>JAHLSL010000057.1:17528730-17602518 GCA_025920805.1 Petroica traversi | reverse complement strand
CTCCCAGAGGTTTCCTCCTAAATATTTGCCCTAAACCAGGACACAGCCCCACTAGATTGATGAGTCAGTTATATATAACAGCTATGGTAAATGGAATAGTCATTTTTAAAAGCTGTTCAAAATTTAGTAAATTTTTTCAATCAAATCTTGTTTATTAAAAAATTTGCCTCTATATACATCTCTGATGTCTGGTTTTTATAATCAGAAAAATTAAAATATTTGCCCTACTTAAATATCTACATATTTCAACCTGCAATCATTGTATGAGTAGTAAGTATAAGCACCATAAAAAAATCACAAGACTAAGAAATGAACCTCTTCTATACAGATGCAAATTTAGGGCAATGACTTTGAAATCAGAGAATGTTACTTGTGAGTATCACCTTTTTTATTTGCTGTTTTTTGATGCTATTAAGATGAATGTTTTAACTTTCTACTGAGTTTCATTACTGAGCAATCCTGCCCTATATTGCTTCCCTAAATCATGGGAGAAGAAGCACCACAGCACTTTTCTCCAGAACAGAGATAATGTGGCTATAGACCTCCAGGTTTTAAGAGAGGAGTGAAACTCTAACCTGAGCCTGTGTGATAGGCCTCTGTAGGATACTTTCAGAATAAGCAGTTATTTATGGCTTGCTAAAGGAACAAGGGAATAATAGAAGAAATAGTAAAATTGCTCTGAAGCAATTTATTGACTCCTGTGAAAATAACAGGAGGTAAGAAAGGTGAGAAGATATGAGATAATGGAGGAAGGGGATAGGAGGTAGAAATAATTTTAAGTTATGTACGCAATAGTTTCCTGGACTGTATAATTGTCTGGAGGGAGAGGGGATTGTGCTGGATCTGATTCATGCCTAGCAGCCTTTTTTGTGCTTTGGACTTGTCCTAAGCAGTGATTTGAACACAAAAATATTAAACTAGCATTTACAGGTAGTATGGCTCTGGAAAAGATAGGAGTTCCTTCAGTCCAGCATATCTAGGGATGTATGTTGCATTTATGGCTTAAAGCTCTGGTGTGGGATTTTTTTACATTTGTGGCACCTTCAGTTTCCTTTGTAAGCTCGTTTGACTTAAATATATGGAGGCAGAATCCAGCTGTTTGGCTTTGTAGTGAATATAGCATTATCTTTCTGAAATTCCTGAAAAATTGCTGGTGGATGAAATTATTTGCTTGAAAGTTAAATAAAATATTCATCCTTTTAAGTAATTCAGCACCTACTTCAGCTTGTTCATTCAATCCGTGTTAAAAGGAGATATGGACGATTCCAAATTCCTTGGAGATCAGTCCCATACATTTCTGTGGCTGCTTCTACACCTGAGTCCCTTTTTGTCCTTATTCTGTAAACATGAGTGGTTCTCTGGACTTAAAGAGGCAGATAGCATTTCACTGTGTGGATTTGCATTTTCAGACAGATGGCTGCTGTAGGCATTTGCTCCGAGTAAATGAGGGGGATTTTGGTGTTTGTTTTTTTTTTGATGCAGTAGGATCCCTGAAAAGAGTGCCAAAGAGAGAAAGTAACCTTAAGAATGGGTGTTTCTCCCCAAAAGCAGGGAAATCAAAACCATCTTTTTCTTTGGAGGAGGTAGGATGGGAGCCTAAAGCTGGAAAACATGAAGGAAAAGAAGGAAGGCACTGAGAAGGCTCTGGGTGGCCAAGATCCTGCCACAACCAGCTTGGATACCACCTGCTGATTTTAAACATATGACAAATAAAGACCACACAGAAATTAAAAGTTTGGCAGAAAGTTGTTGAGATGGAGTGGATTTGGCCAGCAAGAGTCAGTCTTGGGTTCTCTGCCTTTGCTTGAGAGAATCAGTTCCCTCATCTTCTGTCCACTGCATTCCCTCATTCCTTGGTTCACTGGCTTTGCTTCAGGGAATAACTTCCTCAGGAGTTTGCAACAAAGCCCAGCAATTTTCTTTGTGTATTTGAGGGACTTTTCAAGATTTCTTGATGTGCCACCTCTTCTTGATGAGTATTTGGGGAGCAGAAATATGACAGATTTTCATGGGGAACTTCTTTCATCACCATCCTAGAAAATGGGCTGGTTATTGGAGAGAAGAATGAGATTTTTGAATGCTGTAATGAGACAATGCTCTGGTTTTGCAGCAGATTGGTGAAATATATTAATTTTTTCATTGGAATGGGTCAGAGTTGTGTTAGAAAAGACTTCCTTATGCTGAAATTGAATGAATGAAACGCTCTCATGCATAGAATGGAGCTGCTAGTCTTTGCTTTGTCTCTGTGCAATCTATTTATTCACATCTGTGCAATTCTCTAGTCAAGTCTACTTATTTGTCATAAATCAACAAGCTACCCATCACCATCCATCACCATTTATTTTGCTGAAATTTTAGCCAGAAATATGCATAGACCATTTTTCTGTCCCCTAAGATAACTTGGGCAGCAGGTATGTACATTGTGTTTAAATGTTTGTGGCTCTGAAAAATCTTTCAGGAAAAAGATAAATTAATTGTACAATAGTTCCCTTTTCTGAGACAGCTATTTCAGTATCCATATGATCAGGCTAGCTTATTGATGCGTATGGACTGATCAGGAAATTGACTTTCACATGAACATACACTTTCAGAGAAATTCCAACCAGATTTTTCATAGCAAGTAGGAACTACTATTAGTTTAAAAGCATTTTATTTGCATTTCACAAACTATTTAATTGCAAAAGTGAGGAAAAACTCCACTTAGGTCTTTCAATCCCTTTAATTTTGTTTAAATTTTCCTTTCTTTGTTTTTTTTTTCCACCTATTTGTTTTTCTTATGTTGCCTTTATTCCCTATTTAAAAGTCTGTTTCTCTCCTTAAGGCGTGAATTTTTATTCCGTTTTTTTTTTTCCCATTTCTTAATGGAATTGACTTGCCACTGCTGTGTGCTGCAGTGAGCTTTGGTCAGTCCCTCAGGCTGTGCAGAGAAACATTAACACAGCAGGTAAAAGTTTAAGTAGTGCTAAGAGTTCGAAGGTTTGCAATCAGTAAAATCGAAGGCAGTCAATGAGTCCAGAAATAGCAGATTGCTTTGAAGTGCAGTAATTAATTCTGTTCAATCTCACTTGTTCACTTCTATCAAAGCTGAAGAAGTGTCCTGAGTCTTCTCAGGAGTGTGTTATCATCTGCTGGAAGTGTGGACTGAGAATCGGGTCTTGATTTACTCTCTGATAAGACTTTCACTCTCTAAAGATCAAATGCACAAAACTGTAAGTGTAATGAAATGATCTGCCAATATGATTCCAATAATATTCCACAGTACACTTCAATATTATGCTGTTAAAGGAAAATATAAAAAATTTGGTACAGCCTCTCTTGTGGTCCCATTGTAAGCAGAAGAACAAAGTGTAAGCATTGTTATTCAGTCTTAGGTGAGCAGTGAGGAAACACTCTTATCAGGGAAAGATATGGAATGGATTTATGATAGATGCAAAGATCAGTGTACAGCCCAAGGCAGGTATTCTGAGTTATCACATTTTAGGTCTTTACATTATCACATAGAATATTTTTACATTGTAATATGAAAACTTCAGTTTTAATCTGTCTAACTATGGAACAATTTAGTGTAGAAAAGACATTTAAGATTATCAGGTTCAACTGTTTGCTTAATACTGCCTAGTTCACCACTAACCCATGTCCCTAAGCACCACAAGTACACATCTTGTAAATACCTTCAGGGATGGTGACTCAACCACTTCCTTGGGCAGCCTCTGCCAATGCTTGCCAGCTCCTTTTATGAAGGAGGTTCTTAACACCCAATCTAGAGCTTCCCTAGTGCAACTCCAGGTCATTTACTCTTCTCTTGTAAATTGTTGATTGAGAAGGCCAATCCTCATGTGGCCACACCCTCCTGGCAGGGAGCTGTAGAGAGCAACAAGGTCTCTCCTGAGTCTCCTTCACTCCAGAGTAAATACCCGCAGCTGCCTCAGTCATTCCTCAGAACACAGTACTGGCCCTGGGGGACACCACTGGTGTCCAGCCCCAGCAGGATGTGGCTCTGTTCCCCACCACTCTCTGGACCTGGATATCCAGTCACTTTTTCACCCAGCCAAGAGCAGCTGGATTCTCCAAGAGAATGTTGTGGCAAATCTCTTTGTGAGACATCCACAGCCTTTTCCTCATCCAGTAACTAGGTCATCTTGTCTCAGAATGAGATCATTGGTCAAAGAGTACCTGCCCTTCCCAAATCCATACTGGCTGGGCCTGATTCCCTGGTTGTCCCATACTTGCTGTGTGTGATGGTACTCAAGATGATCTGCTCCACGAGCTTCACTGGCACCAAGGTCATAGAGACAGGACAGACCCTCTTTCTGATCCCTCTTGTAGATGAGTGTCACATTTGTTAAATTCCTGCACCTGGGGCCTCCCTGGTTAGCCAGGATTGCTGGTAAATGATGGAAAGAGGCTCAGTGAGCTCTTCTGCCAGATCCGTCAGAACCCTTGGGTGATTCCCATCTGGCCCCATACACTTGTGTGGGTCTAAGTAGTGACTAAAAGGTAACAAGAGCAGGTTACTGACCAGTTCTCCTGGGATTATGGAGGTTTCATTCCACTCCCCATCCCTGCCTTCCAGGTCAGTGTGGCTGGACACCCAGAGAACAACTATTTTTACTATTAAGCAGTGAGGCAAAGACAACATTAATTGCCTCATCTTCACCTTTTGTCGCTGTGTTTCCCCTCACATCCCATAAAGGATGGAGATTTATAATGATGTCGACCTTTCTCTTACAAGAATCAGGGTTTGGTATCTTTGCTCTGTTGCAGAAGTTTTTGTTTATCTTCATGTGCCAGTATGAATTGAACAGTTTCTGTCTAATCACTAATAAAAAATTTTCTCATTCATAATAACATTTTAGCATTTTTCCACTGTTAGGTTTGGTAGACTGACATGTGTCATCATTTATCAAGCTCTGGGTGAAGACAACTTTGCATTTAAAAAGTAGTGTTGCATAAAAATCTTGATGCTGCCAGTATATTTAAATACCCTGGATGTATGTATCAGACAACACAGAAACTTAGAGACAGTTGACATCTATTTGCTGCCAGAAGTAGAACATTAACTTATAAAGAAGATAAATACTGTGCTGCTTTCTCACTTGCTGTTGTGTCTCTATAGCTTCCTGCCACAGGCTAATTTCCATGTCTTCCAGCTGAGCCATTCAGTTTCAGAGCTGTGATGGCAGAAATTAAAAATCAGCTTCTACTGCCTTTTTTGTTTACTTAGACAAACAGGCAAAACATAAAAACAAAGGTCATTTTTCCTCCTCCCAGCAAAGCACTCGTGTGCAAGCTTGCTTTACATTGACCTCAATGAGACTTAGAAATTCTTAAGAGCTTTGGTTTTGTGCCTCTCTTCCTAATCCTTGTTGAATGCAAATTTCTTACTGACTGTAGTAGAGTAGGAGACAACTCTTAATCGCTTATGAAAATATTACAGAAATAACTTGAAACACTGCAGAAAGCTACTCTGTGCTCATGCAGCTATATAATCTTGGGCCATTACTTTAAAATATGACAGAATTTTGTTTTTATAGTGGAAGCTACAGAAGCAGCTCTGCCTATTGCTCATAGAAATGGAAAATAGTTCTTAACAGTACTGTGTCTTTGTTCTGCTGGTTCCCTGGATTAGTTACCTCTACTTTCAGGCTTAAAAGCTGGAAGACTCTTCCAAATTAGCATATTTCTTGATAATCCTCTATTCTTTGTTAACCTGATCTTTACATAAATGCTTCTTTTAATGTATTTCAGATATTGGTGCAATACAATAACCATGAATTTGGTATGATTAGATCAAAATCCAATGTTAATGGAAACCTCCTATGACAAAGTGAATAAATGCCTTCTATGATCCTACTGAATGTAGGAACGTATTATGGCATGAACCTGCAAGACCTGGAGTGTGCATCAGTGAGCCTTGTCACCAGCACTAGTGCAGAATTACAATGACTGGGATTACTCACTTCTTAAAGCTGAAACATAATCAAGCATATGCCATGCTAGGCAGAAGAATGCCTGATTGAATCCACATTTTTCTTTACAGGGGCAATGCAGTTTCCAAGCAAGCTCCTTGGCTGCCCCCACTTCCTGCTTTGCTCTCCTGATGCCTGGGAATGAGCCTATTCAGCGGAAACGAAACAAATCCTGCCTCAGGTGTGCATTCCACTGCACTTTTAATCCTCTTTTAGATAGAAAGGTTTCAACCACTGCTACTTTGGACTGCTTGGTGCATGTGTGGAGAGAGGGCATTCAGTCCTGATGGCCAAATTAATACTAGTCTTAAATAAAATTTGGAAGATTTTATATAGTGATGATGTAGGGTACTCAGCACCAATATCTTCTGTATCCTAATTAATTCCTATTAAGTTGATGATTTCCCAATATAAACATAGCCTTGATAAGGCTTTAAGTTTCTTAGAAGTGTTTCTTTTGCAAGTCTTTACCAGATGTCTGTAATCTTTGTAAAAAAAAATAAGAAAAAAGTAGCTTGAAATGACAGAGTAGATACCTGAAGTGAAAAAACTTCACTGACAAAACAAATTAAATGGAACACAGTGAGGAAGTAATGGAATATTAGTTTCTAATGGATATGTTCATGGCATTTGCCATTGTCATGCTCTTTTGTTCAAAAAATCCCGAACCAAACCTTGTACTACACACATTACAATGCTCAGCAAGTCACTGAAAGTAATTACAGATAAAGAATGAATATGGCATCTCAGTTTGCATCTTGACCTAATTCTTAATATGAAGTAGTCTCTTGCAGTGCTGTTCTCTGAGAAGGGAGGTCTGTGGGCCTTTGGCATGTCTTACCCCACTTATGCAGAGATTCAGAAAAGGAGAACTCGTGTATTCTGTATAGATCAACAAATCAGAATTACTTAAAGGAACTTTACATCACCATTAGAGTAACTTAGAAATATGCAGATTAAATAAATGGAAAGCTTCTGATATAGATAATACTACTTCATAACTTTGATAATTTTCTCATATTCTCTTAACATTGAAGTATAAGATAATATAAATCTCAATTGAAGTGTGAATTTGTCTGAAGTGAGTGATATGGGAGTTTTCTGGTCTAGCTGGGATGACAGGCACTGCAGGCTTTATGCAATCCTTCCCTCTGGCTTTGCATGTGCTTCTGGTTCTCCCTGCTATCTTGTGCTCTCACACACGGGAATTTAATCCCTCAAGTAGACGCAAGCCTGGTCCACAGTGCCTGCATTCCTCTTGTTTCACATTAAATTATTTTTCCATAGAAAACATGGTGAATGTAAAGTGATCAAATGCCCCAGAGACAATCTATTGTCATTGTGATGTCTTCACATCTCACAGAATTCATCCAGATGTCTTTTATATACCTATTTTTTTATGATCTTGAGTACAAATGGCCCAAACTCAGCTCTAAAAAATTATTTTCATCAATCTCCCTGCTAATAAAGCTTGCAAGTTACTGTATCCATAAAACCAATATCTAATGACATTGTGCAATAGGACATTAAATATGGCAGAGCTTTAACTGTACAGCACAATATCAACAAACTGTTATGTGTCTGGTGTAATACCTTGTTTAATCTCTGGTGTCATTAGGAATGCCCTAAGGGCTGTGCAGTTCCACAAATTGTGTCTCAGAAATGTGCAGCTGTGTTAGCAACTGTGCAGGTGTATGGAACATATGTAAGCATTATTGAAATCTAATGGACCGTGCACTGTAGCCTAAATTGGCAAGGTTAATAAATCAATTGATTGCTCTTTGCTTTGTTTTCCCCTTCCCAGCTTTGGAACAAAGGGCTCCCTCTTCCTGTGTCAGTGCCCGGTTTCAGTTGGAGACCTTGGGCTTTCTATGAGCCTTGGTGCTATGAACATCTTCCAGTGTGCAGAGAAAAAAAAGAATCTTTAAGTACAAGAAAAAGGAGCACATTAGAAAAGCTCAGAAATGTTAGATAAATCAGAGGTGCAGTCTTTGTTCATACATTCACTGCTGCTTTTCCACCTGGAAAATAATATAGCAGAATGGGAGTACATTTGTGCATGCCAAAGAAAATGAAAAATGAGTCAATGAAAACAGCCAGAGAGGAGTTTTAGATTAGGATTGATTACTTGGAAAAAAACCCAATAACAAGCCTGAAAAAATACATATAAAATGACAAATGACATGGTGAAAGTAAAGTAGGAGCTTCGTTTCTTCTGCTTTTGCTATGCAAAAAAAAAGGTGAAAGACTGTTAGATGAGAAGCAGGAAATTTCAGCATGATAAAGCAAACTCATCTCCATACAGTATGCAACTAGAGTGAGGAACCATTACCATAGGAAATTAAGGCCACAGCCTCTCCTGAAGCAATCAGTAAAGGTATATGGGTATCAAGGGTATGATGATAGCATTTTGAAAAAGGATATTAATCCTCTTCTATCAGTACATGAGACACTAGAGTGGTACCTAATAAGATTCCCACACCATTTCTGCTGCACACTTCTTATAATTTCTTATTCAGTGTGATCCCTCGAGAATCTAAAGCCTCATGTTCTGAGGTGTGACAGAAAGCCAGACTTCTGCAATAAGGGTATTTTGTTATTCTATCATTTGGGATTTATTGCTCATGCAAATGCCTCTCGTTGCAGAGGTGCAGCACAGGCAGCTGCATTTCACAGTGCTGCCCCTGCTTAACCTGTGTGCTGCAAAACTGGAGATGTCTTGCAAGATATCACTCTCCTGCTCAGAACTCATTTCAGCTGATTAAAGCCATATGCCCAAGGCTGTACATAAATGTGAATTCAGGATTTTTTCTGAACATCCAAGAAATAATCACCTGTGTTTAAATTTCTTCTCGCTTATTCCTTCCTGTATTTTGTACATTTGCCAGAAGATGATAGCTTGCATTCTGTGCACTACGATCTGACACTGGTGAGGAAGAGAGTGCACAGATTTGCTGTTAATGCCATTTTAATTTCTTCAAGTAGAAAAACGTTAATTGCCAAAGGGACAGAAATTAATATGCCCCCTTTGCTATGTGAGTGTCATAATCTTGACTCCATGACTGGAGAGTTATTCACATTTTTTCTGAATTCTGTCTCTGATTTAACTTTTGTGCAGTTTAACTAGAATTTGAGTGTATTACACAAAATTGAAATATTACCTGAAGGACACATGCAAATCCCTTCAGAAGAAACCTGGGTTTTTTCCAGTGTTTCATTCTGCTTTATGTGAGCTGCTGCTTTATTCTCTTGGTCTGATACCTATATAATTTGAAGTTTATATAAATAAAGAAAGTTTCAGTACACTTTTGTCCCAAATTTTCTCTGCAATACTACGTTTGGTAGAAAGAAATTATTCAGGATATGAGTTTGTGGCATGCAAGCAGAATGGAAAAAATTGCGATCCTTGGTGACACAGTAAGGTCAACACCTGGTATAATAGAAAGGGTTGTTTCTAGCAAACAGTGCAAGTTTCCTAGAAGACCACAGAAATGTGATGTATTATTAAAAATTACTACAGTAATGTATATTTGCTTTCTGTAAACTTCCTGAGGGTAATATTGTGCTATCCTCCTTCCTTTCAAAGTTCTCCTTATGGTGCATAACCTGAAAAGCCTGCTACAGGAGAAAAATAACATAATCATCAAACCTCCCAGTTTCCCAATGGGCATTGCAGGTGCATTGTGCAGTTCTGTCACTGCTTTTGATTGCCAAGGCTTTCTCTAATTTCAGCTGTAGCAGAAATATCAGGGTCTGTTTTTCTTCTGAAGATTGATTGCCAAGCAGAACTCTCAATGACTGCATAGTTTTCCATCTGACAGGCAATTGCAATGCAAAAAGAGCACACACAATGGCATCAGAGGTGTGGAATTCTGGCAATAACCTGCCCATAACAACATATTGGACAGATTTTTATTTGTAAAACTTCTGCCAGCGCAAGGTCAGAAACAACAAGGAGCCTATAGAATAGATGGCTATGGCTTTAAAAAATTCTGATAAAGTGGAATGCAATTCAATATGTGATGTGTACTGTGCAACCACTTATTCACCAGCAAACTCTTTTGCTATAAGTGGAGCAGAAAATATTAGGTAGAATAAGGACCTAAAAATATTTTTTAAAAATACCTGTATAGTAACAATTTAAGATGACAGTGGAGAATACTGTTTCTCAGTGTAAAAAACTCCCTGTCATACACAAAAAGTAAAATGCTATATTGGAATAGATAAAGTCAAAGGTCAGAAATATAGACATTGGCAAGATATCTGGCGTCCACTTTTGTAGTTCTTTCTTTTTCAAGTGGTCCTGACATGATTTTTTTTTTTTCAGATATACGATAAGAAAACTTTCTGGAATCAGAAAAACACATGAAATATAAAAATCCCTGTGCTGAAAAAGCAGGTTATAAAGAATATCTAAGAAGCTGAGTTTTTGCAGCAGACTCATTGAAAATAAATGCATATTTCAGCATTTTCTGACAATTAGAAAACAGGTAGGTGAAGTAAAATTCTTCATCTGGAAAAACGGAGAAGCAGCTCTTTTTACCTCAGACTGCACATGATGTGCTTGCGTCCTTATCAGCTGTGGGGACTGATCATCTTCAGTGTTCCTTAAAAAATTCACATCTAGTTGAGTGCATTCCTAGCACTTTTGTTCCTGAAGTAAGAGCTCTGTGATCTGGAAACAAGTTGGTGATCTCATCCTTCTAATAATATACTTCAAATACTAAATTATGTATCATTTCCCTCTGATTATGAATTTGAAAGCATATGCTACTATGTTGCATTTGTGCTTATTGTGTTACATTCCCCTGAGTACTTTGCAAGCAAAATATAAAGTCAACTCTTAATTATTAGTATTGCAATTAGCGTAAGGAAACTAAATACCGTGGAGAGTGTAATGAGTATCAAAAAAATGGGACTATAGAACCAAGTTCTTACAGAAGTATGTGTTCCTAAGCTGCCTGAAAATGTGTTTTCTGAAAAACACCTTTTTTTTTGGTGGCTGGCTGCCACTTTCAATGAATCTTTCAAATCAGGGAGTATATAAATCAGAATGAGAGTGGTTATGTTGTTAAAACATAAGCAGAACACTTCATGTTTGTTCTATCCCAATATTTTGCTCTTCTAATCTCTCCTGCTCCCATCTCCTCTCATAAATGTGCAACTGACAATGTGTAAAATCTGTTCAGGATCAAAGGCTTTGAATTGCTGCATCCATAATATTTGGGTTTTGTCTCAGTCTTTGCTTTCCTGTGCTACTAAAACGATTCCTTGCTCTATATGGTGTAAGATGGGAAGAGCCTTCTCTTTCAGAACATAACAGGAAAGGGGCACATTTTAAATTTACAAATGCTTAAACTACAGTTAGCTTAAAGCACACTGCTTTTAGAGGATAAAATCATTAAATGCTAAAAAAAATAATAAAAAAAAAGAAATGACACAAACAGGCAACCAAATATCACAAATTACTCTGGAAAATGCCAATCCTGTCCAAAACTGCTGAAGAAAATACTTTCTGAACCTGGTTGTCAAGTCTCTATGTATTCCCTTAGTATATTACCTTACAAAGCTTTTTGAGGTCTTTGCAGAACAGTCAGGAATTCTTTGATATTCTGGGGGACTATTTAACTAAGTGTATCATTATTTGAAAGTTAAAATACAATTCCGAATTAAATATTTTCAGAAAGTGAACATAGCCTATGAGAGCTATATATTTTATTAATAAATTTCCATTAAAAAGAATGGATAATTCGACATTCAAAAAGCAGTACTTTTGACAAGCATTGGTTGCCTTCTCTAAGGTTCAAGTTAGTACCTCTTGCTTGCAATGCAATGACTTCTGGATTCTTTTGTAGCTCAGAACTCAGTGGAAAATGTGAATTTCTGCCAAAGGTGAGACACTGCTGAGCATGACACCTGCCTCTGAGGTCACACCTATTAAAGCTGTGTGTGGAAAGCTGAGAGGAATTGAAGGGAGTGAGTGGGTGGGGGTGTTTGTGAAGGAAAGGAGTTGAGCCCTGGGTTAGTGGTTGACACTGTTTCCCACAACAAGGAAAGGGATTTTGTTGTGTCTATTAATTCCTGGAGCAACTGACATCTGGCAGCTAAGAACTGTTCCTGAGAATGCTGGGGTGTGGATTGACTGCAATGCAGGTGGAGATTAGTGTCTGACCAGGTGTGACAGCCTCAGGGGCCTGCCCCAGAAAAAGAGTATTTTCTATGTCACTCCCTTCTGCCACAGAAAATTGTGTCTGATGGGGACGATTTTCAACCATTTTTATTCATTGTTCTTTCGAAGCCTGTGCTGCATCCCTGCAGGGACCGTCTCTGGAGAGCCCCTGGGGGAGCACTGGGGATGCAGCCCTGAGTGGGGACGTGTGCTGGGCACCTCATGGCCTCTGAAGGGGACAGAGCTAGAATATCCTTGAGTAGGGGGGAAAGGATCCCGTGGCTTTGTACTCCGAGGTGCCAAAGTTTTTGGGAACTTCAAGACTTGTTTGAAATTATTCCAGTGTGGCATCATGCCCTGCTCAGGGAGAAATAATCAATATAGTGTAGGAGTAAAAATTGCTGCATGTTTGTGAGGGCAGCAATAGAAGTGTGATTATGACTGACTTTCACATAGGTATTATTATTCATAATTTTTATTGACAAGGCAAGTAAGTAACCATGGCAACCAAGGGCAGCTTATCGAAAGCTATTTTTGTCTGTGTTGTGATTTCCCCACCTCTTCCTTTTGTTTTATTTCTCAATGCATACATAACCTTTTCCAGCAAAATTGATTCCTCGGAATCAACCCCTCCTCATACCTAATAGTGCCTTGGTAACCTGATCACCCAAGAGAAACTTTTCCTGCATTTGCTGCATCCTAATATCTGTGGTCCTAGATCATCTTCTGTGAGATACAAAAGATAAAGCAAATGTGAAAGGATGTTAATCTTCTGAAGATTTTGTACAGAAAAAGTGTTTTCATAGCGGCATAATGTGGTTGTCTATGCTTGTGGAGTTATTTATGAGCAGCCTGGAGAGTTTTACTATGATGTGTAAGAGTATTTTGGCCTGTGAAATCTTCTGAAGTGGACACGAGAGTGTTAATGAAATAACTTGCATTAGGGAGGAAACATGAAAGTGGAATGTGATCAAGTTTGCTTCTTAAATCTGTGTAAGTGATGAGAAGAAATACCCATGCTAACTCAAGCCAAGGAAATGGAGTGGTGTCAGCTGGGCTCCTGATCTCAGTAGGTTTGAGCAGAGATGGGGGAAAGGAGGCAAATAAAAGCTTTCAGAGATCTTTGCTTACAAACACAACAGTCCAGGTAAGGGGCCCTGATGAAAATGTTCTGCCAGAGTGTCAGGTTTAGATTTAAACTGGAGGAGAGACCTGTGTGTAGCTGTGCCTGACAAATCCCCCTTCCTACACACCTTAACTGGGCACTGCCCAGTGTTCAGGCTGTGTGCTGGTGCTCTGCTCATGTGTGAGCTGCAGAGCTGCTCCAGAGTGCTTGAGAATGCCTCTGGGTGATGAGAAAAAGATAAATTGTATTTCTATGGATTTTTTCTTCCTATAAGCCAACATACAGCTTATAAGGTACTATCTAGGCTAGATATGAGAAGTTTCAAACTTTCATGTTATCAGTTGATAGACAAATTCTTTGCTCAGTGAGAAAAGCTAAACCAGGGCTCAAATGGTATTTGAAGGACAAGACACTACAGACAGAAGTTCCCATCAAGGGAAACAGCTTAATTTTGTCTATTTGGTCTCTCTGCTTTTGAAATGGGATATCTCTATTATTGTTCAGAGATTTGAATGCATAAATATTATCTGATGATTGGGAAAGGAAATTGCTTTTGGTAGAGCAAGTGAATGGAAAAGAGTAGAGGACTGCCAATGATACAACAGCAGAGGCTTTTCTGTGAACATGGAGGAGGAAATAACAAAAGAAACAGAAAAGAACTACAGACTCCTGTTCCTAATGTGCCACTGGAACAGGGCACACCAAATGAGGCTGCTGGGACAAACTGGACCTGTGTTCAGCTAGAAAACTGTGCAGTACTGTTGAAAACAGCATTCAGACCACATATGCTGCTGCATTTCAGAAGATATCAAAGGGTCAAAAGTCCATTGTGGAAGTTGTATAGGCATGTTGCACGGATTCAGTGGAAAGGTCAGAAAAAAGATAAATTCTTAGAAATTCTGAAGAACAGGAAATAAAAATTATACGAGGTTGGGATTGCAAAGTGATGGGAAACCCATTCAAACCCAAAGGGGAGACTGGGAGCACAGATAAAAGCTGTGTTGTGAGAAATGAACTGGGAGAAAAGAAAGCACACAAATCAAAGTTTATTTTTGTGCATATGCAATAATGCTACTTTTTCCATGAGATTCATAAAGACCCAGTATTAGAAAAGGTAGCATTCTGTAAACCATAAAGTAAACAACAACAACAAAAGGCAATGCTTCAGTTGAATATACCACTGCTGGCCTCCTTATCCTATTTTGATTTGCATAGTTTAGACCACCAGGGCAAGGAATATGAGTCCCTGTGCTGATCAGGTGTTACAGCAGTACCAGCATTGCTTTTGCTGCTGGCCATGATGCTGTAGAAAGTGTCTTTAGCACACACAGGTCACGCCATCCCTGTTGGCCCCAGTGCCAGAGAACATTCCATGGGTAGACTCACGTGAATATAGGCACAGTGCCAGTGGTGCAGACAGCTTAAAGCACAGTAGTTTTTTGTTGCTGATGCTCACTTCAGTTATTGCATTAAGTTATTACATTATCTTGCTGCAAAATTACTTCCATATGTGTGCTGGGAAAGGTAGAAAAGTTTAGTGCTCTGTTTGTTGATAGTGTGAAGGTTAAGAAATATTGACCTAAAGTACAATAAGCAGGGTTAGGTTAAAAAAGAGGGAAATATTTCTGAAGGTAAGCAGAGCAAGTAGATCATATTAGAGAAGACTCAGGAGAGCTCCTTGCCAGGGATTTTTTGAATATGCTGGATATGTATCTGTCAAGGTTAGCTAATCCTGCCCTCAGACAGAGACAGATGTCTATTCCACTCTGTGGACAGCAAGTCCATACCTGAATATTAAATAGGACAGGCAGGGATATGTCCCAAGCTATCCCTAGTGCACCAAGCAAACGGGGAGGATGAAGTGAAGGGGACTGGAGGGTGACCAGGCTCACAGCTTTCCTTGTGCTGTTTATCTCACTGGTGCCCAGGGTGTCCAGGGCTTGGCATGACAGACTGCTCATCTGACCCAGGAGGGCTTTTTTTTTGTTTGTACATTCTATCGTTATGTTGAAAAAAACACCCTTGCCTTCTGGAGGAGGTATAGATAAAGTGGAAGAGAAAAACATTATGTGATCATATAAATAAATACTATTTAATAATTTACAAGCTGAATGTATGTGGTATCATCTGAATGCTTGACTTAGCAGGCCTAAAATTGTTTTTCAGCTAGTACTTTAATATGGTTTCCTAAACTTATCCGTTATTTCACACCACATAAGAAATCCTCCAAATTCTGTAAATTCTCTTGCCCTCTCCAGCTATGATTATTAATAATATGGAGTTGGTAATTTGCCATATAATCCAAGTGTATTTTCTGGTCTCATCATCATCGTCATCATCACTGGAGACATGTGCAGTTAGCCTTTGGACCCAATGCCTGCTTGCTGAACACAGGAAGAGAAAAACCTGGAACTCAGTTTGTTACTGTAATTTAAAGTCATTCAGTGTTTACATTATTGTGCTTCTGGTGGGATCCTGCCTTCTCTGGTTGCTGCTTTTCTTCTCTTGTCATTTTTTTTAGCTCTGAATTCCTAAGTTCTCATTATTTCAGCTCTCTCTGGCTCCATATTGTGCCTTTCTCTCTCATTATATAATTGCTATATTGTCTTAATATTAATTCTTATTCCCTCCATGATTTTCCATTTACGCTCTTTTACCCTTTACATTTCCACTTGTTTCACATGGGGAATATGTGCAAAGCCT
Source organism: Petroica traversi (assembly GCA_025920805.1). Classification (NCBI taxonomy): domain Eukaryota; kingdom Metazoa; phylum Chordata; class Aves; order Passeriformes; family Petroicidae; genus Petroica; species Petroica traversi. Next base: position 17,586,551 of record JAHLSL010000057.1, on the reverse strand, counting down.
GTTTTTCTCCTCTGTCCATTCATGGGCAAAATGTGTTTTTGTGGCCCTTCCCTAGGACTGCTAATAGGATCTGACACTACATAAAAAGGCTGTGTATGAGCTGGTACTTTGCAAGCAGCTGAAAACAGGACACTGGGTTGGCTGCTCTGCCTATGAAAATATCATTCTTCTAGACCAAAATTGGATTCAGTACTAGAGAAAGTATTCTAGCTGCAGTTTAGAATCTCCAAATTGGTGTTGATCTGCAGATCAGACATCTTCCATCAACATGGCTTAATCTCCAGAGAGCTACAATTAGTCTAATCCAGGAATGAATTTACTGTGTAGGAAAGGATGGGTCAGAAGGGCAGAGCCCTGTATGATGGCAGTGCTAACATCACATGTCTTTATGATCGTGGAGTTGTAGCTGTGCACTACCCTTGCTATTCTTTCAAGAGTAACTTTCATTTGCCTCAGGTTGGGATGAACATTTTCCTTCAAAAGCCTACAGGCAAAGCATGTCACTTGTGATCACAGCGTGCATCAGGCCTCTGGTTGGGAAGGGGGATGAAGGCACCCCTAAAAGTCGGCAAGTGAGAAATGGGATCAGACTCTAAGTCAAAAGTGAGGTGATGCACATCAAAGCAGCTTGTGGGGCTGAGCCAGAGCCTCATTTCACAAAAGTCAGGGAGTGAACAACAGTTTGCAGAAAAATCTGAGCCTGGTCTCGTGTGGCTTTTCAAAAAGTGACTCAGAGTTGAGTGCTTCCTGATCTCATTAATGGTCTTGGTCCTGGGAGGACTCTTTCATTTCTTCTTGCATTCTGTTGTAGTATAAAAGCAACACTTGAAGAGAATCCTTGGGGGAAGCAGTCTACTCTTATTTCTCGAAGATTTGTGCAATGAAACAGAAGCTGGAAAACAAGCATAAGCAATTTTAGTCTATCATTTTAGATATGATGTCAAATGTTTATGGTCACATTTCTCAAATGCCTTTATATCATAAAGAAACAGAGTTGAGCCAGACACTAAAAGACAGATTAAGCTCACCTGACAGCTATCATCTGGCCTCTAACTCTGCCTTTTGTCATCTAATGCAACACAGTAAAAAGATGTATGCTGCAATTATAAAATAGCTTTCACCAGCAACAAAGTTTTAAAGAAAAATACACCATTCTATTTATAAGTTAAATTTATTTCTCCCTCACATTTTCATCTTATTTTTGCCTGGTGCCCTTCTCCTGTGAAACTGTGTCCACCACACCATAAGGTTTTTGAAATACCAGTACTCATTATTGAATATCCAGACTGTGGAAAAAATAGTTTCCTCTGTTTTGAAACGGTTAACAGAACTAAAAATAATTAGCTAGACTTCCTCCTTCAAAAGAACATAGCAGTTTCTTGGAAAAGTCAATTAAAAAAAATTAATTCAAGGAAATTTTATTGTAAAACTTTCTGATGATGGAATTCTCCTCTGTCTGGATTTCTTCAGTGATGTCCTTTGCAGATTACCTGTGAACATTGTCCCTTCAAAAGAAACAATATAAAAATTAAGCTTTCTGATTCAGATGTAGTTTGTCCCTGATTGCAGTGACACAGAACAGCCTTTTTCATTGATTGTTTTTTTTTTGACTCATTGGACTTGCCAAGCTTGCATTGATTAGAGACACTGAATTTGACTTTTTTTTATCACATATCATTGCCATTATTATTTATGCAATTCAGTGAGGTCATTTAGATAAGACTGTAGAGGTGTAATGTTAGCTTACTCCAATGTCAAGAGAACAACAGTGACAATATTTCAGACTTGAGAGTGCTTTATTACTCTCTGGGGAAAGAAGGAGCACAACCAAATACTTGAGACCCAAACTGAAATTTCCTCTGGTTGAAATTTGTCTCCTTCCACCTCCTTGCATATATGGCAATCCTCATAACAGTGGGGGAACATTTGAAATCCCATAATTATACTGATGAGGAAAACTGCAACACCAGTGTTGAGAAAAGGTGTTGGCAAACCAGTGCAGGTTCTCAAACTTCTCCGCGTTACCTACGGTTTGTGTTTTTGTTCTCAGAGTGAGGAACTTGTCTGTGTTCATGGGTCTCCCACAAACCTGTCCACATCTTGAACAGTGAACATAGAGCTTAAGAGGGATTTTAATGCAGGGTCTCTTGAGCAGTGGAACAATGGAGAAAGGGCATATAACTTAGAAACAGCCTCAGGTATCCCACAGAGACATGTTTACAATGTAAGTGGTCTTTTTTTGTTGCTGTCCTGTGTCAGACCTGTTCAAAGGAATTCATGCACTCAATAAAGTTATTAACAGCCTCAGAAAGCAGTTTAGAGAGACCAAATAATCCATGGCTTAAATCTGGATAGCACTGCTGAAGAGCAATTCACTGTCTGATTACAGCATTTGAAATGTGTTAGGAAAATCACGTTGTGCTCTTATCCAGAGTAATGCAAATAGCAGCATTAATGGTCAATAAATTAATTATGCTCAGTAGTGAATTAATAATGTAATGAAGAATTAATTCCATTTTTTAGTGAAGATCATCTTAAATGTTTCATTCCTCCCCTCATTTTGTTTCACTATTCCCCGCTGTGATCAAGACTTCTTTTGCAGGCACCTGAATGACTAGACAGCTCTTTACCCTGAGCACAGACTTTAAGATTTAGATAAGATCTTAATCTAAGAAAATGTTAGCTCTTCTTTTTTAAGCATATTCCACACTGCAAGGCTCATAAAAGAGATTTGTATTGTACAGTTTAATGATATCTGGTGGGAATACTTCACAGTAGACAAGTTTTCCCTCAGGTTTTTCATCCATGTTTAGTCTACGTTTTTCCTGACATGTTGCTTATTTCATTGTGTGCAGCATATTGGTGTATTCTATCTGCAGAGCAGAGACAAACTGCTTGTGAATTACCCAAAAAGAAAACAAATAGAAAAAGAATTGCTTTACATAATAAAAAAAAACAAAACCAACAACAACAAAAAAAAAAAACCATGGTGAGACCAAGGCATGAAATCTGAGAGGAAATACTCTCCTCTCCAGTTTGGATGTTAATACCTGGCCTTTGGTAGTTGTTCAGAAAGCTCCTTGTCTGAATCTCTGCATTTCAGCAATGTTCCCCTGCATCCCTTCGACTCCTTAGGGTTCTTGTGAAGCATAATAAAGACCTTCTGAATTGCAGAAACAGATGTGTAATGTCTTTCTTTTGAAGTTCAAGTCTACTAAATCAGGTTTAGTTAAAACCCAAGGCTCAGGTTACTGTAACATTTGTAAACAGAGGAGACAATGCAATTCTTGCCATCAATAGAAAGCCTGACTTATAAATTACCACAATGGACAGGTAATTCTGAAAGTGGCTTCCGTTTATGTGTGGTTAGATGGACTTCTTTTCAGAGACATCCATGCTCTCACAATGACCATGTTGTTAAGAATGCCAGTCCCATCCATTATACCCTGCACTCAGTGGTGAGATGTCACACTGTTAACATGGCATTAACTTATGGGACAAGTTATATATGCTTTTTCTTCCCTCCAAGACCAAAAGAACCCTGAAGTATTCAAAATTTCTGAATTACATGATTGTCCATGACAGCTGCTGGAATTGTGAAAGTTAACAACCAACGCTAAGCAATCAATCTGTCAGCTTTTGCTGAAGTAAATTACAGGAAATCAGAAGTCAGCAGCCACTATTACTTGTTTTTCCAAAGGAGCAAGATTCTAACATTGTGAATAAGTTGCTGGTTGTCACCCATAAACAAGGATAGCTGTTTTGTTCCTTCAGCAGCAGCACTGCATCTTCTTCATCATTTCAAACCCCCAGCTCACAGGCAGGATGCTCTGTTGTTTATGGCAAATAGCCTGTGCCTCTGAAGGCAGAGTCCATCATCCCTTTCCAATTCCCCTTGTGGGGAAAAAAAGTAGAATACTGCCTTACACTCTTTCTTGGTTCTTGACATAGTCAGAGCACAGCATCCCAGTGCAAATGTTTGACAAATTCTATCCACTGAAGGAAAACAGATAATCTATGGAAAAAAAGAATTTTTGAGTCTGCAGTAAACCTTAATAACCTGTCCTTATATAGTATTTTTTAAATTATTTATCCTGTCTCTCATTTGGATTTTATTTTTGATTTGCCAGATGAAAAATTTGGTCCTGCAGGCCAAACGTTTTAAAGAAAACCATACCTATTTTTTTAGCAGATAGTTATGAGAAAAATAAGAATTCGATCACTTTTTGAACTTCTTACTCTTGTTTAATTCAGCATGTTAGATGTAAAAGTCAAATGTACCTTACAAATCTTCAAATCTTCTTTCTAAAAATCTTCTCAGCTGGATCTTCATGACTCACATCTAGTGCTGTCAGCAGCACTAATCTTCATTGCCTGACACCCTGTGTATTCAGGAACTCAGTCCCTTCACCTCTACCTTTCTTGATAACACTGCAATAGCACTTCTATTTAGGGTAAAAACCACTGGGAAGCTATTTAACTATTTAGTAATTGCCCTTTTTAAAAAAATTCTCTCTAAACCATCGTTCTAGGTGGTGATGCTATCCTTACCCCCCTCCTGCAAGGTAGGTGCTGAGAAGGGACCCTTCCTTCAGGACAGGTGCAAGCTCTGATGATGTTCCCAATGGCATTTCACTGGATGGCCTCGAGGAGAAAGCTCTGCATTCATGAGCAGACAACTCCTCTCCTGAAGTAAACCAACTGTTATGTAATTTCACTCTGTCTTCACAAAGAATGGGACCAAGGTTCCTACCAAAATGCATTTTCCTTCTGATTCACTGCCATTTATTCTGGAGACAAGATAAATTATTGTGCTGGTGTCACCAGCCTGACAGAAGCCAATTCAGATACAAGGAATTACTCCAGGTTCATATACAGCCCTTGTCTTTTCACAGCAGCAAAGGATCATATTTACAGGGGTTCATCTATAGGGTTAATTTTGCACAGAATCAATTTAGACACTTCAACTAAAACATTTTCCACCTGTCAGCTGAGCCAACCCTGCTATGTCTGCCCTCCAACTTCCTCCAGCTGGAGTCAGTGCTCAAGATCTCTGCATGCAGAATTCAGCCTTTTTTATTTCATTGACATTAGGATGTACCTTCCATATGTGTGTCTCTGTGCTTTAGTTAAAAGAGAACAGAAAGTAATGAAAGAAAGTAAGAAATATCCACTTGGAAAATAACATAACTATGATTTAATGTAACCTGTGTCCTTTGCCCAAGGACCCTCTCGTTATCCCTGTCTCTTTAGCTTTGGCGTTTGAGAGAGAGCACTGTGTTTAATTATTTACTGGTTGCTATAGTGTTGTTAAATGAACCTTTGAGACTGTCAAGTGGTGGGTAGAGCTGTTGCCTCACAAATATTAAAGCAGATCTGTAGCAATTTAAGTTTCCACAGATTCAAGAAACTCCATGTTCCCATTTTCAGAAAGCAGAAAAGAAGGAAAAAAAAAATAATCAAACCCTGAAGTTAGCATTTAACGATTCAAGAAGCTCTCAGAAAGTAATTTCTTTCTCTCAGAACTGTACCCAGTTGTTCTTTTTCTGCTCATTGCCATTTCACATTACTTCAGTGTATAAAAATGAGCATGCAGGCTTTCAGAAGCTGAAGCTGTTAACTTACCAAATCTTTCCATATTCAGACAAGTTCAATCTGTATAAAGAACACAATGATGCATAAAACAGATACATTGCATTATGCAGCAGTCTAATTTATTTCATGAAATATATAACAAATGAGCATATATATTTTGATGCCACAGCCATGAACATTGTAGGCTTACTGCAATTCAGCATGACTGATGGAGCTGAAAACCATTATTTGTGAAGTGTGAGTTGATGAGTTAGCAAAGTAAGACATTTTGGGCATCCAGATGAGTATTTTTATGGAATAATGCAAAAATTATTGAAGGGGAAAAGAGATGACCAAAACAAAAGAATGAAAACAAGTGTATAAACTGAAATATTCTATGGGGAAAATCTGAAACTGGTTTGCATCTAAGAAGTTTGTGGTATCTTTTAAGAAGCAACAAATGGATTTAATTTAATATTATATTTTCCTTCATAAAACTTGTGACTTTATCTCTTCCTTGCCTATACAAGAGGGCGTCAATTCAAATTCAATGTCAAAGTATTACCATGTGCCATGGGAAGAACTTGTCTACATAAAAATATCAAGAATCTGGACTCACTTTCCATCCCGTTCAGAGAATATTGTTATTGTTGTGGGAGGGGGGGGGAATAAGGAGAGATGAAATATCCATAAATACGAGACAACAAATATGGTCCTCATTCAGAAATATTGCATGATATTCAGTCATTGAGTCAACAAGGGGAGGTAGCTGTTTAATGAAAACAGAAAAGAGATTTTCCTAGGAGATGCACTTTTACCATTCCATTCTGAGTATTTTAAGTTCCGATTATGTCTGTGCAAGTTTTGAGAAACAAAATAGGGTCTTTGGGACTGGAGATGAGTATGAGTAATCATAAAGGATGTAATTAATGAGTGACAAGTTGACAGGCACAATTCAGAGACAAATGTACAGGCAAGCAGCTGAAGCAGCTCTACATCAGGATACAACACTTGTGCACTGGGGACCTGTCCCAGATCCACTGAAGCTATTAAATGCAAGGCTGGGAAGATGGGGGAGAACCCAGTGCTACTGACCTAAGGAAAAATGAATTCATGTTCTGAAATATTTTCCCTTGATAAAAATTTTCATGCTTACTGTGGAGAAAAAAATTTCCATAGAGTTGCCAGCAGCTTGTCCAGTCACTGGAGGGCTGATTTTATTTATGAGTGCCCTAATAGGTCTTATTTGCTTCTGCTTCAGCAAATAAAGCTCTCTAGGAGAGCAGGCAAATGGAGGAAAAGCTCTAGCTAGGTGTTAGCAAATAGCTGATAGGCAGCATTTGATGTTTTCTACTCAGCTTTTGTGCAGATGGGGATGTGCTGTTCTGGTGGCGTGAGCGCGCCAACAAAACCCCGAGTTAACATCCATGCTGCAAAACATGCTCAGTGCAATTAAAGCAGTGAATTATTTAATAAACAATATCCTTAACTCACCCTGTTGGGGTGAGGTAAGCTGGAACTTCTGTACAATGGGGCATGGCTTGCTTTCCTCCAACATCCAGAATTTGTCTTTCTGAAACCTGCACATGACAGGGTGAATCAACTCACAGCTTCGCTCAGGGCCTTTGTCTTATAGATCAACAAATAAACTAATCTGAAACTTACTGGAATAGACCTCCTGATAGTTTCAAAGAAATTTAAAATAGTTTTTCATAGGAAAACTACTTCAAAGGTTTTAATAAAAGTGAGCTCTGGCAAATGGAATCAAAAGAAAAAATATTTAAGAAACAAGTTGAAATATTTCTGCTTCCAAAGTCTCAAAGTTGCCTGTGTTGTAAATTGTACAAATGGAATTCATAAATTCTGCTTTAGGAAATTACTAATTCCTTTTCACTGGTCAAAAAAGCAACTTCTACTTTTTCTGCATATATAAAATTTCTCACATTTTATAAGCATAGATTTTTAATTTTTTTGTATGGACTTGCTTTAGAATAAAACAAACTCACTTTTTCAGTAGTTTTGTGCTGTATCCTTTACATATAACCATCAGAAATGAATGATTATTGAGTCAATTACAGATTCCTGATATAAAAATTTCTTCTGCATTCACAGATTTAAATTCCCTTAGGAACCATTTCACAATGTAACTGATGGCATTTATGGTCATGTCTCAGAATCAGCTAAATCATTTGAGCACCATTCCTTTATCCAGCAGATGACCTTTTATTTTCAAAGTCCAGAATACGCTGAATAACTCTGGTAAATGATCTGTGGATAGAAAGGGCTTTCTTTCTTCCCTAAAATATTTGCAATATATTTGGCTCATTAAAGACATCCCAGACACTGTAAGGAACACCAAAATATTGTATATCTTATCTCAGCTTCAATGATAGTGAGAAAATTTCAAAATTATAGAAGCCCAAACTAGTATAAAGTCATTTAGAAATAATGTTTTGGTCAAACATCTAAAGTTTACACCAAATTCTCTTGCATCCAGAAGAAATTTAAAAACATTTGCAACAGAAATCTTTTACTCAATTTTTTTTTCTCTTGACTTTTTTCCCTTAGAGTCAAGTTATTTAAAATTTCATTTATTATATTGCTACAGTTAATCAATAGATTTGATTTAGAAAGGCAAGTTGGCTTTCTACAAAGAGATCTCAAGGAGAGAGTCAATTATAGCATTGGAGCCTCCTCAGGAGAACAAATCTGTAAGCACTCTAATCACTGTCATCATTTATCAGGCAGCACTGCATTAGCTGGTATTTTCTGTGTTACAGGTGAGTAGAGCAAGACTTTTGAATGAAAGATTAAACATTGTATAGCATAGGAAAATCAAACTTTTTCAGCATAAAACCCCCAAATGTAGCTCTTCTCAAAGACATATTTATGGGGTTTGATTCACCAGCATCCCATGGATCTATTTTCCCCAGGCAGAGTGAGACACTGCAAGTTTAAAATGCTGCTGCTCCTCTGTGCACAGAGCTTGAGCAGAGAGAGCCTCCAGCTCTGGGCTCTCTGGCCCCTTGAAGAGCACGCTGAGGATAATTAATGACTCCTGTATCACATCAGTGGAGGTGTCCTCACATTGAAAACTTTAGGGTGAAATTGTTATTGCTGTCATATTCTGCTAACACACCCACATATTCCTGGACAGAGAATACGAAGAGAGCTGACAGCACCCCATGTCTCTTTGGTGCACTGGGACTGTGGGACTGCTCCTCTTAAATATTGTTTGGCTGGATCCAGCTGTTGTGCTGGGGTGAAAAGGGAAGATCGGCATTTATAAAAAACTGCCAAAGAAGAGTAAGTTCCCTCTGTTCCAGATATTGGCCCCTGCAGTCACACTGTGGTTGTGTGGCAGGGTCCTGGACACACAGCTGTGCTGTCCTGGCTGTTCACACTGTCACTGTCCTGACCCAGAGCAGGGGCAGTGGGACACACTGGGGGCTGTGGGACATCCTGGTGTGGTTGGATTCACTGGTGGGGTGGCAGGAATGTACTTCACCACATCCTGGGGACTTGCAGTGATTTCACTGAGAGGCAAAACCACCTGAGCCAGGGCCAGGCTGCCAGGCAGAGACTTCCAGGAGAACAACAGTTTCCTTGTGGCTTCCACTAAAAGAACTCTAAGTGCCCCATTAGCAGGCAAATCCCCATCCTCCCTTGCTGTGATGTAGTATGGATCTTGTGAAATGAGGAGCTTGGGTTTTGGACAACTTTTCTTTGATATTTCTGGAATAAAATAAATCAATCAAATTACTTTCGAGGAGAAAAGCCAGTTAAGAGAGGAATTGAGCAGCCTGTCTTAAATAATTTGATTTATGGATTTATTTCCTTCACAAATAATCAACCCTAGCTCCTTTATTTTTTTTTAATTTATTTTTTTCTAGCTGATATGGATCCAAATTTAAATGCATCCATGGTGTACAAATATAGATATACTTGCCTTTGAAAGTATAAAAAGACAGCAAATGCTGCCATAACCCTTTGCTTTCTTGATACATCCCTTTGTGGCGTGCATGGATTTCTCTGGCTGGAAAATAACTTCATAAATGACAAATCTGCTTTTTATAAAATGTGGGGCTTTTTGCTTAGTTTTAACTATGTCAGCGTTCTCAGGATGATGAAATGATGAAACCACGTCCTCCTCTCACAGCCAGAAGTTACAGCAGAGCAAGATCCTGACAATGTCCATTGCTACAACCTCAACACTGTGACTGAGTTCTTGTGCTTGCTCTGTGGGGTCTTAATGAGGTCGTTCAAAAGACTTTGCTTCCCTCTGTTGTTGGGTGCACTGAGGCAGGACAGATGTATTGGTGTGGCTGAGTCCTGCCATAGCTCAGAGCAGCAGCTCCAGGGGCAGAGAAGGACAAAGCTATGGCTCCTTCTTCTCTGTATGGAAAGAAAACTCAATGGAATCACAGAGAAAGAAGTGTGTCCTTTCAAAGGCTACTGGAAAGGGCTTCATTAATATTTTGGAGGCATGAAGTCTTCTCCATTTTTTATAGCTGGCTGGTTTCTTTACATTGTACAGCATGAGGAGGTAGTAGCCACCTTTCTCTTTCTTTACATATTGTAGAAAAGCATCTTTCTTTGGAGGTCCATTGGCTTTAACATAACGTACCTAGCAGTGAGGATTCCCAAATATAAAATATTGAGGCAGATGGAAAAATTTCTATGTCTGGAAGCTCTGCAGAAAATTGTAATTTCTTCAGAGTTTTGTTTTGGATTGTTTGTTTGTTTTGGTTGGTGATGGGGCCTTTTGCTTTTTTTTTTTTTTTTAATATTAAAGGAAATCCAACTATGATTTCACTTGGAATGATTTCTTTTCCCCAGGACTGCTTGACAACTGTTCATGTATTTCCTGTGTTCTAAGATGAAAGCATTTATTCTGAAATACTTCTGAAGTAAAAAAAAAAAATCCTTCGGATTTTGGAATGATTTACATTTTAGATTCACGTTTCCTTTTTAGTATCCTCATCATAAGCACTGTGGGACCAAGAGATTTCTAGAAGTATTCTTTTGTGAAAGTTCTCGTAACAGAAATGACTTCTAACCACAGATGTTGTAAAAAACCCCCACCTAACAGATAATAATTAACAGATACATCTTTCCCTGAAAGTTCCTTTTGCAGGCTAGGGCACTGTAGTCTTCCCTACAGTGGATAAAGCAGAAGTAGAGATTTATTCAGTCAGAGCACTGGGCTGTGAGACTGTAAATCTAAGGTCTATTCCCAGCTCTGTCTCAGAGCCTGACTTTGATACCTAAGGCAAGAGACAGACTCTCTGTACCCCAATGCTAACACGAAAAATGGCAGTGATGACTTGTGCAATTTTCTGCAGCCATGTTGAGGTTAAATTATATGAGATTGGAGGATACATTTCAGATTCTTTTATTAATGGGTGAGTAAATGGAATTAACAGGGATATCACTTTTAATATATACAAATGTGGAGAAAGCGCCTTATTCATCTCCAGTGAATGTACAAGGTAAAGATATTTTAAATTGTTTCCTTCTCTGGTGTACGGAAGACATCCATGAGATACTTCTGGACTTATTTGAACTGCTTTTGACTAAAACTTTGTGAAAATACATAGATATTAGTGAGTACATGACTATTAGAGCAAGTTATTGATCCTGTTATACTAACTAATAACATGTAAAATTATCTGCTGCAAAGATGTTGTTAGGGGAAAACAGGAGCAGGATAAATCTTATCCTACCATCTGTCTCAAATGATGAGCTTACAAGACCAAATTGGTACAGTCCTTATAGGCACAATAAGGCCACTATAGTGACCATTCAACTGTATGGTAAAGTGCTTTAATTTGGCCTGCCAGTGATCTTATTTTGCATCATACAGGCAGTGTAGAAGAGACTTGTTTGCTAATTAGTGTTATGATTTCAGATGCACAGCTGTAACGAAGCCTGAAATGGCAGCCACCAGTGATATTCCTACAGCCCTGGTACGTCAGCCTGTTGAGATGGCTGCACATTGTCAATGCCAGCGGGCAGAAAGTCCCAGAAGAAAAATACTAGATCAAATGAGAAGGGGTTATTTAGTGGAGGGCAATTAAAGAGACTGATAGTCCTAATTGCACATGCAAGTGCAGAAACTAGGTAGGTTTTTAGTATGGTGATGACAAGAGTTACTGTCTATTAGGTTCTGACTCTTAAGGATGCGTCAAAGGAAACGTGTTAATTCACAACATCAAAGGGCATTACAAAAACCCCACCAGGCAATAGCAGTGGTGAGAGCCTCACCAATCAGATCTGTTATTATTTAGTGGAAAGAACTGGTTTGAGTCCATGAAAAACTGGGAGGCCACTGCTTCATGGACATATCAAGGTGACATACAGCACACAGGTCGTTTGGGGCATCAGAGTGGCACGCCCAAGGCAGCTGGCTCTTGCACAGAAAAAAATATTTTTTCAAGATATTCTACTTCAGATATGAACTTTCAAGGACTTTTTGGAATAAGATTGGACAGGATGTATTCTGTTTGTGAAAGTGGGAAAAATTCCAGAGAGAACAAACTAGTCTTTTCCACCGTGTCCATAAAACATAGCCAGAGAGTGCTTTGTGATGCTCTTACTGCTGTCCTTGGCCACCTCACACCTTCATATCAGGCAGGACTTGACACATGCTGGCTCTTCTGCACTCTGTTTTAGTCTTCTTTCCATGCTAAGGGAACAGGGGGATATGTTCCACATGAAAGCCCACTCTGACCATGTGCTGGTTCTGACGGGCAAGAGTACAAAATTTGGGGACATGGTAGGTCACATTGGTAGGTTTAGGGAAAATCTTTATTGCAGTGCTGCTTTCAGAGAGAATACAGCAAAACAGCATGAAAGGGATCATGGGTCAGGTTACCTTGAATTGTATCTACATCTGTACATTTTCATTGCATCATAGAGGTGTGTTTTGAAATCAGTCTTACTCATCAAACATATTTAGCTGCTTTGATAGAAAGCAATCTCTAAATTTTCTACCATTCCTTTGTGCATAGACCTCATAAGAAGTGCAAGACACTGACAATCTGAGCCATGAAAAAGGTCATGCTATGCAGTGAAATGATTGTTTCTGACTTAAAGACTTCACGTTCCTTTAAAATTATTCTAAAATACAGGGGGGGGGGCCCGCCCCTTTCATGTCTTTCTCCAGATTTTGGGATGGCTTTACCAAGTCTGATCTCTGACATGCCAGTTATTTCCTCCTGTCTTTCATTTGATTTAGTTGTTCCTGATATTATCACTGTTAAACCTGCCTGCTCTGAGACCCACCTGCAACTGAAAGCCATGTCAGAACAGTTTATTCCAGTTCATTAAAAGCAATCCTTGTGGTTTTTTTGCCTTTCTCCATTCCTTCAGTAATGGATAATTTTACAGTTCCTTTCAAAGATAGTGTGTCATTAGTACCTTTTATCATATAATGGCATCTGTTAAACTTGCTGTAATCATGCATGATACATGGCACATTTGACTTTTAGGATGTGATCTGCATCTGGAAATAACAGGAGAAATATCACTGTGTTCATATTTTGTGAAAAATCAGTAGGGTGGCATTGACCTGGTCTCAAAAGATACCTAAACATTTTTCATAACAGGAAAACGTTCTAAAAGTCTTAATTAAAATTTACCAATTACTACAGGAAATCAGTGCAGTGGTTTAGAGTGTGTTCTTCCCCTCACCATCTCCCTCTGCTGACCCTGAACTTGTTGGACTGTTTCTGTCCAGGGCAGGTTGCAGTACCTTACTATATTTTAATCACAGTATACTATAGCAGATGTTTTTAACATCCTATCTTCTATTTTGCTTAAAATACATAAGATAAAAAAATCAAATTCTATTACTTCCTTTTTCTACTACAGTTCTTAAAACAGTGTAAATTCAAGCTTAATCCTACTCATTTGTTTACTTTAAAATTATATATAGAGCATTCGATTTCTGACTGTAACTACAGAGAAAAATGTATGGAGACTTGAAGTTTCCCTTTGCTCAACTTTGTTAGATTTTTGTTGACCCATTTTTCTGGTCTGTAAGAGGGTCAATTTTGTGTTGTCTAAAGAGCTACTGAGGGTGAATGCTGCCTTATCAAAGAGTGTTAGAATCCCAGGAACGGGAAAAGTAGATTGATATTTTGATAAGGAAAGATATGTTCCACTCAAATTTGGGTCTACTTTATGGCCTTGGCAGAAATCCTTTGAAAGGGCCTTTTTGTAGGCTTTAGCTGTGTTTCCATTAGTGCTGCTGCTTAGAAATTAAACCCTCATTTTCTGAGAGAAGCCTTGGTTTCCATTGTGGTTTTTTTATGCCAGAACTCAGTTCACTTTGGGGAAAATCAACAGAAGCTCTTTTAAAAAAGTGCTCCAGTGCTTAGGGAGGAATTTTAGATCCAAATCTTGGCAGGATTTGCTCTGACTTAGGTCTCTGGTGTAGCCACTCCCTCTCTCCAGAAAGTTTTCCTTATGAATAGTTGAAATGTTTCCCTTGGAAGAAGAAATGCAATTGGAAATAAACTCCCAGTGCCCCAGTAGTGAGAGAGAGTCCTCAGCATGAATTGCTTTGATCTGTTGATCTACACATTTACGCCAAATTGCTAATTTCAGCCTACCTGTTGTAGAAATTATAAACAAATCACAGTAATATAAAGAAGTCAGGGACTTAGGCTGGGGCTTATTAGAGCAGAGAGATGTGAAATCAAGACTGTGGAATATGTGCTCTATTTCTTTGTTCAGCTCAGGAACAAAAAATAATGTAGGAACGTTTAAAAAGTTAAGGGAGATTTACCACTTTGCCAGTCTTGGATTGCTGTTTTGCTGAAGTTTTCAGAAACAAGTAGATCAAAGCCAGCAGTCTTATTCCATTTTCTTTCAGTTGAAGTAGAGAAATAGTCTATTCAAAGATATGTACTTTATTTGATTTGTGTGAAATTAGGGAAATTATAGTCAGTATAAATAATCACAGAACTGGGAATAATGGCTTAAAATCAAAATTCCATTTATAGACTTTCTAGTTTGCTTTTTTTTTGTTGTTGTTGTTATAGATATACAGCATGGAGGGTTTGTACACTATTGTTTGTGTAGTACAGGTGGAATTAGGTGATGCATCACTGGTGGCCAAAATCCAATAATGAATAAAGTTTTATGCATGAGAATTATTCACATATCCAAACATTGATCTATAATCATCTGGAGAAGCAAAAAGATTGAGGGGGAATGCCAGTGGAGCTACAAGTCATGGAAATCTACTCCCTGTGACATTAGAAATATTTTTGTTCCCATGTACTCATTCCCTCTTCTAAGAAAAGTCTATGAAATACTAATCTTTGGAGAAAAATAAAATTATTAATTTTTATTTCAATAATTTAAAACTAGACTATATCACCTTAACATGCAATTCCACACATTTGACACCATGCAAGCTTCTTCAATAACCTACATTCTAATGTATGCATGTAGCATATATATTATTTTTAATATTGGTAGTAACAATATTATTACTATATATAGCTCAAATAAATGGTTTGAAAAATTTAAAAATCCCATAAATATAGAAATATAAGTGATTACTGGATTGCCAAGGTAGGAAGGCCCTGCAACCAAGAGCACTCAGGGAAGTTTCCTCAACCCTTATTCTGTAGTTACTTTAATTTCTCTAGTATTAACAGTCATACCATCCTCCTCTGAATCCCATGTTATCATTCTTCCCTGATGGAATTCTTCCCAAAACCTTAATTTCCTTCGAAAATTAGAAACTACAATTTTCAAACCCATCCATTTCAATATCTTCATGCAGGATAATAAGACTTACGATAGTTAATATGTCCCTGATAAATCTTCTTGAGACGTAATGGGATTGTGAGTTATTTTTTTATTTATATTTTATGTGCTGCAAAGTGAGTGGTATTGAGAAGTGTCTATTTCTCTATTTACAATAATTTTAATTTTCTCTTTGTCTGGTGTACCGTATTAACTACACTTTCCCATTTCAAGCAACAATGGATGTGACTTCTCTTATTTCCTGCCCAAACAATTGACATCATATTTTTTCTGTTGAACTCATTTCTGTTTACATTGCTCAAGGCAGAAAAAGATAAGTGAAATTTTGTCACTATATAAACTTATTTTGTTTCCTCAATAAAAAACCAACCCAAATTTAATAATTTGATCCCATATACAAAAACAGTAACCCCAGTGTCTATGAACAGAATCCCAGTTAGCATTCTTAATTGTATCACCCTGATTTTTTTCTTTCCCTGAATTCATCAGATGAACTTTTTCAACATCATCACAGCTGTCTTACATTATTTCCATCCTACTATTTTTCAAACCTATCATCCTCTACCTCGCTTGTACTTTGACACTGGCACCATCCTATATTCTATATGGCTTTTGCAGAGTGACTGCATTTTTTTTAACTGTTCTACCCATCTCCCTTAAGTAAAGCACATCTGAAAACTCATTTATTTAATGACAGTTTAGAAAACCAGTTGAATTTATTTCCTATTTCACTTCAAATATAAATGAGAGGTGGGATAAAATTTTTTAGGGAAAACTTTAAATGTGAGCATGGAAATTGCTAAGGGGAAAAGGGAGATATACAAGAAACAGCTTAATATACAGAAACCCATGTGAGGAACAGAAGTGCAATTAATACATTACAGACGTTGATACTTCCATCACTGTGTGTTGCTGATTAAGACCAAATATGCAGGGAGCATCTGTGGGTGACAGCACAGGATTCCTACCCCAGGACAGGTGTAGTTATTGTCCTGTCTCTCTCCAACAAATCAGTAATGATGAGGTAGGAGATACAAGTGGTGTTAATTTGCATTTCACCTCGTAGTCACTGTGGATAGCTGAATAGAAAAACTGATTATGAAATAGGTTATGGGTTTAGAATGTTAAGCACTTGTATTTTCCCTGTACATATATATGTGAGAAAAGCTTCCTGCCTTCTCCCTCTGCCTTCCAATCACATGCATTACCCTTTTTCACTTCCCTTTTTCTGCTCAAGTTGTGGATCACATTAGTTTCAATTAGAAATTGAAACTAAATAAATAGAATAAAGAGAGAGATCTTCAAGGGTTTTTGCTTGTTTTTTTTTAAAAACTGGTTTGGTTTCATATTTTCTTTAGTGTTTCTCTTTTAATAGGCCACCGTTCCTAAGAGCAGGGATGCTGCTCTTCACACCCTTCACAGATTTCAGGTTAGATAACAAAATGAAGGCGTTCTGTCTGTAACTCTCTTTGCAGTTCCTCTTCTGCCTTCTATTCTAAAATATAATTTCAAAGTACTGTTAAAGAGCTGTATTACATGAGTACCTGTGTTTCAGTGGCTAAGTGATCCATATATGTATGTGTGAATGAGCATGTATATGTATAAATCCATAGTGTACAAGTATAGAATGCATATAAAATTCATTTATTACTTTGCATAAATATACAGGAAGGTTTTAACTGTTTGTGTTTGTGTTGTTTGGTTTTTTTTTCTGCAAAATTTTAGCGAAGTTTGAACAAAATGCACTTGCAAAGGAATGAACATCCCATTTGTAATTTTCACTTCCAGTGGCACAAACTATATATTTGATATCTTTTCTCCCCAAGCTGGTTCAGCATTCAGGGTTGAAAGATGAGAGTAATGTGCAGAGCAGTGGAGAAATGCCATGGGAGTGGATAAATCTGCATGACCCTGGACACATTCCAGCTACTGCCCTGAAATGTACTCCAGCAGCTGCTGGCACAGCTATCGTGTGCTCCCTGAAAGTCACCTCCCATAATCCTGACTCCACAGCACTGCTTCATGCAGGCAGTTACTGGAATTGCTTTTGTGTTGGGCATTCAGATAGGACACCACCAGCCCAAGCTCTCTATTCCTATGGCTGTTTGCATGGCAGAAAAGAAACTTATGGGATCCACAGCCAGCAAACAGAACACAGAACAAGGATTGTAAAGTTCAGAGCAGAAAAGATAAAAAATTAAGTGGGGTAGTTTTGAAGAAGCAAACAGGAAAAAAAAAAGAAAGAAAAAAAAGGAAAAATAACGATAAAACATACCAACAACTAAGATAACAGGCCAGACAGAAAAAACAGAGAAAGAGACAGTGAAAATAAAAAATAGTTGCAAGTCTCTCAGCAATGGAGATCTGTAGGTCAGCTAACTTTTTATGAGCATCAAGTGAAGAAACAGTACAGCAAGTCTCTTTTTTTGATGCTTCTGATAGGACACTGTTCATTAATTTCAATTAAAAATCCCAAAGCAAGTACCCTTCCCTTTGCCAGTTGTCTCACATTAATTGGCTGTGTTGGCTTAGCACTGTCTCTCAGGCTTTCTTTTTCTAATATTATCTGTCAATTAGTCCCTCTCCAGATTCTAATGCAATGGGGTGAACTCCTCCCAAAACCCAGAAAACTTCCCTGTTGCAGATTGTGTGCAAATCCAGCCGCATAATTAATTTTGAGATCCACTTAAAAATTAAGGAAAACATAGTGGCCAGAAAAGCCAGCTGGTGGGACTTGCTGCACACATCACACGGGATTTTCCCCATGCTTCCAGTAATTTTAAATGATTTTACTTACAGGAAGCAAAACAAAAATAAGGCATTTCATCCTCTTTGAATCTGGCGTTTAAAAAGAGCCAGGACTTACAGAAATAAATAACAGATATGTCTAAAATATTATTTTCTGTATTTTTTTGGGAGGGCTGTGTGTTTTGTTTTGATTTGGTGGTTTGTTTTTTTTTTAACTGTCCAACACTGTCTTTATTGCCAGTAAGTAAGGAAAGGAAGATGGACAGGGTTGCCAGGCTACTAACTGGAAGAAACTTGAGACTCCTGAAGGGAGGAGGGAGGTGACCTTGAAGTGCAAAACTATTGCTTGTGGTGAGTGGAGTTTAACAGGCAGAAAATTCTTGTGCTGTAGCAGAATTTTTATCTGTCTCTCAAGGTTTATTTCTTGAAAATATTGTGTTTGATAACAAGTTCACTTGTTTCTTTTCTTGATAGTCCACAAAAATATGGTGAAACTAGTAGATATTGCATTAGAAAAGTAAATAAAAAATCTGAAAAGATGGATGATTTCCAATATTTGTGTGCCAGTTTAGTAACCTTTTCCTTTCTGAGAAGGTATTGAATGGGATTTCTGATATTGGAAGAAGTTGTAGGATTTGAGTTTATCATGTAACATGAAAGAAGTTATAAACATCACAAAAATAATTGCATTTTATGCTTTGAAATATGAACTGTTCTGCTCAGCTTTCATAATTTTCTTTCTTTTCAATTTGTACATCAATCAGCCAAATTTTTTTAAAAGCAATTCTAATCTGGTTTTTTCAGATTTTTATCAGCCTACTGTGTTTTCTGGACAAAGAACATGTTAGAGAAACGTGTTGTTGAGAAATACCTTGATCACTCTGTAGCAGAAGCAATTATGCTACAGTAAGTGGCACAAATATGGAGAGCCATAAGCATAAGGATTTGGAAGCAGAAAGCATAAAAAAATCAGTTATTTTTTTTTGCTCAATACTCAGAAAAGCAGAGGAGATGTACCTTTAAGTTCCACAGAAATACAGTCTGTGTCCAGGCAGTGAAGAATTGCAAAAGATGTTTCGAAGTATTTGCACTTAATTTGACAACAGGGATTCTGCACCAGCTGGACACAATTTTTCAGGCAAATCTTTTTAAGGCAACACTTCAACGAGTATGAAAAAAGTAGGCTAAACTGGTTTTGTCTCAAACTGGTACAAAGTTCTCTTGGAAACTCTGGGGTCTGAACTGCAACAATGGATAAACCTTGGTAAATTATTTGGCTGATGAAATAATTTTAGATGGATTTAAAAATCTCTTCTGACAGCAAAATACTTCTTAATTTATCACAGACAAAAAAGAAATTACAAAAAAAGGATAGAAAAACTGCAACTGCAGATTTATGTCTTTCTATTTGTTGGGATCTGATTCATAACAACTTAGTTTGACTGACGTGCTGTTCTTGTAGAGTGTGATGCCTTTAGGAAACATGAGGAGCTCCACAAACCCATTTATCATGTTGGTCCAAAGTGCTCACATTACAAAGAACATTTTTTATGTTCTGCCTTTTCCTAGTTTTCTTAGCCAAAGATCGGCACTGTATCATGTCATCCTGCTGACCATATTTCCTCAGTGCCTGTTTTCATGCTGTCCTAAATAATCCTCTCAAAGGGAAGAAATTATTTTCAAATGTTACTCTGGAAATTTTCCTTTTGAAGCTTTGAATGGCTTTCCACTGGTATCTAGCTAACAATTGCACTGAATATCCAAGCATAAGGAATCCTCCGGATAGAGGAGATGCTTATAGGAACCACAAGTGAAGGATACTCAAAGACTTTTTTTTTGTCATAATAAAGATTACCATTGTACTACAGACCCTAAGTTGATACTTTTACGGTTTTTTCAGTGATGGGTGGATGAAAGAACTTGTGATGTTGTATTAATATGTTGATTTAATTACTGTCAAATTATTTGGGAATATTTTTCCTCTCTCCCACTTAATTTAAGGTGATCATTTTACACTCATTGCTTCATGCTTCAGCTCAAGCAGTTAGATTTTTTCACTGCTTTTCCTCAATGCTGCATTTTTCCTGCAGTTTTAATTCACAGGACTGAGACTGAATCATTCTCTTCCACTACCACTTGCTAGTGAAACAGCAGTGGAAAACATGGAAGAATTGGGTGAATGTCATATTCTGGGTTACAATTTAGTTCTTTAATATTCTGCAATACTCAAGAGGTCACACTGGATGATCAGACAGTTTCTGGTCACCTTTCTGTAAACATCCACTGTTGGAAGGTTTTGCTTCAGCGAGCACCTTTTTTTTTTTTGTCATTTCACCTGTCAGAAAGTCAAAAATGGTGGTCACTGCTGGCAAAGTGCCAGCCACTCCTAAGCTAATTTCAGAAAATTCAAATTTTTAATACTTTCAGTTACCTGTTCTTTGTTAGTTAAGCTTTATAAAGGGAAGGCAAAGGAATTTTGTAGATAGGTAGGGCTAAACACAGAATAAAGGCTGGCAAGAAACCCAGAAGGCAATGTTTTGCAATCATGCCCTTTGCTGTTACTGGGCTAAGAAAGGCCAAGTGTGATAAGATTTTGTCTTATCTCTATTCTTTAGGGAAAAGAAACACTGTCAGATTAGCCCTGCTCTTATATGGGGACCTTTTACTCAGCAAGTGGCAAATGTTTCACTCTGAACTGGACCTAAGTCTATAAGTATGACATGTTTCCCTGAGAGGCTCTGCCTAAATTTTTCCACGCTAAGAGCAGAAGGCAAAGATTCTCTTTCAGAAACTCTGCATGGTGACAGCTCCCCAGACAGGGGCCTCTTTCCCATGCACCACCCCAGCCTCATGAGTATTCAGTTTCAGCTGCTGTTTCAGCATTCTGTGCAGCATTTCTTTCAGTTATTATTCAGTTCAGTTGAGTTCAGCGTTTGTCCTTGATTCACAACTCGGTCTCTTAGGTAGTCTTATAGGATATCCTGAGGTAAGTGATTTATTGAGTTACTTTATGATAAAATAGGTGGATGTAAATAGACAAAAAAGATAAATAGATAGCTAGATAGGTATAGATATTAATAGATATGCACCAGCTTGCCTTGTACAATTCTATAAATACGTAAGGGAAATAAGAGATAATTAAATGTATCATCATGTCATGTCTGATATTCCAGGAAAATATTTCAGCCAGGAGCCATCTTCCTAGATCTCTTTTCCAAATAAAAACCAAAAAATTACAGTAAGCACACTGTCAGAAAAGCTCTTTCCTCTGATATTTTTAGGTGATTCCACATGAAGGAAGTCAGAACAATTCCATTAGTGGAACTAAAAAATTTTTATATGTTTAATATATTTTAGGATGCCTGTTGTAGTTACAATGGGGAAGGCTCGAAACCCCATCCAACAGCTGCTAAAAACATGTTACAACATCCAGCCTTGGACCTTGATGTGACTTTATGTCCCATGCTACAGTCAGTGTCTGTCCCCTATTTGCTGGGGATGCAATCTTAGCTGAGATCCCAGGTCCTGGTTGGATGATTGTGTGAAATCACAGGACAGGAAAGTGGTGGAGAAGCAATAACTTTAAAATCCCATTCTGCCAGAGAGCTGCTGAGCTTGAAGCTGGAACTGGGAAAACAGCTCTAAAAGGGAGGTCTCATCTTTTTCATGGGATGTGTGAATGCTTTGACAGCACAGGAAAAGGGAGCAAGGCTGGGCTGGCAGAACAAGTTGTGTTGTTCTTTAGGGGGAAGCTGCAGCACTCATTATTCACTTAAAAACAAACTGTTTCAAACACTCTGGGAAAAACTGCAGGTTTTTATCCATTCTTTGTATAAAACAGGCCAAACACAAACACACTAAAGGGAATAGAGCCTGCACTCTTCAGTTAAAACACTGAATGCTTTTCTGTGCTTTATTTCAAGAAGTTTTATCCATTATTAGTAAATTTCTTTCAATTCTTCATTAGCTTCTTTCTGTTGACTTGCAGAACAATTCTCCGTAGTTAAATTGCACAAGGAGAACCTGTCCCACTGCTTTTGGGGTCAGGATGAAACAATCTGAACAGCAGGAGCAGTGACAGTTCAATTAGCAACATTGGCAACTTCAGAGGAGTGGAAGCACTGCTAGAGCCAAAGAGCTGGCACTGAAATGCCTCTTGTGAGGGGGAAGTGAAGAGTCCTTGGTACAGTTTTGTAGATTAGTGTGACAGACAACAAAATGAGGAACCAAGTTGGGAAGCTGGAAACAGTACAAAGCTTTTCCACGCCATAGCTCTGTGCTGAAAGAATCTTTCTCAACAAGAACAGCGAGAGTTTGTTAGGCAATATATGTACCATTTGCTGCTGTCAGTACATTCATTAAAGAAGCTCTGCCTTTTTGTTAGCTTTTCAGATTAGTTTTTCTTTTAAAACTGTGTTCCTGTAGATGTGCTCTTTTCTTTTTGTTTTGTTTTCCTTTTCAAGAGTAGCAGAATGTCTTGGTTTCTTTTGCTCTGTTGTTTTTTCCCTCATTACTGTAGGAATGAACCAAGTTTCTGGAGCAACTTCTCAGTAAAACACCTCCTTCAGAGATTTTACTTGAGGAGTAAATTAATTTTCAAAATATGTTTTCATTCTGAGTAAATAAAGTTATGAACACTGGTCTCATGAAAGAGAATTTATGTGCAGCAATCTACATAAATACTCCCGAACTGTATCTCTTCCATAATTAATATGTTGACATTTTAGGAGGAAGGAAGGACCATCTATAAAGTCATAGTCAGTGAAAAAATTGAATTCTCTCCCCAGCTCCTACTCCAGATTCTTATTGTAACGTCAATCATTTTGCCTCTATTTTAAAGTGAATTATTAAATACTTTTTTAATTCCCTGTTTTTGGGAGTTAAAGGTCTTGATTTATTTTTTTTCTACTCATTATAGCTCTGAATGACTATGAAGAGTTTTAAAACGTTATTTTTCCTCTGGAAAGGATGAACTTGCATGAAAATTCACTTCCTTCAGGTCCTCTTCTGAATTCTGTGCTCAGCTGTGAAACAAAGGTTTAAATGTGGGCTGCACCAGTTTGATTTCAAGTAGGAATTCCATCTGCAGACATTCAAGTGTTGTGTCCTTTGCTTCCATAGGAAGGAGCATGTTGGTAGGGAACAGGAATGCACAAAGTGCTTGCTCTGGAACAGTAAGGGGTGTTAATTGTTGGCAAGCTGTGACCTTAAAAGCATTCAATAAAACTTTTTTACAAATTCTAATTAGTCTTCTTTGCTCTAATTGACTAATTTCACCTTTCAGCAGTAGATCTAAATCTGCCAAATAAGTTACCAAATAAGTCATGATGTACATTTATTAAAGACAATGAAAGCATATTTGAGACAGAGTAGTGAGCTTGTTTTTTATTGGGACTTTCCTAAATGGTATAAGAGCTAGGCAGAAAATGGAAATCTAGAGATAACATTTTCTGTAGAAATTCAATTTTACAAGTAAAAGTGTATTTGTTTCTGAAAATTGCTTACAGACAAAATTTGTCTATATCTCACTACAAGCTGGAACACAGAATACAGTATAAAGAATTGAATTATGATTGATTCTTTCCATATAGGATAATGTGGCCGTTGGTGAGGGCCGGACAGCTGACCACAGGGACAGCTGGCGGCTCGGCGGCTTGTTCTGAAAGTTTCCTTTCGTTAAGTCATCTTCAGCTGAGGACTTCTTTTCCCCTTGCTGCTAGCAAGGCTTCCCTGGGATGGTGGTCACTGTCCCAAAAGCCGGAGAGCTGCTGAGAGAGAGAGTGTTCCCTTGCCCGGAGCCCAAATCAGACACAACACAGCATGGTCTGCTCTGCTTGGGCTCAGGGGCAAAATACCCCGGACTGGCCCAGCTTTCAGACTTTTATTCTGAGGGTTACAGCTTATCTCATAATGGTACAGGGGAGGAAACGGGCAAGGGTCAGAAGGTCAGGGTCCTGTCGGGAAGGAGTAAGGGAGGAAAGAGTGAGATACAAGATACCATTGTTAACTGAGGGGCAGGAGGGGGGAGTTCGACTCCCTTTCCAAGGCCAAACTTAACTCTACCTTCAGAGTGACCTCACTTTCTAGGCCCCCAGAAATTCTTCAGGGGATATGTCATTCTCTGAGCTTGAACCACTGCTACAGGATAACACTTAAAAATTTTAGACTTCAAAGTCATTGGAATAAAATATCTACATTTAGCAAAAATGAGCTTCAGCTGTATAAATTTCCAGATTTTTTTTTTTTTTTAATTATTGAAGTTCCTTAGAGAAACATATTTTATAATTGTGGGTACTGCCTCTGCTCCTATTGATGTCTGCTTTACTTCACTCGATGTACTTTTGGGCTATTATGTGTTTTCAAAAAATCTAGAAGAAAATGTCGATTCTTTCCCCCTGCAAGAGTTTTTGTTTGTTCTTTGTAATCACAGGTCTGAAGCACATGGAGTTTTTGAGATGATCAATACTTTGAAAGATCTGTGCTGTTTTATCACCTGTGCTGACTCATGAAAAATTAACACTTTTTATCAGTACCTGAACCAAATCAATAATTAAGGTAATTAATTCTTGCTATTTGACAGATCATTTTATTACACCGGTAAAAGTTGGGGACTGCCTGGGGTTATAAGAGCTTATTCTTGGTGAACTGAGAATTGCTTTGTTGTGTAACAACAGTGCTTTTGTGGAAGGGATTCAGATTGCACTTGTGCTCTGGGACAGATTTAGTTGGGAAGTCCAAAGTAACCCCACATGTCTTCATTCGCTGTGAGAGGGCACAGCCATCCCAAACAGATCCTGTTTGTGATATGAAATAAAGTATTTTTTACAGGTATACCTTTATCAGGAAAACAATACTCTATTCTTAAAAAGAATGTGATTAGGAGAAGTTTTTGTGGCTGAATATTTGGTCCTATAAGCAAGAGTTCTGAGGTTAGGCCCTGCTTGTAGACTTGATGTTTTATTTCTTCCTCTAGAGAATGGTGATATGAAAACTTCTTGTCACACATTTCAGTAACAGATCAGAGCTTAGCACTGTAAGGCTTTCATCTGTGTTAGGTCTTACAGGCATTATTAAAATAACACTTGGTTTTAGCTGTCTTTCTTACCCTTGAAGGAGATCAAATGGTTTGCTGTGTGCCTATCACTTACAAAGAGCTATTTTGAAAGTAAACTTGAGTGTGGAAAATTCTGCCTCATGTTCTGAAGAGCAGAACCCAGCAACTTTGGTCAAGATACACCCTTGAAGTTCTCAAAATGCAGTGCAGCTATTCCCACAGTGCTGAAGAATACTACATACAAGCAGAACAGAGCCAGCTACCTACACCATACTGCCCTTACACATCCTGCCTCCGGTCTGCAGTAGGAGTTCAGTGGGGTTTGCTTTAATTGTTGTCTTACTTTTGTTTTATTTAGTCCTAGGACCAGGGAAAGGGATGAAGTGACAGCACTGTGCAACACTAAAAATTTATATTTGATCTGAAGCAATGATCATGACAGTGATGGTAAAAAAAAACTTATGTATTAAAAATTTCAAACACCGAGAGAGAGGAATTTTTGTTTGTTCAGTGAAAGGAAAAAAGATGCAAGAAAGAGCTAATCAAATGAAAAAATGCACCAATGAGACCTGTGAATTGACTTAAAAGCTCAAATGCAAGCACTGAGTCAGTGGTTGCTTAATTCTAAAAGGGATTTTAAGGTAAAGGCAAGAGGGAATTACATTAATAGACTCATTCCTTTTAAATGCATGAACAGAGGATGTTATGGTGAGGTGCACATATGGTGCATATCTTAGCAGTCTGTAGTCTTTTAGGATGATTCTCCTAACTTTAAAATACACTGCCTGGCTTCCACTTAAAAATTTTCTTGTGTGGACAAGAAAACCCATTTTCTTCACTGACAGAGATAAACCACTTTCATCATGAAAGGAATATTGCAATTTGTTTTTAATGCATAAATGCCCCATAAGTTTAATTTCTCTACATAAAAGCAAGATTCCTAGTCAGTCAGAGCTGCATGGGATGTGTTTCAGCAGATTTGGGATCTACTCTAAATACTGCCAGAGGCTTGAAAAATTACTTTAGGGAAATCACCTTGCAGTCATTTTTATATTTAAAGCTGTGACTGAGGAGTTCTGTGTGACACAAGAAATGTTATACTAACACACACTCTGGTCCAATCAGGGTGACAGAATTAAGTTTTGGATGTATTTTATATGCTTATTTTCTGTCTTAATAATTTTAATTATTTTATTATAATTTTAATTTTAATTATAATTTTAATACAGGCAGAGCAAAAAAGTAAGACTTTCCCAGCAAAACAACTGATCATAACACCACACTATACAATAACAAATATGTCCCTTCATTTCTTTAACATTAATATAAGGGAAAAGTTGTTTGCATAATCCAATGCTAATATATTTTATAGGTTTTACATTTTAAAAATATTAAAAATATTAATTATACTCAATTAAAAATTGAGTAATTGCTAATGACCAAAAAGATGAAGGATTATATTATTCAAAGAAAACCATCAGTAGCTGGTTTATTTTAATTCTTGTAGAAGCTACAGAATGTATTTCTAAAGAAAACAGATGCTGACTATAACCAGTAAATACAGAAAAGACTATATAATATATAGGAGTACAGTATAAAAAATATCCTCATTTTAGCAAGCAGTTAACTTCAATCCAGATTTAGAAATTATCAGAAGGTCACAGTGAAAGTGAAAAGAAGGGGATAGTGCTGTGTTTACTTTTTATTTTTATAGGTGAACATTATTAGTTCTCATTGATGCTTCCATTATTTTTCATTGCTATGTAATTTCTTCCTGAAATTTCCATCTCCCCTAATCATTACAAAGGTGTTCGTGTTTCAGATCCATGGAGCAGGCTGTATATCCCTGTCTCTCCCTGAGCCAAAGCATTAAATGTGTCTTTCCCTCACACTGTACTGACACATGGACATCTATTTGTGTCAGCAGTGGTCAGGTACTTTTTGTATAAGGAAGGCGCTGAAAGTGAAAAACCCCACAGTGATCCCTAATGGTACTCAATGATTATGAAAGAGTTGCACTGGGAAATCAAGCAACTCTTGCCATGTTTTATTCTACGAAAGTGTGGGAAAGGTGGCAATGATGCCAAGTGGATGCAAAAGAAAATACTCCATCAATGGACTTTTGAGGAGTTGCATTTAATTATGATTGTGCTGCACAGACACAGGGCTTCAGGGTTTCAGGCAAATATTTCCAAAACCAGATATGTGACTCATTCTTAATCTACATCCAAATCACTGCTAATCTTGGAATAATAGCGCCTAATGCAGCTAGTGAGGGACCTTGCTTATATCAAGCCATAGATTTTTGACTCAAATCCATCTGAAAATGCCTGCTCTCTATTTAAAATAATCCAGTAATCTTTATTCACTTCAGTTCCTTATTCTCCCACAACTCCCTATTTCTGGAAGGATTCCAAAAGTTAAAAAAAAAAATACTACAGATTTATTTAAAACCCGTTTTCCAAAATGGGATGCAGTAATAGAAGGAGTTTAATGAGGAACATCATTATGTGTTCAACAGAAAGCTTTCTCACTGATCTTGTCGCAAAGAAAAGAATCTTCCCCTCATTACTGGTGTCTTTCTGACTCAGCCAGGCTTTCATGTAAAAATAACACTACGCTCACAAACTTGTGGTGGAATGGCAGCTATATTAGACACAGTTTTATTACCACTTACCAGTTATTTTTAGAAACCACAGATCAGCTTTTGAGTGGCAGAGTAGCAAAGAGGAAAAATTGTTCATAGCTGGAATTTCTCTGAGGATGTAGAGAAGTACCAGCACTTAGGGGAGATGGAAACAGAGGCTTCAAATGACAACTAGTATTAACCAAGGAGTATGTAAAACATCTCTGTTGATTTTTTGAATGATACTTGCCTACTTGATATTATTTTAAATTTTGAAGTCCTGATCAGGAGATTTCTTGATGTAAAAACTTAAACAAACTCTGTCTGTCACTGAGGATCATGACAGCTCAGAACAGTGATAATATGCTTGCCACTGCACACTCCAGAGTATGTGTTTTTTTAAAAAAATACATATTTTTTTTCATCCAAAATGCTATGGTACTGTACAGAGAGACTTTACTATGTCCTGTCAGACACAGAAAAAGTCAAAAGAAGGCAACATTCTTGTTAAGGATTCCTGTGGAAACCCTTCAATTACTTTTCAATCCTAAGATTTTTTCAGGATGCAATCAAGCTAACTTCCTGAGAAAAAAACCAGTCAAGTAAGGAAAACTCTAATTATTTACAGGTATCTAATATAGAAGTATTGTATGAGGTTAAATGCAGATGATTGCTTTGTCTGGCAGGGATAAAAATATTGCAAGTAATACTAAGGAGAAGTAAATTAAAACAATATTTCAATAAAAGTAAAAATAAAAATGTTAGAGATTCTCTAGATTGCAGAGAACAAACTTTGTGAATTTTCCATCAATTGGTACAGTTGATGAAAAAAAAAGTATATTCTAAACCAAAATATTGAAGACTGAATTAATTAATAAACTCTATTCCTTAATATAATGTTCTCTGTAGTGTTCATTATTTACTCAACATAGGGCTGTTTGAAAATTTAACTTCTAATGTATTCTCTCTCTCTGTGAAAAAAAGAATTATCACTTTTTCTTTATCAGGAATCTTTTTAGTTTCTTAGCCCCTATATTTAGTATTTATTTGATTTTTTTGTGCTTAATATTGTGTTCCTAACTTGGATTTTAATCCACTGTAGAGGCTGTCTATCTGAATATTTTCTGAGCTCCTAAAAGTGTTACTAACATAGTTTGAATATTTTCTGAATATTTTTGTGTTTAATGTCGGACTTGAGGACTTGAACAAAGACAAGGTTGTTAAATTATCTCAAAGAAATAAATTAATGTAAATTTTGTACTAATAATCATATTGTTATATTAACAATCAGGAACTAAAAAAATAAACCCAGACACACTCATTCTTGAGGAAATTACTGTAAGGGCATAAAAAGAGTAGCTGCTGTGCAGCAATCATTCTGGTTAATCAATAGGCATTTAGCTATAGTACTTTATAGTAAGTTAAGAACCTGACTGACTCAAACAGTGCCATGTAAAAAAAAAAAATTAAAAAGCAGCAAAGAAATCGTCCACTGGTGTTTTCTGTTGTTGATGTAAATTTCGATTGTGTTTGGGACTATATATTGGCTGGTTGATGGATTTTGAACATCTGTGGGTAGAGCAAACAAATATTAACCTCTGCCTCTCTTCCATTTTCCTTCTCAGAGAGTAAATATTTTGTAATACAAAGATAATTTTTTAAATCCCCAAACCTCCTAACTCAATACTGTCACAATACCAGTGATTATTCTAACAGATACCTATTTTGTGAACACCCCCAAACAGCCCCCAATGCACATCTCCTTCCTTTTCTTTTTCCTAGACTTGATTTTCCTATTTTAATGTAACCCAATACAGCTCTCAAACATTTCAGACATCTTCTGTCATTCTCACCCTCAGCTGTTTAGACAACACTTCTTATCAACTTTTCCTTCCTGACACAGATCCTTATCTTAATTGATAGCGTGTTTTCTTATACACCATATCCCCATGGGTTGTGATTACGGTTCTTGGCTGACAGGTATGTCAAAAAGGAGCTGAGTCTGGGGTGTGAAAGAGACAGATGTGTTTAGAGCAGCACAGGAAGAGTAAAAAGGGAGACATTCTACAGACGGAAGAGACTTGTGGAGTAGGGAGTTGAAGTAAAGACAAGGAGAAGCTGAGTGGAATAAAAAGTGGTGCTGTCCTCTGAAAGCACATGAATATAGAAAACAGTGCAGCCTGACTTGGTTTCCTGCTGCTGCCAGTTACAGTGGCATGTAACTAAATTAACAGATGACTTCCTTCTTTTGTCTAAATGCAAAGTTCAGGATTACACTCCTCACACAAAGTTCACTTGGAAGAACAGTTGGACATCTGCATCGAAAACCCTTTTACCAAGACTGAAACTTGTGTGGTTAGGCTGGTGAACAGGAATTAGAGACCAGACATCAGTTTGAAGGTTTCTTGCTGCCTTGAAACTGGAGAATACTAAACCCCA
The DNA here is from genome assembly GCA_025920805.1 of Petroica traversi. Lineage (NCBI taxonomy): Eukaryota > Metazoa > Chordata > Aves > Passeriformes > Petroicidae > Petroica > Petroica traversi. The sequence continues at coordinate 17,556,324 of JAHLSL010000057.1, read as the reverse complement.
GGATTATGTTGGTTAAAATGAAGGGTGTGTTAAGAAAGAATTGCAATATGGGGGACTCAGTTTTCAAGAGCATATATAAGATCAGTTTTTATGGGAGTTATGAGCATGTAGAAATAGAAACCTTGGTGCCTGTAGATCCAATGCCACAGACACTTTTATTCGTTCTTGGGAACCTGCTCTAAATGAGACTGTTAGGACTAAGAACTCAGATTTGTTGGATTTTTAAAAACTTAAATCCCTTTAAGACCTTATCTGCTCATCTGAAAATTTCAGCAGTATTTCATGTCAGTATTGACTTGAAAATTGAACTGGCTTCTCATATGGAACAAAGAAAGCCTTTATGTAAGAGATCATGCTGTACTTGATTTTGTGAGGTCTTGATGACTGATGATATCTGAGCCCTTCTTGAACATGAGGGTTGGACTGGATGACCCCTCAAGTTCTAAACTCAATCATTTGTGGTTCAGAGATATGTTAGAAAGGATGGTGACAAGGAGAGGTGTCTGTATTAAGTACTTGTCTGCATGGGAAAAAAGGCGTTCTCAGAAATGGTGCTTGGCCTGAGCTGAACAACAATGTGGCCAAAAAATATGAGCTGGGAAATTGCTTCCTTTTTGTTGATTTTAAGTAAGTTCTTCTCACTAAGAATTAAGATAATTCCTGCAGATGCATTCAAAGAAAAAAAATAATTGGCATGTAAACCAGATGTCCCATGGAAATATTTGTTTCTCTTAAGTAGCCAATGCTGGAATGTAGTTATGGTTACCAAACAGCTGAAGATAAGCAGGGAGGAAGACGTATTCTATTTTTTTTTATCTTAAGGGAAAATGACAGAACATAAACATTATACAAAACTTTTCATTCCTTGTTACATAAGTTGCCTAAAATTTAAAAGGCTCGAGAACTAATTCATTTTCTGTACTTCTTCACTTTTTAAATTGGAAATCTCTCTGCTAATGTAAGCAGTTTTGAAACTGTATAAGTTATTCTACAGCTTTCAAGAGCAGAAATTCAAACGTAGCTAAAAGATGTGTTACAGTGAGACTGTAACTAAAACCTAATGGTAAAAGCCAAAAAACTAATTTTCATAATTTTGCATCAGAACTAACAGAATGACCTAAAATTCCATTTCAAGCTCATGTCATATTTCAAGAGTAGTCTTAACATCTGCCAAAATTTTCATAAAATGAGATGCTTTGATCAGAGCAATTGCACACTCTCTGCACATTTGAGAAGTTAAACATTATATATTTATACTACATGTAAACACCATATGAGGAGTCATACTAAATACCACTAATACCATGGGGTTTTTGTAGCTGGAGAGTTTTAATAAACAAAATGTTCTAGGCCAGACCCAGCAACCTACAGAGTACATAGGATTCATGGCACCACTGTAAATGGCCCAGTGATTTCTCTGCTATTAATTCTCCCAGCTGTTACTGAATAAAAGCCACCAACTTGTTGTGTATTGAGAGCCTGCACATGATGTCTCTGGGTTTCTCCCACCACCTGCTGAATCCATGTTTGAAGGGGTGGCTGTTGGACCTCAGGAAATGATTAGCCAGGCAAGTCAGACAAGAGAAATAAGGAGGCACAGAAAAACCTTTAGGGAAGCAACAGATTTTATGGACGTGTATTGAAATGATGTAACCAGGAGCTTGCAGCTGAAAGTTAGAAAAATAAGGCAAACCAGACCCTGTTCCTGTGACCTAAACATAAAATATCTCACTTCTCCTAGTTTTCCCCCTCAAATATTTTCCTCTAATAGATGAATTCTTTATTCTTGAAAAAATGCAGTGAAAATAAATTTTATGTAATTATTACCAGAAACCATTTAATCCTAATAAAACCTAGACTAATCCTTGACATCCTTCACTCTTTTGACTTTTTGGAAGCCTTTCTCCACCTGTCACCAAACATCAATAGAGATGTCAGCATTACCAGGTACAAAATATTAGTACAATTCATTTTCCTAAATATTCTTGCCATGAGTTCCATTGTTTCTGTTGCATAAAGAGTCTACTTGAGGATGGTTCTTTCTCTGGTGTATTAGAGAATGTCAGAAAATTTCAGCAGGCATCAACACTATGGGGGATTAAATTAGTAGTGATATGTTCATGTAGTTAGAGGATCTGTGGTAGTGTCAGCTCTCTCTTTGACATCAGTGGCAGAGCAAACATAACCTTAGAGGACAAAAAAAAAAACTGTTCTGAGGCTCAGTGTTAGCATTAATGCCACCTCTCTCCATCAGTGCAGCCTGCACCTCTGTATAATCAGTTTATAAAGACACAGAGCCTGTTTAATCACACCCACTGTCAATGCTGGCATTTGACTTGATCATGTAGATCCCCAAAAGATTAGAGCTTGTTTTGTTCATGGCAGGATTTCAATGCACAGACAGCTCTATAAATATTCCCACAAAGCTAAACTGTCTAAACCAACTGCTGTGCACTTTCAGGTGCTGCAGGATGATGTCACACTTAAAACAAGCTACCAAAAGCACGGATTGTGAGGGAGGAATAAAGGAAATTATTTCAGGAAAAATCTAAGACTGCAGTTTTAAAAGTAACAGTAAACCTGAAGGGGAAGGAAAGATGATCTTTTCAAAAGGATGGATTGAACCAACCCATTGGAATTATATGGGAGAATCAATTATGACCCGTACTTCTACTCAGAGCCAAACCTAAAGTCTTTACTTTTTTATTCTTCTTTTCAAATGCCTTCCTCTAAGACTTTAAGTGAGTTCTTCAACAAGGAAAAAAAGAGAGCAGATACTTGTTTTCTCTTTCTCTATGAAAGAGTATTCTATTATTAGGATGCAAAAAATATTTTTACTATGAGTACATGTAGAACACAGACATCTATTCACCCAGTAATCTTTTAACACCCATCTTTCAGTGCTATATCAATTGCTTGTCAGCATTTAAAAAGAATCAAAAGTCTATATAACCAGTAATGAAAATTGTAATTCTAAGAATGTAAATTCTTCAAAAATTTAGTTTATTTTCTTAGAAAGGAGAATATTTATGGATAAAAGAAAATAAACACCAGTTAGCATCTGTAGACTTTTAAAATTTCCAAAATGTCTATTTCCTCTAAATTTTTCGCTGTTCTTCTGGAACAGTATTTCTACTCTAAATACTTAATAGAGCTAATGTTTGTATGCATTTGTTCATGTAGGAACTAAAAACCAAAAGAATGCATATATAATCACAAATAAACATCACTGCCAAATACATGGTTATGTCAGTAACAACTGTTGTCTTAAGGAGCATTTTCATATATTGTGTGAATCTCAGAAACTACTAAGTTGCTTCAGGATTTGTTGCTGAATTTTCATCTACATTATTTTTTTTATTTCCTCATTAATAAAGTTTCCAAAATAAAATTATTTCAAAATCAAGAGATACAATATAATAATAGCAAAAATAGAACACACAAAACCCAAATATATTTGAGGTTCAATAAATTTCCTAAAATTGACATTTTCTGCATATGATATGGATTTTTTTTTTTCAAAATATTATTTTTATTAATGTGGTCCAGAGTTGAATGAAAAGAAAGTATAAAAAATACATTTATTTTAAGACATCAGTGAAGAATATCTGCACCATGCGGTTACACTGGAGCTTTACTTTCAGTCTACAAACTGTTGTAGTGGGGGGAAGTAGTCTAGTTATACTTTTTGCATTCAGCTTTGTTTGTTTTATTATTTTGTACATACAAATGTTTTGTACATACCAGTGTTGATTTTTCTCTAGTTGTTTGAATTCTCATCCTTCGAAATTACAAAAATCCTGAGTTTGATCCTGACCAATTTCTTCTAGAAAAAACATCTAAAATGCCAAGACAACATCACAGAACCCAGTGAAAGCAGAATTTATGTAAGCACTATATCCTTTCTAAAACATTCTTGGGAGGACTTTTTTATCTGGATAAACACAATAAATATTGGTATGAACATTTGCTGAGAGACCTCCTCAAGTCCCGGAACTCTTTGTCTTCTGCTTTCCCCTGTTCTTTCCTGGCCTTTATGGCCAGGATATATTGATATTTCTGTCTAGACAGGAGGTAGTTACAGAACTACCACAGGGAACAGAGCTCAAACATATAAGGCACTCTCATGGGTAAAAGAAAATGGAGAAACCTAAAACCTCAGTGACTGAATAAAACAAAAAACCTACTACCTCCCCTCAAACCTTTTTTTATAACTATTAGTTATTGAAATTTAAGTCACAGATGGAGTGATTATGAGAAACATCAAAAGCACAGCAAACTTATGGACACTTTCTGCCTAATTAATTAATGACTCATAAAATTATGAAATGGTTTGGTTTGGAAAGGACCTTAAAGATCATTTAGTTCCAGCAGCCCCTGTCATGGACATGTTAGGGACACCTCCTACTTGACCAGGTTGCTCAGAGCCCCATCCAGCCTGACCTTGAACAGTGTCAGGGATGGGGCATCCACAGCTTCTCTGGGCAGCCACACTCAAGCGAAGAATTTCTTCCTAATATCTGATTTAAACCTACTTTTTTTTTTTTTTTTTTCAGTTTAAAGCAATTCCCTCTTATCTGACCACTACATGCCCTTGTCAAAACTCCCACTCAGCTTTCCTGTAAGGCTCCTTTCAGTGCTGGAATGCTGCTCTAAGGTCTCCCCAGAACTTCCTCTTCTCCAGGCTGAGCAACTCCATCTCTCTCAGCCTGTCCTCACAGGGGAGCTGCTCAGGGCCTCTGCTCATCTCCATGGCCTCCTATGGATTCATCCTAAAAGGTCCACACCTTTCTAGTATTGGGGGCCCCAGAGCTGGGTGCAGGTGGGGTCTCACAAGGGCAGGGTACATGGGGAGAATCACCTCCCTCAAGGAGTTTATTGGCATCATATGAAAGCCTTAAGGAAGCGGAAAATGTGAATCATCCCCATGAACCTTTGTTTTCTGAGAGCCAATGACTTCATAATGCATTTTATAAATTAGATGTGCTTTGTTTTATTGGTTTGGGCCAACTGAGAAATAAAACTTTTGAATCTGCTACAGTTGAAATTAAGATATTTTCTTAAAATGTAACAAAGGAGAAATACAGTACATATTCACAAGATTCTTCCCAGAAAGATTTCAGGTTATTTGCTCTTCATTCTGTTAAACGAAGAGAAAAAACCACACAGATATTACAGCTCATGTGAATTTAACACCAATATGCAATGATTTCAAAGAGTGTAGGCTATAGTGGCTATGATATGAATTGGACTAACATAAACATTCTACGGTCTTCCTATTTTAATGATAGTGAGAAGATTTTCCTTTATCCAGAAGAAACCCTGTCAGTTCAGTGGAGCTTGTGCCTTGGTTTTGATCTTTACAATCTTGAAGCTGTCATTGTTTGGAAGTGGCAGCAGGAGCTCAGCCATGGCCCAGACTTTTCCCTTTCTGCATTCCAGTCTCTCAGAGCAGCAGAAGCCCAAATTACCCTTGGCGTGTCAGCCACTTGATTTGTCAGACAGCAGAGTGGTGGACATGCAGGGCAGGACTTTCCCTTATGTCCTGTCCCTAATTTGAGTGCTTCTGGAATGGCAGTCAGGATGTAACTGAGTGTTTTTGCCAAGTATAAGTCAATCACAAAGTTTCAGTGCAGGCCAAGCACAGAGACTCAGTTGCACACTGCACCTATAGTTAGTTGTGTTACTGTCCTGTAATGAATTGTGTCAGATATCTACTACTATCATCAGGTTATTGTAACAAGAAGAAAAGAAATCAAAAGGGAAGATTTCTATTCTTTTTCAGGAAAATGATTTGCTTTATTCCCCTATCCACTGTTCAGATTTATGATCCTGCACTATGTCTTTCCCCTCATCTCATATTACAGGAGGGTTTCTACAGCTGGAAACTGTACATTGCAATTTGCTGCTGTATGAGTTTCTACCTTGATTACACCTACCAACACAAGCACACAGATTGCCTGAAAGCAGTTTGAAATCTGCAAGCTTATTGGATAATTTATGGCTGCTGGGTGTACTGATGAGTATAAATGTATATTGTTTTGAAACACTGACTGGTGTTTGGCATGGTATATGTGTGAGCACAAACTTGCACTGATTTCTGAAGGAACTGTGCCATTTCAGTCCAATGAGAAGCCCAGGCTCCCCAATGAATGGCTGATTGCTGAAAGCAAGGATAGAGAAAGGATTGACACAACTATGTATTATTTATTTTATTTCTTCTCTAGAAATCCACTACCAGACAGTATTTGACCTCATTTCCTCTGCTCTGGAATAGAAAACAGGCCTTGCAGTCACTGTGACCCCTCAGATCAAGTGGTCATCTCGTGGTGTTGTGGATCACTAGTCAAGAGAATATTTCAGCGTTTTATAGGAAGATCCTACTGCTTGTGAGTGGAAAATGATATGAGGGGGAAAATAAAATTTAATGGGAAAAAATTGCCCATTGAGTGGAGAAGCAACGTCCACTAGGGTTTGAGTACCCTGGTCTAGTGGAAGGTCTCGGGAAGCAGTGGTCAGGGTGATTATTTCCTTCTTCTCCTTATCCCTTAATCTGATCTGGTTCAAGGCAGAAAAATGACAAAAAGAAACCTCCAGCAGTAGGATCTACTGTGAACACGCCCCTTCCAACCAGCAGGGCTTGTCTGCCTAATTGCCAGAGTTGCCACACTGCCCTACACAGGTAAGCCTGCTCTTTGTCTTCTGTCGGACTTACAGGCATAGGACACCATGAATCTGACAGGAAGTGTTTCTACAAATTCTTATAATTTATTTTACAACAAAAATCAAGTTGCACAAACTTTTTTTATTCAATATTTTAAAATACAGCAGTAAATACAATCTATAAATCAGAATCAATCTTTTTGCTAATTTGGTGGGTTCTTCAGAATTTGATAATCTCAAAGATCCCAAATGATCAGAAGACTGAAAAAGATGAAAAATGCATGTTTATACATAAAAATCATACCTCATTCAGCCTGTGAATTAAAATGAGGATAAGGAAATTGAGCAGTGACATCATTAAGTGCTCAAACCCACAAGTGCCTGACTAGGGAATTAAGTCTCTTCATTACATTTTTCCATGTATTTTTAGAAGTTCAAGATTATGAGTGTAAGGAAGCAAAAATACCCAGTAAAGTATCCTTGCATGTTCCAGGGTTCCTCAAGAGTCTGTGTGACGTTTTTTTTTTTCTGTAAGAGTGATTATGAAAAATCTTTAGTATTGAAGAGTACTTAACACCAAGGTTATTCAACTCACAGACCTCCTCACTTGTAAAAAAGAGTCTGAGATTAAAAAAAAGACAGAAAAAAGAGAAAGAAGTTTGATCCATTTTCTGGAAGTAAAAGAAAAGTTTCATGTTTCATTGAACAGACATCTTATGTGAGAGATGAATCTCGTTTCTTGGTCCTGGCCAGCAAGGCCACTGCAAACACTGACCTTCTCTAAGGTTTGCCAGCTTGGTTTCTGCTAGAACTACAAAAAATGCAGACCAGCCAATGGGATGGAACTCAAAGGCTGCTAGAGGAAGATGAGACAAAAAAATCCAGTTTGATGCCTGAGTCTGACATGACAATGTGTTCATCCAAAGAAAAAGAACACAGGTATTTTAGTACAAGGCTGATTCCATCCAAGAGCACATTAATACAGGCTTTACCTGAATAAGAATTTCCCATAGATTGATGTGGGATATTGTGTAACAATTTGGTGGAACAGGAACATACCTTCTTGTTCAAACCCCTCTATTCTGCTTTCTGGTATCCACATTCCCATAGATGCTAACTTCAGTGGCAGAATAATTATTGTCTAGAAAAACATTAATTTCATTCCACTTATTTTACTGCAAAATATTTACTGTTTTTTCCTTTTATGGAACATGACATTAGGTATTTCCTCCCCCTAGAAGTTCTGCAGTTCCTAGGACCATCTAGGACCACCACAAAAAAATTTCATCCCTTCCTCCACGTAGTCCCAAAACTTCAAGTACAATTGCCTGCTGTTTTACTTTGAAAGAGAAATTTTCAGAGAGTATTGTTCTAATATTAGTCTGCAGTGTACTCCACCCTTTTGATCTTGGCTCACTCAGCCTGACTGCTTATATTCTGCGCAAGACACTAAAGAATTATAGATTCATTTCAGGCAACAGATGCTACATGTTGGTCTTATAGTGTGAATTATATGTGCAATACTGATGCTACTTTTGCTTTATGGCTCCTAGAAGTGATTCCCAGATCCTGAATCTGAAAACATGCTCTGGCCATATCCTTGTTCTCTGTGAGGACAAGGCACAGATTTGCAGCATCTTCCCTTCCACAAATCTTATTTTGTACATAAAACCAGTGCTCAAGAGGAATGCCATTATGTGCTTCAAACAGGTACTGATCTGGATGATTATAAGGAATTTGCTTAGCAGAAAGGGCAGTGCTGTACACATCAAAAAGAAAGCCTACACCTAGATTAGGTAAATAAATTACTTTTTGTTGCTTTCTGTAGTGCTAGTCTTGAGTCTTAAAGTTTAGCAGCCTCTAAAGTCTGTTAACTGAGTTTAGTATGTGAGGATGCAGAAGAGAGATGTGTGAATCACTGAATGAGGACTTGCAACGTGAGGGTAAGAGAAGATCTGGATTTAATCCAACACACTGATTTCTTATTTCTATGAAGCTTAGAAATTAGTAATAATTTTTATGAATGGAAAAGCCTTCTGAAAGAATTTCTCATTTTACATGGACTCTGAAGATCTGTTTGCTCCATCAACAAGAACCACTGCTTGATACTTCTTTCAGAAGACAAAAAGAAAGCAAGAAAGCAAATTGGAGTGCTCCTAATACCTGCCAGTTTATTTTAGCACTTCTGAAAATGGCTTTATCCTAATGCCAGCTGAAGAAGGTGGATTGACCTTGTGTGTTCAAGTTTAGAGATATCAAAAGACTTGTGTTCAGCTTTTGTAAACTACATTAAAGAGACATTTGGAGCATTGCTTTAGCAATTTTCTAGTGTAATGAGAGAAGATTATTCGCACAGAAAGGGTTGAGAATAGCCCCTTGATTTCTACTGAAAGGCAAGCATCATGATGAATGTGAATTTTACCTTCTTTTATAAGTTACTGTTCCACTGATGCAGTTTTTCTCAGTGTCACCAGCTCATCTGGAGGTCAAATGCTGTGTGACTTTCAGACTCACTTGATAGTCTGGGATCTTGAAAGGGATGAGCAGTTGCAACACAAATGGCTGCAGCAAGGGCACAAGAACATATGGTTCCTCTTGGGACATTGATCTGCCTCTTGCCTCACAGAGAAGAACTCCTCCCTTTTCACAACCATTTTCCAGTAATTAGGGCATAGGAACAAGCCTTTGTGGAGCCTTCTGAGCTAAGCAAAGTGAAGAGAATTAGGCTGCAGCACACAAAACACAAAAGCATAGGAGGGACTAGGGATCCTTGCAGGCACAGAGTGACAGAGCATAAGATCAGTACCCAAGAGATAAAAGGAACAGATGAAAACACTGCAGAGCCCTGATGTATCACAGATAGATACCAGGCAGATGTTTGCAGCATTCTCTCCACTGCCAGATCCTTCTGTTGTTTCTGGGCGATCATCCATTTACTCTGTTGCCTCAGCTACAAGGTTTTTCTTTCCTGCCTGACAGCTGCTGATATCCGTTTTGGCAACAACACTTCTGCTTCACTTGCTCAGTCTTCCCTACTTAAAGAGAAACTTGGTTTCTTTACATATAAATTCACAATATCTGTCACTGGTTAGTGCCTTCCTTTGACAATCTTCTTTTTTCTGCCAACAAATTCCAAATGTGGGACACCTGGAGTGGGACATTGGGTAAAATTGTGAGAATTGTAAGGAACAAGAATACCCAAAGAGAATCTGAGCTGTGAGAATTCTGTTACTTTTGAGAGATTCCTTGAATGAACTCTAATGGCCATTAATATACTATAAACTTTATCAGAATGTAGCTATTTTCCTATTTGGAAATGCATTTCAGTTTCTACATGTACATAACAATTTCGTGACAAAAAATAATTGCAGTCATAGACTCAAAATCATTCTTAGTTTGCAGAATGATTAAAACTCCACAATCTGTGCAGCACATACTATTAACTGTGAACATAAGAAAAATGAGAATAGTGAAGAGAAAAACAGAATAATCAACAAATAAGCTCAACTTGGTACTGAAACTTTTGCTTCTTTCCTAAAACTCTTAAATAGAAATAATTAATGCAATGCAGAAAATCTCCTTTCTCTCTGCCTTCATAGAAATAACTGTACTTGTAAAAGCAGCAGCATAACCTTGAAAATGAATTTGCTGAACTTGAACCTGTTACAACTAGTTTGCACACAGGATTGCTACAGTAATTTTTGCTGTAAAAATGGAAGTTCCACATGATTCTACAGAAGGAAAAAGTATGAGGAACCTTTTCTGTTAATTTGTCATTTGGTGGTAAGGTATATTTCAGCTATGACAAATGTAATCATACTTCATTGTTCTCTGCAGAAGAACTCTTGATGATGCCTGAAATACATGTCAGTACTGCAGGATGTGAAAAACACCCTTAAAATGTAATTCATGCAACACTTGCAATGGTGAACATGATGCATAACAATACCACCTCTGTGACTGGTATCTGTGGATTCCTGTTGATAATGGTGCTAAAATGTGACTGAGGAATGTGCTATTTTCATCCTAATCTTGTTACTTACCTCAGTCAATGTCAGGAGAAGGCTTGGTCTGTATTATTTTCTACTATGGTCTTTGCCATGAAAATGAAGCATCAAGATGTTCATTTTCATCAGAAGAGAGCGAGAAAAGTAGAAGCTGGAACTGAATACTGCAGATCATTTTCAGAACTATAGAAGGAACATTGCTGTTATTGTTATGAATGGCAATAACAGAAATACAGGTTAAAAATAATTTTGGTGGTTTGGTTTTTTTTTTTTTTTTTGAGGATGAGTGTATGTTAAAATTTTTATGGCCAAAGTAGGGTTATTTCCATGCATAGATTTTCACAAGATGAAAAATTCTTTAGGAACAAAAATTCCTTGATTTGAAACAGCACTTCAGTTTCAAAGGCAAAGAAAACTTTTAAATATTTGACTCACAGTCTTATTGCATAGTAGGGAATAATTACTCTTCAATTATACAATCTTCCACTCCTAACAATGTAGGAGTGGTTCACACCTGACAGTTCAGATCCTCAGAATTCCCAGAGTGAATCACACTGTGCAAAGGGCTTGTGGTGCTGCATTAATGGTGCTGCCCTGTGATGTGTGTGCCATGAGCATTTTGATATCTTGCTTGTATGATGAGGGCACTAACAAAGTTTGGGCACAAGAATTGGTAGCACAGCATGAATCTTCCACATTTGCAACCGCAGGGTTGAACAAAAGCACAAACAACATGGCTTTTTTCACTACAGGAAAGCTCTGTGAAAGTCTGCAAAGTTAGGAACGTTTCTCAAACCCCCCACCTCCCCCAAACACAGCAAGACGGAGTTCTGTTTTTAAAATGGAATGTTCAGACCACCAGCTGCTCTGATAAAGTCACCACCTGTCAATTCATGGGAACTGGAACTGCCTTATTTTTGCTCTACCCCTCTTCATTCCTCTTGCTGTGTCTCAGTATCATGATGATGCACACAGGGTTGCAGTAAAACAGCCATTTGACCACTTCTGGAAGAATTCACATGCACCTTTTGCACTGCCCTGCTTGGAATTCCTGTAGCTCCATTCTCTGATTCCCCTTCACCATCCTATTCCCCAGGCAGCCAGCCTGATAGACATGATGGGACTCCTGTCCCATCAATGGAAAATCCTATTTTACAGGGCTCCGCCACCCCTCTGATTTCTAAGGAACCTTCCAAAGTCTTCTCCTTTCCAATTCCTTTGGAAGGGAATATTCTCTTTGAAATTTCCTTTGAAATAAAACATGCATTTCCAATGCCAAGCAGTAAGGTATGTGGAAATGGCACAAAACTCAGTATTCATAATATTTCAAATGTACTCACTTAATAATTAGGAATGGTTGTAGTAAAATATTATCACTTCATATTAAAAAGCGTATCCTGAAATCTGGAAAGGTATCTAATGTGAGTATATATAAAAAAAAAAAAGATAATTTTTCTTGGCTACTCTTTTAGCAATATAAGTGAATTAACAAATTAGTTCTCTCACTTCAAACATCCTGCTTTTCTTCTTTTAATCATGCACAGTTGGAAGGGACTTTTACTAGGTTTGAATATATTAATGTGAGATGTTGGGGGAAATCAGTGATTGTTGAGACAATTATTGCTAATGGGAGAGAGAGAGAACTACAAAACCTAGAATCAGGACCCTGACACATTAAGCAAACTTCCCCTTCCCTGATGCTGAGGGAAGAAGATATCTTCCAGAGATCTGTCAAATAATTGCAAGTTACTCCATAGTTTACAGCTTTAGATCTAAACCAGGAACCCTACTGTGCACTCTGTGACCTATATTTTACTGTTCAAAGAGAGCTTTGATTTCATAATGCTGGCAAGATCTGCCAGCACAGTAATGCAAGTTTTTGTGGTTTAAGAGATATACCAATAATAGTCCTAGGATTTCTCAGGGAAAACACTTCCTACAAAGATGCAGTTTTTCTTTAAAAATTACATGCATTTTGGCGAAGTATTTCAGTTAAATTGGATGTGATTATAAAGAGAGAAGACTTAAAAGCATGTAAGACTTCAATTCACTTCTTCCCTTTTGCCTGGCACTCCTCCTACCCAGCCTTTCCAAACACTTCTTATTTGTATAAAGAATCTGTTTATTCTTTTTGATCTATTAACAAATATGTTCCATAAGCAGAGTAAAAAGTGAACTTTTGCCAACAGTTGGCAGAGTTCACTCCCATTCAGATAGGAAACCACTTTGTGTGATTTATTGCAGCTCACCTCCCCCTAGTCTCTTAATTTCTTGGACAAAACCAAGGGAAAAACAAATTCATTCTCCAGTTTTTTAAAGCTCTTCCCTGGAATATTTTGGTTTTTACATTTTTTTACATTTGTTCATCTTTATACCCAGTCCATGACTGTTTCCAGAACAGCTCTCCCACAGCATGGCAGAGCTTTCCTGCTCCTATTTTCCTTCGCTAACAGTTGAACCCGGGGAAGGCACTTGCATTTAACCTTTGCTTTGAATCTCTGTGCATGCAGCCAATTAAAATCAAGCAGCCAGTGTAAATAATTGATCTAACCCTTTTGTTTGAGAAAAAGGAAGTTGCAGGAGGAAGAACTAGAGAGGACAGCAGGAAATTAGATGTGGTTTAGGCTTCTGTAGTGGAGTGAGGATTTGATGTACAGGCAAGTGTCACCTTTGACAACCAACACAGCAGACCGGGCTATTAAAGCTTCCTTATGCCCTTACAATAGGTGTCAAAGTTGTATTGGTAGTTCCTTTATCCCTTATTCCTACTTTTGGACAAGATACATTTTCATTACATTTTATTTTGTGTTGATAAGCAGATTTTTTTTCATTCTGCACATATGTTTAGGAAGTCCCATAGGATTAAGGAATGTTCTCTTTATCGTGACTAACTCCAGAGCCAAGGAAGTCATCATACATCCTAAGGTGGGTTTACAAAGATCTCAAACAGATAGTCAGGATACACAGTCAAAAAATTTTAGTGAGGCAGGGAATAAAGCCACCTGGTTATTTAGCTACAAATCTATACAGATCAGAAATGTGAGTAAAAATTCATATTATCAGGAGTATTTAAAGTACAAATGGGTGGTGTGGTGGTGGGAGGATTGTGTTTAATTAGTGGTGGCAAGAAATCTGTGTTGGGAAAGGCACAGAACAAGGTCAAATATATAATCTTCATAAGCCTGTCTTTCAGAGGATGGCAAACACAAGAACAAATAAACACAAGAATAGTCAGTTCATGTTGAATTTAAAGAATTTTTATCCCTAATATTTTCTACTGAAGTGACTGTAGGCACACTCAGCTGCACTGCAGCCTACTTTGGGCTGCCTCTGAAGGATGTGCAATGCCAGGAAGATTTGAGTCACATTTTAGATGAATATCCTGACTGGCAGTGAAGAAAATTCTGGTGCAACACTTAACAAAAATATGTCAAGAGCCAGGCTTTGCAAGTTGCAGGTATCCAGGTGAGGGCTTAGTAGTGACAATAATGATGATGATGATGATGATAATAATAATAATAATAGTAATAAATAGAGGTGGAGTTTTTTTTGCAACTGCTACAGCTCACTGCTAGATTCACCAGCAGGTAGATAATGGCAAATAAACTACAGCTGTGTTTGCTGTGCTTTCATTTTATTTTGAATTATTTATAAATAGTGCTGGCAGCAATTTAGGCATTACCACATGATATGCCCTTTAAATGATTAGGGTTTTTTTTCTCTTGAACTTATTGAGCAGGTAGGAGCTAGATGGAAGATAATGTCCATGAGGTGCAGAGCACAATTCTTTTTTGACCTATGACTCCCGTTGTCACTTCAGCAATAATGAAGTTTTGAGTGAGCTTTCAGAAAGAAAATTCAGCTGGTGCTTTAATATAACAAAGTGCTGCAAAGTACCCAACCACACAAATACTCCTCAAACAGCACCATCTGTGTACATCACAATGCTGACAGAAAAGTAACCTAAAAATGGAGTGAGATGAAGCCGGACCTATTGCTCTGTTCTTGTCCTCCTGCAGAATACACAGGTAGTCTCTTGCACCATTCCCAGATAACAATAAATGTTAATACCACTTCAATCCCCCATTTGATGTCCTGTTCAAAGGCACATCACCTATTTGCCATTTGTGCTTTTGCTGTTCTTCTGTTGCTGTGCCTGGAATATGCATAGCCCTGACATGCTCAGCCTGGAGCTGGCCCGTTTGCTTTGGCAGTCATTTATCTGTTGCCTGTCCTTTGCTCCTTCAAGCCAACTCTTCATGTCAGCTAATACCTGAATATCAGTTCTGGTTGGGTTTTTCCCCTGTTTAGTTTCTCATACTCAGAAGAGATTTTTAGTAAATATCTCCAAGGATCTGTATGCAATATATTCTTTCAAAATTCACATTTCCAAGTACACATACAAAACATTTGACAAGGACAGCTGTCCTGTTATACTGCCCAAGCATGTCTTGTTCTTACCTTGTCCTCCCCTGCCTGTCTGAAAGCATCTGTTGTCCCATCTCTGCTTTGCCAGAATGTTGAAGAACTTATTTTAACTGTTTGCCCATCACTGCCAATTGTTCTATCCATTAGACAGGGAGAAAAGAACTTTCTATCCCAATGATAGATTGAGTCTGTTGCAATATCTTTTACAAAGATATTGAACTGTGAATGGTTGTTGTCAATCTAAACTGGTAACCTCCTTGTTACCAGTGGTCTCTGCATCTCCATGCAGGGATAAAGGGGAACTGTATACACTGAGAAATGCTTTCCGCAAGAAAGCATCAATAACAGACTTCCTGAACTAGACCATTCTTTCTGCTGCACTGACTGACACATCAGCTGTGGAGCCAACCTTCCTCCAACAGAGCAGAGCTGTGTTCTGCAGTGAGGTGGTTCAGGAACTGGGGTCTCTGACACACAAACAGGGACTTGCAGTTGGTGCATACTCTGATCCTACCTGTGTCAGGTCTCCTCCACAAGGCAGTGGGAGCTTGGAACAGGGCAGAGGTGGCACAGAGTCTTTATATTTGAAGGCAAAGATTATGTTTTTGTCTCTTTTGTGTTTGCCTACTCACTAAGGAAAGGAAACTGGAACTGATATTTCCCAAACCTCTATAAAAGCAACATATCAAGTTTTCATATAATTACAGGCCAGGAGTCACTGCCCACAGTCCTTCCACTACAAAAAATCTTTGGATCCAGATGCAACTGAAATGGTTTATTATTCATTTCCGGAGGACCTGTGGAAAGAATCACAAGAGAAGGAGGAGCACAAAAAGAAGAAAGATGAAGTCCACCATTAAGTATACCCAGGGAGCACAATAATACATTTTATAATCAAAAAAAAAATTTACTTCTGCACTGTCATGGACAGAAATGGTACAAGTCCAGGAAGCCCAGTTTGTAGTCAGTCCAAATAAAACTTCTGATCCCTAATTTGGACACTGAGAAAAGAAGTGCACAATTACACATCAATTCACTCTACACCAATCCTCAAAACCAAATGCTCATTCCCAGCATGACAGTGAAAGGCTGAGATTGTTGTGCATGTGATGCTTTTTCCGCTCTTTCCTTCTCACTTATTTCCCTCCCACACTGCTTCTTAGTGTCCCTGTCCTGGTTTAACCCCAGCTGGCAGCTCACCCCACATTGTTGCTCACTCACTCTCTCCCTGTTGGAATGCAAGAGAATAGGAAGGGTAAAAGTGAAAAAACTCATGTGTTGAGATAAAGACAGTTTAACAGGTAAATCAAAAATCCTGATCACAAGCAAAGCAAAACAAGGAACTCATGCACCACTTCCCATGGGCAGGCAGGTGTTCAGCCACCTCCAGGACACCAGGGCTCCATCGCACATAATTGTGACTTGGGAAGAAAAATGCCATGAGTCCAAAAATAGCCCCTTTCCTTCTCCTTCCCTCAGCTCTGAATGCTGAGCATGATTCCATATGCTCTGGGATACTCCTGTGGTCAGTTGGGGTCAGCTCTACTGGCTGGGTCCCCTCCCAGTTTCTTGTGCACCCCCCAGCCTGTGTGCCACAGGCTTGGCTCTGTGTGAGTCCTGCTCAGCTCATCCCTGTGTTATCAACACCGTTCTCAGCACAATTCCAAAACACAGCACTATACAATCTACTGTGAAAAAATTAACTCAATCCCAGTTAAAATCAGCTCCATTGCCTATGGATGCTCTCCCTTAAGGGACTCTCTGTCCCTTTTGGCTCTGTGTGTCTCTTTCCAGCCTCTTCCCTTCAGATGACAGGTTTTTTCCTAAATATGCTTATGTAGGTGCACCATATGCTTCTCGGATTTGCTCCCCCAGCTTGAGAGGGGTTTGCCTCAGCCTCTGAGCTGGCTACAATCAGCTTCAATCATCTCGGGGCAGCTGATGTCCTGCCCAGGGCACCACTGGTCCTCCCAGCTTCATCAGCCCTGAGACTTGTGCCCCTTACACAGGGGGCACAAGCACAAGCCCACAGTCTTTCACTGCTGGGCTCTGCATAAGAAACAGTCCAGCAAAAGGTCAAAAAAGGCTCAGGAAGGAATGGGAGAAGTGTTAAATGGTGGAATTTATAGAAGAAAACAAGGGAAAATCCATGTCTGGAATATGTGGTGAGCTGCTGGGCCCTCATTTTCATGTGTCTTTTCCCATGGTGGGCACAGCAAGCGGATGCCTGGAGTTCAGAGCAACCTGGTCCAGTGCCAGGTGTCCCTGTCCATGGCAGGGGATCTGGAGTTGGGTGATCTTTAAGGTCCTTTCTAAACCAGGCCATTCTGTGACTACGACATTCTTTTTGCTCCCAGCTGTAGTTCCTCCCTGGCAGGGAGGCCTGCAGCCTATGAGGACACATACCTTCTGCCATCCTGTGTGCCCCCTGCTCTGTCCAGCTCAGGCAGGGGCTGAGGAGAAAATGCTTCTCCCCACCTATTTGGCTTTTTCAGCCCTGAGAGAAAAGGAGAGGGGAGGGGAAAAATTGGCCTGCTCTCCCCACAGCTCTTGCTTCAATGCCTCTGCACGTTACTCCTGAGACAGAAACGAGCACACACATGGCACTGCTCCTCTCTTGCCTTCACTGGAGGATGCTGGAGTGCAGATGGCACATTCAGAGGTGTTGTAGTGCCATGAATAGCCCATGCCAGAGGGTGAAGTGCAGCTGGTGGCTGCCCCTGGCTGAATGTGCCTGTGCCAGCAGCAGGCTGGCTCTCTGGGCATGGCTGGAGTCTGGCTCTGCCCAAGGAGGGGATTTCTGGGCAGCCAGCAGTGCCCGGTGATGTGGGGTAAACAAGCTCCACGCCATCAGCCTTCCTGCAGTGGGGTCACATTGGAAACATCTTACTTCAATCAATACTGAGAGCAGAAACTCTTAACCCTGTCTCTGTATTTCCATCCCTTCATCCTAATCACTTTTAATTTATTTTTCAGATTTGCTGGAAGGCAGCGTTTCCTCAGCACAGGCTTTGGATAGATCAATCCCTTTGCAGCCTTTCAGGTTCGATGTACAAATTTGTGTTTCACAGTAATGTAGATTGGGAAGCATGAAAAGGTGGTCAGGGCAATTTCTGGTGCCTGAATCTTATACAATGTTTGATAAGCTTTGCAAACACTGCATCATTACACTAATTGTTTGTCACTGAGCACATGTGCATATAATCAGCAGCCTTGAACGGAATACATTACGTTATTCTGGTGTCAGATATGGTGTGTCTCAATCCATCAAGAGGAAATGGCTAGAAATGAATGTAAGAAAGTGTTTAAGCCAGATGCAGAGATTCTAATTATTTCACACCAAGAATTTCACATATTTGCTAAATATGAGTTGTCATTCTGCTGCTGATTATAATTGTCTTCTGCCATTGACAGGTGATTGTTTTGTGATTTCTGTCTCTAATGAAAATTCATTTTAACTAGAAAATTATTTTTGTACTATCCTAGATTCACTTAGAGAATTTTTGGAAGGTCTATGCTGCTACTTTTACCTTTTAACACAATCCTTAAACTATTTTTTCCGCTTAATAAACTTAACTGAGAACATTTAAACAGGTGTAGTTAATTTTTCAGTGTGACTCACAGTACTGACACATAGAAGATGTTTCTACAGTAATAATGTAGACGATTAGTGGAAAATAACAAGAATAATTTGTTTTTATCTACTTTCATGTTATCGCAAACTAATAGGAAGTTAATTGAAGTTACGTCCCTTTTTGAAAGCTGTGCGATACAATCCATCAGTAAGAACCAGGTTATGAGGCTCAGTGATATCTGCCTGACTGAAAGAGCCTTCAAGATTGAGATTAATATAAAACAAAAGGAGGCCTTTAAAAAATGCATAAAGATGGTTAAAAGTGTCTCTTAGTTCTACTGTTTAACAGAATGACGGGTGATGGTCTCATCTCACCTCTTCCTGCTTTCCAGGCTCAGGAAATGAAGCCTTATCATAAGACAAGAGAAGAGGAAGCCCTGGGGCAAACCTGAGGGAATGACAAATCCTGGTTTCTCTGTCAGAGTGGATCCAGCAAAGAGGAAGCGTCTCCTTCATTCATTTGATCTAAAGCTGAATCTTAACTCTAGAGCTAAATTTCTGCAAGGCAGTGTGGTGTTCTACTGAAGCAGAGTGAGTGGAGGGGAGAAAGGGGAGAAAGATGGAGAAATCTCTCTTCCTCTTGGAGAGTATCCAATAAAGTAATCTTGTTTTGGGAAATGAACTGAAAGGAGTTACATACTGTCTTGTTACCGTCTCACATACATGTGCAGAAAATCTGTGCCTGCAAGTCTGGGCACTGGACAGAAAAGAAGATGTAATGAACTGGTTTGATTATGCAGGAAAACAAATCAATGGTAACTGCAAAGACCAAGGCTGTGCTGTGAAAAAGCACACTCACTTTTACAAAGATATTATTACCTTTTTTTTTCTCTGTCATTTTTGAGCATATTTTGTCGTAGAGGGGACCATTGATATCTGAGGCCAACAATAAGTGTGGTGTATTTGTTATTGCATGGGGCAGATGCCAGGGGAGGAGGCAGCTGGATTTAAGCAAGAGAAATAATGTTGATTTACTAATAAAATACTATTCCTAAAGATAAAACATGTACATTTGTTTCTGAAGCAAGTTTCATAATTGGAGCCCATAGCATTATTGCAATGCAACATCTTATTTACAAATGGCATCATAAACCCAGTGTTATATATAAAAATCTTAGACAAAGGCTATGATTTTTAAACTTTTGAAGTAATTCACATTTAAGCTGTAAAAGTATTATATTCATTTTATTAATATAGTCCAAATTTAATTTTAAAATTAATTAATCCTCTTCCTAATTTGACATACAGTATTGTATAGGAAAAACCCAGAAATATGAGGAAAAATGATGACAAAAAAGCCAGGATTAAAAATAATTCAATTTATTATTTTTATAGAACATTGTCTTGGATTGAAATATAATTTATTTTCTGCAGTCTCCAATTTGACTTCAGATATCTTAAGCCTTTGATAGGTTGCTAATACGGGACATGATACCCACTTTTAGTTAACTTGAGCAATCTGCAACTGCTATATATATATTTCTGTATATATTTCTTTGATGTAACAGCAGATACTAAGCTCTGCTGAGCCATGCTCTCACTCTAGCATTCATTTGGTAGAACCAAAAAACACCTTCCAAGGCTGCACATTCTGATCAGCTTTTTGTGAGTACCCTTGACTGCACAGAAGGAACCCAAGGGAGTATCCTACCCAAGTGGTTTGTAAAAATGGAAAACCTAGTCAAGGCTTACTGAAAAGCTGGGGCATACTGCTACTGTGGTCCACCTTTTCAGACAGTCAATCCTTGAAACGTTAATGCTACTCACCTCCCACACTGTTATTTACTTTGCCTGATGAACTACAAAGCATGCTGGCAGAGAATTATTCTCACGTTGCACTTCTCTCCTACAGGCAATGGAAAAATACTTACAAATAAATTGTCAGAGCATAAGTGCCATTTTTCAGAATTTCACGGGTTGTAGCCTTTGATGCTAAAAGAGTTAATGTACAATAAGCTTTATAATGTAAATATTAAAAGTACTTAAAATCACTAAAGAACACGCAAATCCCTCAGAAGCTCAGCAATATATTATGCCTCTGAGCTGGCCTTTTTACAGTAAGGATTTCCTTATATTTTGTCTCTCCTGAAAAAATAATTAAGAAATTATCCCAGAAACAACAAGTTAATAGTGTGATTGTCACATTTGAGGAAAGTTGCCATCAAGAGGGACCTTGACAGAGTTGGGGGCTCCCATCATAAATCAGTCATGGATCTGTTAGAGTAAGTCCAGAGGAGGGCCACAAAAATGGTCAGAGGTCTGGAGCACCTCTCTTACAAATTAAAACTGAGAGACTTGGGGATATTCAGTCGGGAGAAGAGATGGGTGGGGGAAAACCTTGTAGACTTGATATACTTAAAGGAGGATTATAAGAAAGATGGATTTTACAGGCTTTACCTATTTTTAAGACTTTAATAAAACCAGTAGTGACAGGACAAGGGATAATGTTTTAAAACTGAAAGAGAGTAGATTTGGATTGACCAAGAGGAAGACTTTTGTTTTTTAAGGGAAGGGTGTTCAAACACTGGAACAGGTTTCCCAGAGAAGTTGTTGGCCCATCCCTGGAAGGGTTCAAGATCAGGCTGAATGGAGTTCTCAACAGCTCTGTCTAGAGAAAGGTGTCCCTGCCCATGGCAGGAGGGTTGGGCTAGATACCCTTTAAAAGTCTGTTCCAAGACTAACCTCTCTGTGATTCTATTAAACCTCACTTTCTGTACAGAATTTTGTATAAATATTTGTTAAAAGAATTCCTTGTCATGACCCCTGTAAAGGTACCAGTGAGTCTGCACAGAAATCAGAGATAATTAGCACCATTTTTTATCAAATTCTCCTGTTTCCTGCTCAACCTTCTGATGGGTGTTCGTTTTTGTCCCTCCTTTCTAAAACATGTTGGTTTACAGATGCTGTAGGTGAACATTGATCCTGGAGTGAATCAGCACAAACTTGCTGAGGGTTCCACTCACAGGGCTCACAGAACTGTACAGGCATAAAGTTAGGGCTGGGTGAATTTTTTGAATCAGGCAGTGAGACATTGAAGGGGTTGAATTTTAATGTCATTTGGGAGTTGCTGGGTACTTCACCATTTCATTCCACACCTCAGCTTCTTGAAACTTATCATTTTTAACATACAGCTGTACAGCTCTCTCTATGGATATTAACCATACAATGAGGATAATATTTTGAGGACATTCAGTGAAGTCACTGAAACATATTTTCAAGTTTTGCTTTTTATTACACACAAACTGTTACATTAAAAAGCATTAAGGTTGCAAAGACAAGCACTCTAAAGCAATATTCACCCTGTACTTTCTTCCCTTGTGAGATTTTTTGAGGAGAGACATTTTTTAGTATCTATGTATCAAACACCAAGCTCATTTTTGGGGGTATCAAAATAAATAATACTCATAATAGATGCTATAGAGAAGCAATACCATCACAAAGGTGTAGATTTGATATGGATGACGTAAGTAGTTAATTTTAATTTTGCAAATTGAATATACTTTTTGCAGACTGTAACTCTATCTTCTTCTTTCTTCATACAATAAATATTTTATCCCACAGATCTGATTGTCAAACCTGAAATGTTTTCCAGGTTATTCAGTTGATTCCCATTTCATTAAATCCTAGAGCAGAATTCTGCACTACTGCTGCTCACATATCATAAAAGAACCGGAGCACCTCTGGTGAGCAATGCCCCATTAACAGACCACTCGAGCATCCCTGCACACAAATGCTAAACCCCCATCATCCACCACCACTGCACCCTACCCTCACTTACTTTCAGTTATTTAGAGGAATATATCTAGATGTGGACCAGCTTGACTATGAAAAAATTATTAGTTCTTTTTCTTTTTTTTTTTTCACTATGGTCAAGTTGCATTCATGCAATTAAAAAATATTGCCATTTTTGAGGTACTGCCTCTTTCATATTATTGAAAGATAGCTGAGGAAGGGGAAAACAGTGAAATCCAGAATAATTAACTTATTTGAATATGCCAGTTATTGTTTGCTAAAAGACAATCCCTCAAAAATAATTTTTAAAAAGATAGCAATCAAAATATCCATTTCTAATAGCTCTGTTATTAAACTTCTTCCAGTACTAGAAAATATCTGCCTTGTGAAAAACAGAAAATAGAGTCTTTTTCAGTTTTCCACATGCTGCACAAGGCCATTCTATGTGGCCGGTGGCGAGGGCCGGACAGCTGACCACAGGGACGTCTGGCGGCTCGGCGGCTTGTTCTGAGAGCTTCCTCTTCGTTAAGTCAGCTTCAGCTAGGGACTTCTTTTCCCCTCGCCGCGAGCCGGGCTTCCCTGGGATGGTGGCCGCTGTCCTAAAAGCCTGAGAGCTGCTGAGAGAGAGTGTTCCCTTGCCTGGAGCCCAAATCAGACACAAGACACGAGGGTCCGCTCTGCTTGGGCTCAGGGGCAAAAGACCCGGAATAGCCCAACATTCAGACTTTTATTCTGAGGGTTACAACTTGTCTCATAACGGTACAGGGGAGGACACAGAGAAGGGTCGAAGGTCAGGATGCAGTCAGGAAGGAGGAAGGGAGGAAAGAGTGAGACACAAGATATTATTGTTAACTGGGGGGGGAGGCGGGGAGAGTTCGACTCCCTTTCCAAGGCCAAACTTAACTCTACCTTCAGAGGGGCCTCACTTTCTAGGCCCCCAGAAATTCTTCAGGGGATATGTCATTCTCTGAGCTTGAACCACCGCTGCAATTCTATGAAATAAATACAGGAAATCACAGTGGTTTCAGAGTCAAAGGATGCTTCACTCTTTTCTGTGTAGAGGTCTCAAAAGTACTGCTGTGAATACAGTATTAAAGGAAAATACATTTTCCTGGAACAAATCAGAAGAGTTTTCTTCATAATCTGTCATGCCTATTCAGAATTTTAAGTTGTTAGTGTTAAAATAACACTTCAAGTATCACTATCTTCTCCTATACTTCAGTAAGAAAGACAACTCTGAAAGTGTTGAAGGTTTCTGAGACAACATGCCTGACTTCTCCTGGGTTTTATATTTATGGCAATTTTTACCAAGTTCAAGAAAAACATTGAACAAAGGCAAGACTACTGCATTAAGAGAAGAGAAAAATCTGCAAATATTTAGTAGGAAAAATGCATTAACAGCTCTCACTTTTCACGTCAGTCAAGAATAAATAATAGGATAGCAGCAGCAAGTATGGAAACAATTCTGTTACCTCAAGTAGCTACTGTTTTAGTAAACTGTAAATAGCAATTTACTGTTAAGTAAATAAAAAGCTGGAAATGGTGAGGATTATTTAATTATTTGCCATTTTTTTCACAAGGAGAATTGAAATAAAATAATATTGATTATTCTCTCTTTAGTCATAGGTATTAACTCAAAATCCTTGAGTTCAGATTTTTACAGTCTTTTCATATCACAGCTACAAGGAAAGTAGAACTAAAATTAAAAAGCAGGAGCTGAAAAATCTGGAATTCAAGGTCAAAGGGCTTGGCTGTTCCTTGCCACTGATGCCTGCAGAGAGGCTGTTTCTGTGCAGCCTGCTTGGGAACAGAGTATGTGGCTGGACAGGGAGAAAGGTTTTAATCATTTCCTTGCTCTGTTCCCTTGGCCAGTGGAGATGAATCCATGCATGAAGGCCCAGGAGGCAAAGTGGAGAACAGGGAAGGGGGGTGGTTGTAATTTGCAGCTCACATTGACTTCTCCAGCTCAAAAAGAGATGGGAGCCTTTTGTGGTGTAGAGGAGCAATCCATACTTGCCATAGCTCCCAGACTGCAATCCAGTGCACGGGGTGTTGTAGTTCTACATGCTCCCCAGGAATTATTTTTTCTCCAGCAGTATTTCTAATCTCAACAAATGAAATAAGTAAGCCAACTGAATCCCACTGAAATCCAACAAGTGGCCCAATTTGATAAGATGTGGGGTAGTTTGGACCCTGCTGAAGGTAAGGGGAGAAGTTACCATTGACTCAGGAGAGCCAGTGCTTCTCTTGCCATCACTGAAGTTCTGCCTGGTTCAAGCTGCTCTGCAAAGCATCCCATTACCTCCCAGATTTTGTATGTTTTCAATGCCAAAAAAAGAACATGAAAAAAATAAAAGAAAAAGTACAGATAAGATTTTAATGTTGCTTTTTGTCTCTGTGCTTTCCCTTGTTTCCCTTGTCATCTTCATTTACTTGCCCTCCTGGGCTTAGCTCACAGCACAGCTCCTGAGATGCTGCTTGCAGGGGACAGCTGAATTCTGTACTGTTCCAAAGGGGAGAGAGGCACTAAGCTGTGCTCCCTCCAGTCATATATGCAATGCCTCAACTACAAAGGGAAGAAAACACCACGGTTTAGAAACAGCAGTGCAAAGAAGCCTGAGTTTAAAAAAAGAAAATGTTTTATGCTATACACAATCTCTTTAGATCCATGTAGAATCTAAAGGCTGCAGGATGAGATTCCAAAGTAGTGCTCATTTAGATGCATGAAAAAGCAGAACAACACTGTTCTTCTAGCAAAGACACACTCAGCCCTACTTTGGAAGCATTTAATTTGCATCACTATCACTGTCTTTATTTTGGTGCAATCTCTGAAAAACTGATCGTTCACTTAGAAGTCCTGTGTACTTGGATTACATGTATACCAGATCAATATCAATGCTCTTTCCCTGCCAAACTTGAAATCACAACTTCTGCTGTGACTAAGAGCTGTACATTTAAGTGAACCTGGGACAGACTGCAGTGCCAGCTCACCATCTGATCACAGCCTTGTGGAGTGGGCTTCAAGGCTTACTGAGCCAGCTGCCAGGGGTAGCCCACAGTAACAGAGCTCTATTGATAGCATCCTTGCACTTGTCATCTTGTGTGGTATCTGAAATCCTGACACATTGTCAGCCCATGCATGGTGTGTCTAGAAGCCATAAAATAAATGTGATGCCATGTGGCAATTAACATCACTGGTGCTTCAAAACATAGAGCTGGTGGGGAGACTTGCCTGTGGGGTTTTGTGGGAGCACACTACATATAATGCAAAGGAAGTTCAGAGGAAGAGATGGATAAGGTTTTGTTTTGCCAGAGAGCACAAACTGAAATTACTGACAACTAAGTCTCTATATTAATGGTGCTCTTTTTTTTTTGACATAGAGATGATTTGCCTCAAGCTTTTGGATGCAGAGTGACAGAGAGCTGCTATGAATCTAGCAATGCTTTGCTTCAGCCTTTAGCAGCTGCTGAGTTTTTTCATGCAGAGGAAATCATGACTTCTGGCCCTGTGTGCCCTTGTCAGGTGTTATGAAATAAGACTCCCTTCTAAGCTTTTACTGGTGTTATTTTACTCTGCAGGTTCTGAGGAAAGCAGAAGCAGCTGAAGGCCGTTGTATGGTCAGTGACATCTTCAGTTCTGCAGAAGCAGCACTGCCTACTTCATCCAGTGAAACTCTTTCACTTGAGGCCTAATAAGAGGACCCTAAAATAGACCTTTCACACTTATTATTGAAAATATTCATATTGACAGTTAATAAATGGTGTCCTCCTGCTGATATGACTGTTCCAAATAGCAAAGAACCAGCTCAGAGAAATCCAGTAATGAGGAAGCTCCTTCAGATGGAGCTCTGTGCAAACCTGCTCTAATAGGGAAGGATATATTGTAAGGGGAAAGTTTAATCCATTCTGAAAAACTCAAAGCTGTATTCAATACAAATGATCCTGTAGGCTTGATCTGGGCTCCCTAGGGCTCTAGTTCTTTGGGTTGTACAAGGTGTTGTTGAGTCTACACTTCACAATAAGCTCAAGTAAACCTTGATATTTTATTTTTTATTTTAATATATGATGCTTTTCACTTGGGCAATTGATTGTATTGACCAACACTTTGGCTACATTCACATCTACTTATTCACACAGAAATAATGACTCATACTTTTTTCAGTGCCCTACCATGACTTAAAATTACAAAATAAAAAGCTAGAAGCTGGTCTAGGACTCCAAGACAGTGACAGTGATAAACCAGCAACTTTTAAAGTTCTAATTTTTCTCTCAGTTTTATTTATAACTGCTGCAGGGGACCAAACACTTTCTTTCAAACTTTATACTCTGAGGGGCTGCTCCCATGTCAATTTTATGAACAGAGCTAATGCCAATCAGACACAAGACCCAGGAGAGATAACCCTGCCCATTCTGCTCTTTCCCACTGCATGGAATAGCTGTTGCATCTGCTTCTATCTGGGATTTCTGGTTTTGGTGAAGAGAAAAGATTTTGAACAGGCCACCTGCAGATAAGACCAGAGTTACTGTTTTCTTAGTCTGTTTGCAGCCTGAGGGCAGAGGGCAGGCACAGAATTCTGCTGTGGCTGATGGAATACAAGCTTGATTTTAATTAAATGAGACAAAATACCATGCTAACATGAAAACTGTAGTCTATTTATATGCACAAGTCTTTTTTGATATCTTCATTTATTTGGTAGAATAATGGGGAAATACTGTTTGTTACTGGATTTTTTATCATTGGAAGAGGAACTGTTATATGTGTCAGAGCAGTTGCAATCTGATTTTCATGGGTATGGAGAGTCAAGCTCAGCCTTTGTCTTTCCCTCTGCCATGCTAGTAGAGATCACTGGTGGGCCAGAGAACAAATGATTAGCAAGATATCAAAAGTGATGATAAATGGGAAATGGCTGATGCTAGTTTATCTCTTGAGATAAACTCCATTAATGGATGACTGATTATATATTTTTCTTTTTTTTTCCCCATGAAAATATGAAGCAGACAGATCCCAGCTAGGACAGCAAACAGATGTACTGTCTTGGAGACAGTCTGTAAAAAATATGAAAAATACTGTTTTCTCATACAGACACACACACACACACACACACACACACACACACACACACACACACA
>JAHLSL010000057.1:17385184-17528720 GCA_025920805.1 Petroica traversi | reverse complement strand
ACACACACACACACACACACACACACACACACACACACACACACACATATATATAAACCCCAAAAACAAATATTCTTAAAACTAAATGAAGACTCAATTTTGCAGATTGAAAACTGGTTGAATCTATCTGAAGGTGAAGAATAGGAGTCAAATTACTAATTTTACAGTTATGCTTAAAATTGGTGTGTATAGAATTATTTTTTGGTGTGGGATAAATCTAGTTCAGCCTCCCAGTGTGTTTTTTATTTCCCCTGCCATTTTCTATGCCCATGCATTTGTATGTTAAAGTTTTGGGGTTTCATGATTTGTTATTCCTAGGTCTCAGTCACTGTAGCTCAGACATAGTGTGATCTCCAGGTTAAGGGAGGGGATTTCTATCCCTACTCTGCCCTTTTGAGGTGCCCACCTGGAGAACTGGCTGCAGCTCTGGTGTGGCCATCAAGAAGAGACATGGAAATATTAGAGAGGGTCCAGAGGAGGGCAAAAAAATTGTCAAAGGGATGAAACACCTCTCCTGTAAAGAGAAGCTGTGAGAGCTGGTGTTATTCAGCTTGGAGAGAGGAGGCTCAAAGGAGACTTTCTAGAAGGCTTTTAGTACTTAAAGAGGGTTATAAGAAAGATGGAGAAAGAATTTAGCAAAGTCTGTAGTGACAGGACAAGGGATAATGCTTTTAAACTGAAAGAGGCTAGGTTTATATTGGACACGAGGAAAAAAAATTTAAGGTGAGGGTGTTAAGAGACTGGAATGGACTGCCCAGAGAAGTTGTAGATGGACGTGTTCAAGATTGGAAGGAGCTCTGAAAAACCTGACCTAGTGATATCTGTCCCTGCCCAGGCTGATGATCTTTAAAGGAGCCTTCTAACCCAAACTACTCTGTGATTCTATGATTCTGTATATGGGTAATTCTGTAGACACTGAAGCTCAAAGCATTGTTCATTTTAGAAAATGAAAATAAATTACAAAAAGCCTCTTCCTGTTAAAATTAGGGTGAAGTAGGTGTCTCAAGCAGAAGTTTTGCTCTTTAACCATCCCAATCTACTGCCCTGCACAATCAAGTCCATTTCAGCCCAAACATGAAAATAAACAATCAATGTACTGCCTTCAGCTGTCATGATTTTCTATACATTAATACTGATATTGAGGACATCAGGTTGCAACAAAAATCACCAGAAGAAAATAAGACCCCACTCCTCTATGAGAACACAATCTATAAATTACTCCATCTCTAGTCCCTTGCCCTGTGTTGGTGTTATGACTGCATACAGATAGGCATGATTTCCATGTGATACGTGATGCTTGAAATGGTGGAATCCTAAAATTGTGGACATTTCATTACTGAACCTTTTTTTCCATCTGTAGCTCCTGCTGAAACATAATGGAAAGATTTACTTCTTCCTAGTTTGAAAACAAACCAACTGTAAACCCCTAAGAAAGCTGTGAGTCAGAAAACAATCTACTCTCTTGTGTAAACTGAGAAACATGAAAAGTACAATCTGTGATTTTCTCCAGTAAATCCATCCTCAAGCCAAAGACATAACATGAAAAGGAAATGGCATGAACTTAATCTGTCCTCTTTGCATCTTTTCACTTGTAATTTTGTAGTTTTATTAAGATGGTGTAATAATTGTGATACATTATTCTATCTCCAGGAGAGGGTTATTTCAAGTATAGTATGCTGTATTTTAATTGAAACTTTAATTTAATTTCTGTGTTCAATGTTACTTTCAGATTCTCTTGCATCTCACACAAACCTCGCTTGATAATATTAGTTTATGATTTTTTAATTTCCCCCTTTTTTTTTTTTAAACTGAGCCTTTGAATTCTGAAAGTCATTTGAAGAGGAAAGGATGACTACAGCTCTGGGTGTTCCTGCTCCAGTAGTGCATGGCAAGATCAATTTGGGCATTAAGTTTTAGCTTTTACCCTCTTGCAAACTTGCCAAGCAGTAGGAATTATTATGCCAGGAACTTTCAGCTTCATTAAAACTTCAGTATGTTATCAGAAATTCATGTGTTAGGCAGACACACTGAAGGAATCCAAATTCCTTACTTGGAGAAAATATGATTCTTTTTCATGAAGTTTGCAGTATACATTCTTCAACAATTTTATTTTTTAATTTTGTATAATTTGCTCAAAATAGTTAAACATCCACTTTTAATAATAAAAAAAGTCAATTCTCCAATACACTTTGGTCTAAAATTCAACAACATAATGTTGATTACAGTTTAATATCAAGTTGTCTTTGTAGGTCACTTTAAATGTTGACTAATTTTAAATTCAGTAGATAATGTTTACAATGGAGGGACATATTTTGTTCCTCAGTTTTCTCCTTGATTTGAATTTGAATATTTTTCTAATTGGATATTGTTTATCACAGAATTAATTAATTGGGGGGGGGGCCCCCCCCCCAGCATTTAGACAAGTTACATGATACCTACTTAAGCTGTTACCAGCTTCTGGAGCAAAATTCAGATACAGGAATGAATCCATTAAGTGCAAAGGAGCTAAACAGATTTAGAACAACCTGAAGGAAAGATTAACTTTGGGTTCACTCTGCAAGCTTAAAGAAAAAGGGCTGCTGCTAACATTTAAAATAAGCACACTGAATTATTTTACTCTTGCTCTTAATTTTTTTTTACTGAAAACTGTCTCATTTTCCTTAAAAGATATGACAACCCTTTGGTTTTTTTTTCTGAAAACAAATGTCCATCACCTGTAGACAAAGATTCTTATTGATAAATATTGGTGAGGTAGAAAGCATATAAAAATTTATGAGGTTGTGGCCTTAGGGAATTCTCTGATCCTAAAGCAGCAGCAGTGTTCATGGAGAGAAGTATAGGAGAAAATTTGCACCACTTAAAACTGGTGATATTCATCCCAGACATTTGAGTGAGAACACATTATACATTCATACTGAAGCTCTTTTCCCTTCTAACCAAAGCCAGAAATCACTTCTTTGGCACTCTGAATGGAGGGGTCATCTCACCTGGCCAAGTTGCTGTGACTGATAACATGCAGTGCTTGGAACAAAACATTGACAAATCTGAGAACTTTCCCTTGTGTTTTTAGCTCTGCTTGGGTCAGAACAGCCCCGAGGTAGAATGTGATTTTTATCTTAGGTGAGTTTATCACACTTCATCTGTTAGGAAGCCCTTTATGAACTGACCATGCACCTACACCCACACAAGTAGCACTGAGAAACAAGCCACAGTAGAATCAGAAATGCCAAACCATCATGGGCTGCTTTGGATGGAGGCTCTTCAGCTCTGCCGCATTCTCAGACTGTTTAAACACAACCCATACCATGTTATACATGTTTGAACAAGCCCAGAACACAACCATTCTGTACTAAACATGGATTTATAGGATCTCTATGGGGAGATGTGCAACTACGCGAGTATTGTAGTTCAGTTCCTTACTCTTCTGAAGTTAACCTGACTGCCCATGCTTACCTTCATGTGATTTGTACTATTGAGTGGTTTCAGAGTGCTTACATGACATTTAGTTGGATGAAAATAACGAGAGTAAAGCTACTCTGTGAAAGCACCAAATGAGTGCTGACTGCAAAAGGGAAATGAGCCCACAGGACCAAACTGGAGCCAGTCTAAAGGAGACACGTGTGATTCTCACTTGCATCTGATCCTCCATGCCAGCAGTTGCCTTCTACAGATCTACTCCCTTCATCCTTTCACCAGTTTGAGCACAGAACAGAAAACAAGAATAAGGCTACAGCCTACTCCCCTTCATTCTTCACTTTAAAAGCAAGACATTTCTGAGAAAGCACAAAAATTGGTTTATACTTAGTTACCGACATGGAGTCCAAAGAAACACAGATAACAATTCTGGATTGAATGTTTTTTCAGAGACCAAGAAAGCTAATAGCTCTAAAAGTAAATATTTCAATGGCTGCTTCCTTTCAGAGATATGCAATGTCGACAGAATGTAATTACATGCAACTGTTGCTTTTTTGTTCAAGGAACAGTATAAATCACAGTAATATGTGTTTGATTTTTAAAGAATATACTGTAGATTTGGGCATGAATCAAGGAGAATGCATTGGCTGAACTCTTTAGCTCTTATTCATTTGTTTCCATTGATTTTTCCAGGATTGTGAGTGTTTTTCTATGGTATAGAGAAAACTATATGGGAGACATCTGGTGGCCATTAATTAACTGAAACTCTCTAATTTATTGTAGTAGTTGGTTGATCTACTACTAAGCTTATAAATGAGCAACTACAATTTTAAAATTCAGGATAATGTATCACAAAATCTACCCCTAATTTATTTGCTATTTTAGTTTTAATTATATATGCCTATTCATGGTGTATTGGTCAAGGGCAAAGAACTGTTGTAACTGCAAGTGCATCAGATTTACATCCCCTAAAACCAAGTTCTGAACTTTGTACAACTTAGGAGACAAATTAGGACCTTGACCAGACAATTCAGAACTATCTCTACTTTAGGTTCAATACTTTCTATATATATATTTTTAATTAATAGAAAACAATTTCTTTTACCTAAAACTATTTATTTATACCTTTTTTTTTTGTTTGTGTAGGTGTTTGATAGGAAGAGATGACAGTGTAATAAAGCATCAGTTGATGTTACATCATTTAAATTACTAAAATAAGCACTTATAATAAAAAAAGATGCCAGTTTGCTAACTGTTCTCCAGCTCGGCATCTTCATATCTGTGTGTGTGCATGTGAGTGTATATTGATATATTTATTAACTTTTTTTTCTTTTGCTCACATATTGCAGCATCTCAGTTCATTCTTTAACAAGGAAGGTAGGATGTTAAAATGACTGGCTCTTCATGAAAGAACTTTTTCCTCTTTGAATCACAAAGGTACTGTCCTTTTTCTCACCACATTTCTTGGGAAAACACTGAATAATAGAAGCTACCACATTCAGAAAACTCAATGTGTCCATGACAGACAAAGAAAGAGAAGTGCAGTTCATTTTCTAACACTGAGAACTCACAGTCAGGGTTTTTAACAGAGGTGCTGCTGTATACCACGACTTCCCCCTTCTTAAGGCAGAGTGGTTCAAGATCTGCATCTAAAACTTTGCCTTCGGCATCAAAGTAAGAATTTAGCCTCAGGAGTAGGAATGGGAGCTGCACCTTTGCTTTTGAAGATCTCAGTGATATGGTATATTCCATGAATGGGAGGGGAATAGAAAGAGAGAGAGAGAAATGGAATATTTCTGGGAAAACCTTCTAGCTCTCTCTCACAAAGGTCACAGCTTGTTCAGCTTCACCCACAGCCACAGTGTTCTGCTGACATCCACTCCATGTCCCAGGAATACAAAACCTGACTTAGAGAATCTTCATGAATTTCTGTGGGAGTTCTGAATGTGCCACTGCCCAGCTGGAGCCCCCCAGTGCCTGTGGCTTGCCCTGGGCTGCTGGGCAGAGGAGCTCACATAGCTCCTGTGTGTGCCAGAAGTTGCTGCCCAGAAGCAGAGGTGGGCAAAGTGTCACTCCTGTTGGCTTCTGAAGGAGAAAATACTGACATTCCAGAGGGTTTGCAAATCACACTGAAGTTTGAAACCCTTCTGAGTTGAAAACTATACAGGAAGTAAGATGCAGTCCTGATTTTAGTTACCAGATAGATTAGTGGCTACTTGCATTTTTGAAAGTTTTCTTTACAAGAAAGATTAGACCTAAACATACATATCTATACTTTCCTGACTATGGAAATTAAGGCCACATATTTGAAAGGTTTAGCTTTTATGATTTTTTTTTCCAAAATGAAATATCAGAACTGCAATAAAAAGAATGTTTCTTCTTTACATGATGATTCTGAGAATAGACTGGAAAATTTATATCTGTGTGTTTGATGTTTCCTGATTTAAAGGGAACATTTTTGATTCAGAATTTTAGACTAAAAACATTGCTTCTGGGAGCCTAACTATACATTGAAAATTCAACTATTGACCTAAAAAAAGAAATTAGCATGATTTTATTTTGTTTAGTATCATCTGTAGACCAGGTAAAATATTTATTTCCCCAAAGCTAGTAAGCTTTAATTTCTGCTAATGTTTTCATTTTTGCAGAGGTCTAGTATATCAAGGTGTTGTGCCTGGTAATTCAATATATTGGTTTCACAAATGTTAATGTATTCGTAATCATGTTTTCTTATGCCCAGATCTACTAGTCAACCTACCAGTCTATTCCCAATCTAATGATATCTCAAATAGCATGGTACAAATGCTGTAAAAAAGAGGAAATCTACATCAAGCATTTTGCATTGATTTTTACGAAAACTGGCAAAACATGTCATGATGTTATTGATGTCAGCATTTCTCTGAGGCTTTGACTGTTTAATATGCATATTAAAAAAATCCTTATTTTTTTTATAAACCACCATATTAAAAAAATGGTGATGCTGAGATGTCTGACCAGTCAGTGCGTTCTGTTTTGTCTTCATTTTAAGTATTTTTGGACAAAATTGTGCTTCTAGATTCTGATTCTGCTCCTTCACCATTTGCTTCTGTCTGTTGCTCTGAGTGGGTTTATGAAAAGCAGGTCC
This sequence comes from Petroica traversi, assembly GCA_025920805.1. NCBI lineage: Eukaryota > Metazoa > Chordata > Aves > Passeriformes > Petroicidae > Petroica > Petroica traversi. The sequence goes on along the minus strand of JAHLSL010000057.1, from coordinate 17,522,182 downwards.
TGCTTGACTACCCTGCTCTCCTTCTAGGGTGAGATGACTCGCTTAATGGATGAGAAAGAGTTTGTGGGTCTTGATTCCCTGGAGTTTAGGAAAGACTTTGACACCACTTCCCACAGCATTCTCCTGGAGATGGCTCATGGCTGGGATGGCTGTGCTCTTTGCTGGGTTAAACTCTGGCTGTGGGGCCAGGCCCAGAGAGGGGGGAATGGAGTCACATCCAGCTGGGGACAGACACCTGGGGTGTCCTCCAGGGCTGTGGCCAGCCCTGTGTTTTGAGGAGTAACTGAGGGAGCTGGGGGTCTTTATTCTGGGGAAAATGGGGCACAGGAGAGATTGTACCCCTCCTACACCGCCCTGAAAGGAGGTTGTAACAAGGTGGGAATTGATCTCTTCTCTCAGGTAACAAATGATAGGACAAGAAGAAATGGAGGCAGGGGAGGTTTAGATTGGATATTGGGAAAAATATTTTCATGGACAGGATAGTCAAACATGAAGAGGATGCCCTGGGAAGCTGTTGAGTCACCACCACTGGATGTGGTGTGACACCTGGGGAATTGGTTAAGAGGTGGACTTGGCAGTGCTGGGTTAACAGCTGAAGATCTTAACAGCCTTTTTGCAACTTAAGTGATTCTATGATTCTATGACTTGCAAAATAAAAGAATATCAAAAATTGGACCCTTGATTTTAGTTGAACTCAAAATTATATAAATAACTAAGTGCAGGTGTTCTCTATTTAATTTCTAATTAATCTGTTCTGGTCCAGCTCCCAGTTCAGCATGTGGAAATATGTTGTGTCAGACTCTCTTTTCACCTTGTAAAGGTTATGAATTCTAGAATTCCAGATTATTTGTGATATTTTCTGAAAATCTCTCATAAAGTGTACAGACCACTGTCCTACTCTCTATTAATCACCCACAGTTCCCAATGCCCATACCCATAGGGCTTCAGCATTGATGCTCTGTCACAAATTTCAGTATTCCAAAGCACAAAACAATAAAAAACCTATAGATTTTATACGTTGTTATCATTATTACTTAGGTTACTGCTTCCAGCACACAGAGTACCTTCAGATGTCCTTGGGGACTTGTTAAACCACAGCAGAATGGAACATTTTGTCCCAGCATCACATTCCACATGAAGGAGCCACACAACAAGGTGTCAATGATATTTCTAGACAAGTCAGAGGGAGATTCACCCCTTGATGGTGAGGTGACACGTCAGCCATGTGCTGTCTCTGGAGAACCATGGAGCTGTATCTGCACTTCTGCTATGGACTTTGGCCCAGGGAAGTGTGGGAAGGTCAGAACATTGGGATCAGCACACCTTGGTCCAACTGTGATATATTTCCCTTGAAACTGTGCAAAGATTTATCTCACTGTCACACTTTCCAAACCTCTAAAGCAGCAAGTTCAAATTCCCTATAGTGCTACTTGCAATTTTCAGTGCTGTTCTTTGATTTCAGGCAATTTGTATCCTTCCTTTTTACATTTTTTCTCTAGTTTACTATATGCAAAGGTATAAATGTATGATAGTCTGACTAAATAGAAAAATGTTGAAGGTGGAGAGGTTTGTGGAAGGACAGGTCTTTGTATATTGAGAAAGAAAATTTCTGAAAAGGTGGATTAGGTAATCTTTAAATTCCTTTGACTGGTCTCTAGGTTCCAGGTACTTGGTGAGTAACTTTCCAGATATACATTTAGATATGCTATTTATCAAATAGCAGAAATACCAAATTACTGGAAACTCAGGTATTTATTAATCCAAGAAAGAAAAAATAATTATCTTTTTGGGGTCTCACATAGATATAAATTTCATCAAGGTAAATGTGCACTGTTTTAGATTTATATCACTCAAGGCATCAGACCCAAACCTATCAGGAGAAAGGACATGGTGTATTACATTGTATTTGATGACAACTGGATTTTTGCATGTTGTAGAAACAAAGGAAGTTCCCCATGTGGGAGTAGCTTTCTGCTTCAGGAAGACATCATGGATACACATCAGAATGCAAGGAAAATCAAGTGTTAATAAAAATTAAAAGTCAGTAAAAATGTAGGAAATTTAAAAAATCTGATATTTTAGAAAATGATACATTCTTTTCATGCATGGGTTTTTCTTCTTCTGATGTTCATTTATACATGTCTTTGGGATTGCTTCATGTCTTCAAGGTTTTCACCACAAGAGTTTGAAATCTGCTTTTCTTTATCTTTGTGACTGAAGAATGAATTTCTCAGGTGAGATCACAATCATAGCACCTGAAGCTCTAAGGAATTTGCTAAAAATTAAGGCTTCTAATTATTTGCACAGAAAAATTGCAGAATCAACACACAACTGGGTAACATACAGTGTAAATTTAAATATACATGCAGCACACCCATATGCAGACACACACATACACAAATGTATCTATATGGATACAAGGATGGATAAATATATATGTGTGTGTATGCATGTGCACACTCTCCCCTGGGTAAATAAATCTGAGGGGTGTAAAATAGGAACTATTTATAGCAAGCACCAAGAATGACTGGAAAAAAGCTTCAGTGATTTATAAAATGCACACACCAGTGTAGAGGCAGTAAATACTGACAGATGTCCAATACCCTCCCTATCCATCCAGATTTAAGTATTTACGTTTTTCTACTAATTGTGTAGTTTTTAATGTAGATAAAAGAGCAAATCTGTGATAAACATATATGACCTTTTATAAAGGCATATATAACTGGGTCAAGGGGAAAAAACCCCCAGTATCCTTTAACTATATTTTTGCGTTACAGTATTCTTGAATTTCTTCTGTGAAATCTTAAATAGTGGAAGTACCATAAAGAGTGTACAGAGGAAGTGGTGAGAGAAAATTTAAAAAGTTAGAGAAGTAAAAAGCACTGAGTGCTCAGAAGGCACTTGGTGCTCTGTGTCCTGCCAATAGAATGAGAATGCCCTCTCTGAGTTGGCTGAGGTTTTCCAGTCCTCACACTCTAAATAAATATAGAAATATATCTAGGTTTTAGCATTCACCATGAGGCTTCACTTGTTATTTGCTCATCTTGTCTGTAACACAAGGCACCTGTTTGTTAAAAATTTGGATATAGGCATAATTCAGCAAACTGCCAGCTTTGATGATTCCCGAGTGGAAGGCTATAATGCCTAGAATCCTGATTATTTTTAAGAGAATAGTAGCTGAAAAAAATAATAGCCAGGCATAAATAAGGGTCCAATAAACAATAACAGTGCTTTTCTCATGAAATACTGGGCAGCATTCAGAACTATGCTAATTAGAAAAATATTGATCAATTAGAGAGAATTTAGTGAAGGACAACAAATTAATTTATAGGGGAGAATGAGGAATTAGGAAATGGATTAATGGTACTAAATTAGGTCTGTGATGATTAAGGAAAGCACAAAATTGTGTTCAGATAAATCTCCCAGATTTGCTGAGGTTCAGTGCCTGAGATGGTGCTTTGTGAGTCTTATAACAGAAGATGTGTCCCTCCTGCTTTGAGACCCCCTATCACCTGCTCAGAGCCTCCTGTGGTTCTGATGCTGCACCACAAATGGCCCCACACTGAAAGCTTAGCCAAGGGAGAGAGTGAATGGGGGGAGCAGCATGACTCCCACAGTGGGTGTGCAAGACTTGATGGGTGAGAAAAGTGTGGAGATTGTTAGCTGCATGCAAAGAAGAGTATTTAATGCCTTTATGGGAAGATACAGCTAAGAATAAAATTAAGAAATTAAAATTTAGTCTGCCAAAAAACAAACCAAAACTGTAAAACACAAAAGTGTGCTCTACTGAGGAATTGCCTCCTGAGGTAACCTGGAAGATGATTCACCACTGGTATTTTTAACATTATTCTGTATGAAGCTCTAGAAAATGTGCTTTTGGGACTAAGCCTCCCTTAGCAGAGAAATGGGTTTCATGAGCAATGAATCTCTGATTTTAATGTCTACAATTTTCTGAGAGTATTCTAAAGAGTGCTCATATTTCTGCCCTGGAAAATGTTGCTGCAGAGTGAGAAGAATCTGTGTACTATTCCCATGAAAACAGTGGGATACAATGAAAAAAAGCTCGTGAGTAATAATGAGAGCTATTAGCTAACAGACTAATAATATTTTTCTCATTATGTGAGGTGGGGAGGAGGAGGAAGAAGGCAGGCAGGCTTCGTGCCAGAATCTCTGAGTCACAATTAAAAGTTATGCAGCAATCTTGCAGAATTTTCCTTTTATGGTGCCTGCCAGCTGTGTCCCCAGTAAGGACATGTGAATGCTGCCATTCCTTCTATGTGGCACTGTATCCCCACTCCAGTGGCACTGTGTCTCCTCTCCAGTGGCATTGCCTCCTCCCCTGTGATCACAGAGAGAGCAGGCACCCTCTCATTGCTTCAACTCTCAGCTGTTAACCCTTGTGGTTTTAATTTCTACCTTATCCCACTGAAATCACAGAACTTCCTCCTCTTATAACAGCTCTCTTCTAAGGCTATAATTTGTGTTTTATGTCTTGTCTCTCACTTGTAAAAGCCTCCGGCTTCAGAACACTCTGCAACTCCTTCGTGGGCCTAGCTCACAACTCCTGCATGGATTTCACTCTTCAGCACATGTGAAATCCATGGCTTGGGCTCTTCACTTTAGTCCTTTCCTCTCAGTATTCATACACAGTCCAGAAGAGTCTGGGTCTATAAGGATTCCTTCCTTAGTTGATGTCCAAGTCTGATGCAGGCAATTTTTTCCTCTTCTCAAGCTTCTCTGTATGTTTTCTGGTGTTTGCCATCAAATTTTCCATTTTTTGCTGTTCCTCATCCTCTACAAAAGACCACATCGATTTTCAGCCATGGTGCATACATATGGATGAGAATCCTTTAAAAGAGTAATATGGCATGTTACAAATATGCAGCCATAGTGATGGTGATTATGGCACTGAGGAGGCAATAAATTGTGACCAATTCTTATGATCAGCAGATGACAGGGAATGATATGTGTCTAGTTTGCTGTAACAACTCAGGTTGGCACTGAAATTAGATGTGGATCACTGAGAAAGGATTACTGGTGCTGTCACTTGCACAACTCTCCATCTCTTCTGCATGTTTTTTTTTGATTTCTCAATGGTCCAATTCTAAACCACACAGACAGAATAAAATAAAGAGGGGAAATTTATTTTTTAGTTTTCAGTATTATAAGTTCTGAAATGTTGACTTTGTTTATTAAACTCTTGAAGGGTTTATTAAGCCCTTGTTATAAACCCTGTGCTGAACAGTGATGACCTGGAGCAGGAAAGATTGATGTTTTGTGCAGCAAGTGGTGCAGCAATAAAGACTCCTGATAGCCTCCAGGATGAGTCTAGATGCTAATAACAAAACAAACAAACAAAAAAAATCAAAACAAAGCAAAACAGAAACAAAACCACAAAAAACCCAACAACAACACCAACCAACCCAACAAACAGCCAAACAAACAAACAAACAAAAAAAAACACAAAAGAAGCCTAACAAAATCCAAACAACCCAAACTCCCCACTAAGTCTGAATAAAAATCTTTCTGTCAGTTTGAATGGTAGGTGATGCATAGCTAATCATAACCTTGCCAGCAAATCTTTCATCTCTGTTTTATCTAGAAAATACTGCCTGTGATCATAAAGGTTAATCTGCCTCTCTGCCTTCCTAAAATCTCTGTTCTCTACTGCTGTACTAGAAGTTAAAATCCAGATGCCTGTATATATATATATATATATATATATATATATATATATAATTAAAATTTCTTTTTCCTTCTGGAGCTTGGAAACTGAAATAGCACAAGAGATTTATATTTGACATTCTAGGTTTTCTGTAGGGTTTCTGTGTTGATTTTCATTCCACTTCGCTCAGAGCTTTATCAAAACTTTGTCACTAAAACTCAGTGGGTTTGTATATAAGCCTGAAGTTAAGGCTCAAGAGATAAAGATAGCAGTATGAGTTGCAGAGTTTCATGTGATTGTCCTATTATACTAAAGAAATTCAGTGCCCCAATTGAATTTAACATTTTATCTATAAAAATAATTCTCTACCTGTCAAGAACTTCAATAGTGTGATAATGTCCCAACATGAGTTGATACTTAATCTCTTTTTTGTTTTCTAATAGTAAAAATTCTAGTCATTAAGTGGGAAAGCAAATGGAAGGATATTTTAAATATATTTGTTTTAGCAGCATTTTTCCCATGTAGACAATGCAAAAATACTTGGTTTATTTGACCATTTCCATTTCTTTTGACATGCAGGTGTCTTTAATTTAATTAGGGAATATTATTTAGTCCTTACATTCAATGTAGACAGTAGAATTGAGTTTCTTAATGAAACTGAGCAGCTAATAACTTTAATGTGTTTTCTGTACCTTTCATCAGTAACAGTAGCATATGGTGTTTTCTTATCAGAAATTATGAAGTATTTTTTTCCAGTCAAAACATAGGAGTTAAAACCATGAATGAGAACCTAGGAAAACTAATCATAGTAAAAAATGTTCTCAAACCTAGGTAAATATTAGGAAGATACTCTACTCACAAACCTCTTGAAGATAAAGCAAAGTACAGTTTGAGAACTCTTTATTTTGAAATTAATATTTTTGTTCCTCATGTAATTAATGCAGGCATTTTTCTGGTAAATAGGGCATTGTTCTTCATCAACTCTTAATGTTATCATCTGCCATATAAAGACTTTTTAGTACAACTTCGTTAAAATCAGAAAGCTACCTAAATCTTTCTCATGTAGACTGTGGAACGCAACTTTAATCCTAATTTTGACTGTGTCAGTGACCCACTTACCTCAGCCTAGTGTACTTAGGAGCTGTGCAGTCATGAAGTAGCAGTGCAAAGGGTTCAGTAAAAATGGGAAAAATAAAAGCACATACTGATACTAGGTGCTTTGAGCTGTAGTAAATCTGGAAGACACTGAGATCCCATCAACACTTCTTTTAGTCCTTTGTCCTAATTCATAAACATGATTCCTGCATTCATTTCTTAAAGCACATAAAATCATCTTGTCTTCCAAAATGGACTGGGAGACTGTATTCTTTTCTCTCTTGTTTTTCCTAACACAGTTACAGTCATTATAAGATCTCCCCTGCCAAGTTTCTATTATATTCAACAACTGGACTTGGATTCATTTTCCCCACAAGGCAGTCTGCTGTGCTAATGGCCAAGCAACCAGGTCACCTTTTGAAACTACCAGTACAGTATTTGACTGGCAGATATGTATATTAAAAATAATATTCTCCTTATGGCTTTTATTTTCTGCTGTGCTCTAATGTCTCCTCTCGATAGTTTATTAAATGTGTGAGCATATGCACATGAAAGCAACAGTGTCCCTGATCCCTTGCCCTACTTGTGATACTTCTCTCTAAGCCCTCTTTTTCAGAGCTGGTTATATGCTGAACCTTAAATGATGCCATTCCAGCTCTTTTCAGCTGTACAAAGCTGCTCTGTTACCCTTCCAGCTCAGTTTGGAGCTTTCGTACCTCTGAGCCAGGGCTCTGTCAGTTCAGTTTTCATCCTCAGCCTCACGCCCTCGCCCACCACTGACATTACAGAGAAACAGGCTGGATCCTGCCTCTCCTGGCCTCTCCTGTAGAGATATAAGGGTACATCCCTGACTGGCACCCTGCCCCAGGTTAGGGGAGCATAGAACTTTCTCTGCTCTGCAACATGAGGTTTGCTGAACAAGAAAGGCCAGGCTTCTGCAATGGTTCTGCAGCAGGATTCCTGAGATATTTATCTTCTGCTCTAGTCTTAGGCCTGAGTCCTTCCAAACTATACTTAAGTGCTGGTGTTGTGCTGGGATAGACTCTGGTACAGGTAAAGGCAGAGGGTAAATATTGGGATCATGGAGATTATGATTCTATCATTTCTTAGCTTCATATATCTGAAAGTTAAGTAAGACACAGCCCAGGCCAGCTTGTTCTGCTCCTGGTTATAGCCAGCTCTCAGACACTCCAGTGCTACACTCTCAGGATCATGGGAATCCCAGGAGGGATTATTCCTACACATTAAATCAGTCCTAAACATGAAATACAAGCATGAGTTCATTGACTGGGATCAGCACCTTATTAGAATAAGTGGGAAGAGAGTGGTGCAGGAAATTGAATGCTTCCCCTTTTTTCCAGTTGGTGCCCAAAGAGCAACCAGGCAAAATTCCATCTTAGTTACAGACAGGATTTTCTTTTTAAGGTTTGAAAGCTGTTTCGTCCACCAGCTCTGGGTTCTTCCCTGCCTATGCAATATGCTGGATTTTCCTTTAGTTTTATTGAATCTTCTGCATGTCTTTTTTGTTGGTTGCTGGTTGTTGCTATACTTTAGCACTGACATCCTAGGATAGCTTTAGTCCATGTCACTACACACCCTTGGTAGTTGCCATTTAGTTGTTTACTACATGGCAATCAACTGAAAAACAAATCAACTTTAGTTTGGAAGAAAAGGTTAAGAAGGCACTTTAAAATTTTTTACAGTGGTTTCTTAAAAATTTTGCATTCTTTAAATGCTTTTAATGTCAGCATCTGAAACAGGTAATTAGTGTTTAATTTTTGGTAATATTTTCATTGCAGTGACATAGAGCTGAGCCACAGAACCCTCTGCCCTGTGTCTAGTTTGATGAAATAGGATTCAAAATAAAGCTCTCAATTCTATGTGCTCATTAAAATTGTTTTCATCCTAATAATCCAGATAAAGGGCAGAAAAAGTATTGTTTAGTTCTTTCCCCTACAATTTGCAAAGATCTAAAGAAGGGTCTTTGTCATGTTAATGAAAAGATCCTCTCCCAATTTTCTTTAAACCTTTAATTTTCTCATTATCAGAATCTTTTTCCTGTTATCAAGGCTTCAGGTTGCAGACCAGCAGCAATTTAAAAGCACCCTTTCCCTATGGTACCTACAAACAGAGATACAGGTATCAGCTTCTCACACTAGTTTTTGTTCTGACTCATCACAATTGAGAATTGTGTTTCTCTTTATTTATCTGAAGAATGCATTATATTCCTATCCTTAGCATTTTTAGAAAGGGTATATTTGGCAGAAATCAGAATATTTTGTTTATTTGCTATATAACAATATCATTTAAACCAGAAAAGGAAGACCAGTATTTGACCATATTTCCATGGCCAAAATAGTAAAATAAGACATAAGTGAGCAAAAGCAGTAGAAAAGTTATATATTTGACTCACTTATTCCTTCCCATACAGGCAGTTCCTTTCTGCATGGGATTTTCAGATCACAGCTTTATCTAACAGAAACATCTCAGTGCACCACAGGGTTAGTCCCTACAAACAAAATTTGACATTTATAAATGTCTTGAAACCAAAAGGGAATAGCAAACAACCCTTTCAGTATGATTCAAGCTTCAATGTAAATAATGTCTTGTCTAGTTAAAAGAGGGTTTATTAGACCTTTTTAAGGGTATTGGGTCTGGCTGGGATGGCGTGAACTTTCTTCATTGCAGCCCATAAAATGCTGTGCTTTGGCTGAGTGGCCAGAGCAGGGCTGATACCACACCAAGGCTTTGGCTGCTGCCAAACTGTACTTGCACAGCCTCAAGGCTCTGTCTCCCATTCTGCTCTTCTCTCTTTACGCACATTCAATGCATAGCCTGGGAGTGGATGAGAGATTTGGAGGGGACACATCTGGAGCACTCAACCCAAATTGACAAAGGGATATTCCATCCCAGATGATGTCATGCTCTACAAGTAAAGCTCAGTGAAAAGGATCAGGAAAATGGGTGCTCCTTTTCCCTGCTGGATGTGCTGAAGTTCAACTTTCCAGGAACTGGATAAGCATCTTCCTGCTAATGGGAAACATTGAATTAATTCCTCCTTTTTTCTTGTGCATGCAGCTTTTGCTTTCCCTATTAAACTGCCATTATCTTCATTGACATGTCTTCACAATTTCCTTCTGATTTCTTCCCATCATGCCAGAGAGTGGAGTGAACAAGCAGGTGGGTTAGCCAAGGCTAGCCCACCACAGCCAGAGTTACTGCCAGAATCAGTTTCAGAAATTTCTGGACATATGGGTTCCAGAAATAACTCTCCAGTCTGGTTTTGTAGGTTTGTTTTGTTTTTGTTGCTGTGTTTTGTTTATTTTCCCGCATACATGGAAGTTCTATGATTCTGTGATCAACACCATACCTGCTGTTGCCACTCTGGTCAGAGTTTCTAGATGCATGTAGAAGTTCTTGGATGAATGGAATCCAGATATAACAGAATTCTGGAACAGTATCTCCAGGAATATTTTTAAGGCTCAGCCATATGTTTCGCTGATGGGTATAAAGTGCCTAAGAACAGCTGCTGGATCACTTTGAGTTAGTTGGAGTGCTTGGTATTTCTGGCTAAAGAGGAGATTAATTGCCCTGGAAGCAGTGACAATTTGTAATAATAAGAAGGGTAATTTTTAAGTTATGCTTATGTGATTATGACTCCTAGGTCCTTCTGAGAGACTGAAATTTAATTTTAGCTCTCCAAATCACTAGCCAAAAATACATTTAGGGTTCTTGGTAACTTGCACACTTTCAGAAATATTCTTCATAAAACATATGTTCAGACTATTAGCAAATGTATCTTGATTTCCTACAAAGGTAATTTCAGAGAGGGTCAAACTGTGTGGGAAATCTGAATAGTTATGGACATTTGCTTCTGAATTAATTTATAAGATACCTGATCCAATACTGTGGTAACTTCTGTGTCTCCCTGTTCCCAAAACGTTTACCAGCACATGGGAAAACAGACAAGCTATATGGAAGGTTCAATAAAACAATATATATTGTGGAGGGGTCACATCACTCTCAACTTCAGCAGAAATAGGAGATGCTAAAACGGTCTGGAAATGTGTTAGTAGGTCTGACCTGAAAGCTGTTCAGAAAAAAAAAAAAAAGTCTTTGCAGTTTGTCTGCTCTTGGTAAACAGTGATTCCTGCCATTTATACTCTTCATGCCCTTTCAAGCACTCCTGCACCTGCTGCTCTGCCTAATTGACACATTTGTGAGTCACAACACCAGCTATTAACCAAAATCACAAACACTGCACTGGTGGCTGCACATGCAAGGGGACAGCAGGACAAAATCCCAGCAGCACAGTGAGGTTTTCAGGCTGTGACAGAGCGTGCACAGCACTGTGCAAGGGCAGGACTCTTCTCCTGCTTCTACAGGGAGATAGGGCACTGTAAGGCCATGCCTTGTCCATATTCAGGACATAATTCCAACAGAGAACTAGAGAGGGTTTTAATCCTCATCTTGGAGCCATCAGATTGAATGATAAATGTCCAGCTGCAGAACACACTAAGTGTTTGTGGCAGATCACAAAGAGAATTATGCTCTAATGTCTTATGAACGAATTTAATGCCTTTCTAGTGGATTGCCCTCTTTTAATCAACTGAGACACCCCAACATTGTGTCAAAATGGAATGAGAAACAAGCAAATGCACCACGGGTGCTTTTTATTTAGTAATAGTGGTGAATAATTAATTGAAGAAATGACAAAAAGGCATTACACTTTTTCTTAAAAATTAATTATAGCTAGTAGATATTTTAAGCTGTTACATTGAATGCCGAAGACAAGTACATGACCTGCACTCTTGTGACAACAAGGAAAAAAAAGACAAAGGAACAAATCAAGTAAAAGAATTTAAGAGTTCTAAATAAGGAAAAAACTAGCAAAATAATACTGTTTTATTAATAATGTTAATTTATATACACGTAAACAGATTTTAAGATTAACTATTCTTAGGAAGAAACTGAAAAACTATCTTTACTTTTGTGCAGGAACATCAATTTTGGTGGAAATCCAAAGCTCAATAATTTGAAAGATTTTTTGCTTCATTTCTGCCATAACTGTGTCAGATCACTGGAAGTAACTTACATCACAAAACCCTGAAATTCTGAAATCCAAGTGGTGGTTGGTGTTACAGGAAACAACTAAATGTTGAAACGCTGCAAAGCCTGTCTGAAGTGCTGCCTTTAACGGGGCTTTTCCAGAGTACAGCTGTTGGCTTGGCTTAGACACAATGTGTATCTGGCAGTTTTGAAAACTACATTATTTATTGTGGTGCCTCAGTGTTGGTGTCACTCCTTTATTTGAGAACGAACATTTCAGCCATCCCAGTGTTATTCAAGCTGATGTTGTTCAGTGTGTGTGGACATTGCTGGGCCCATGGAACATCTGTAACTAGGAGGAACAATAACCTTCCCACTGCTTGCTTTGGCACACCAGGACACGAGGAACTCCCTGCTCAGGGCCAGTTTTACACTCTGAGGAAGCACTGGGGGTAGCAGGGGACTTTTTTACCTTCCTGGAGAAAACAAGGCTGTGCTGGTTCTGGATCCTCATTTTGAAAGACCTTTGTGGACAGTGTGTGAAGAAATATGTATATGTGCTAGAGCAGGCAGATTGCATGTTTAGTGATTCTTGCTCCCTTGATTCTACAAGTTTCTCTAAAGACTTGAGAACTGAGTGCCTTCATGGATCTCTCCATTCCATTAAATGTTGTTTCAATAAAGTGATATTATATTCATAGTTGACAAATTAATTAGCTGAGTTAGGACACTGGATCAAGAAAGCACATTAGATCTCTCCTACAGACTTTGGAGAAGAAAATTCCTATGTCAAAGAATGAATAAACTGGGGGCTGTCAACATACAAGACACCATGGGAAAAGATAGATACGGAAAACAACAATTATCTTTTTATAATTTATTTATCTTAGGGGACCTATACTCTGCATTAGAGAAGTTCTCCTTTATGATCCTTAATTACTGATTATATCTATTTTTGCTTAGCTGGAAACAGAAATTGTATTTTTTCCTTGTATATATATATGGGGACTAATTTAATCAAATTCCAGGCTGGAAAGTTTGCTTATGTTCTTAGTGAGTACACAGCTGGAATAGCACAGAGAACCTTAGCAAGAAATTTGTGGAGCTTTCATATTTTTCTGATAGTTCTGTAATCCAGAAGAGCTGCCTCTCTGGGCTGCTCAAGATTAATTGTGCCTGAAAGCAATAGAGAATGGATCTTTAGCATTGCATGTTACTGCTTATCAAATACAAAATGCTCAGAAGCTTTTCTCTGTCTCCAAAGAGTAAGTGGTTGGTTATGACTTTTTCCTGCTTACACTTCATATTCTTCAGTGTTGGTAAAACAAAAAGCTTCTACTTTATATCGCATATGTAAGTGGCCATATACTCATTCACACGTTAATTTATATAAGGAAATAAAATGAAAATGTCAAAAATTTGGAAACGGTGGAATCTCTCTATTGACGTTGTACCCCCAGCCCCTGTCACCCTGTGTCTGAATATGGCAAAAATCTTTCAACCAAAAATCAATTAATATTTCTGGTACAGGACTTTGGCCTCAGCTAACACACACAGATGCCTCAAAAATGAAGTGGAAGAATGGGAATTTTTTTTTATAAATCCTCTTTCCTTGTTCATTTCAGAGCTGACAGGTGGATAATGTCTGAGGCAGGGTACTGTAGGAACAGAAATCTGACTTAGTTTTCCTGAGAAAATTAGTTCTATACTTTTCCCTTCTGAGAACTCTGTATGCAATGATTTGAGACTCTGATATGTTCTTCATTTTTGACTGCCTGATTTGTACCTCTAGGTCTGCTCTGCAAAATGTTGAAAGGTTCAGTCACTGGCAAAGTCCATGGGAACTAATCTATCAATACGTAAGCTCTTCTGCAATCCTAAAATACCATTTTAACAGTCTGAAGTATTCCATGTTGGACACCCAACATCTGTGAGTTGTCTATATCTCAGCTCTCTGTCTACTAAATGGAGATAATGTCCCCAAATTTCACATGTTTTTTACAGTGATGGATTAATTGCCTGCAAAACATTCAGATTCTGGGGTGATGAGCATCATAGAAAAGCCCCAGAGGAAATTAATAATTTTGTTTTCAGAGTAGGGCTTGAACAGTGTTTTTTTAGATAAGACCCAGGGCAACATATTGAACAAAGAGGCTAAGAAAAATATTGAACAGCTGCTAATTAAGTCCTTTTGATGCACTAAGTATTCGTGAGAGAACTGAATGTGTTATCCTGTAATTAAAAACAATATTCCATATGAAAAAGGTGCCCACATTAAGGTCATACTGCTAACCTGGATTCTGTCCATTTCTAATTTTTGGCAGCTTAGTTTCACAGTCATGATCATATTCTTCTGAGAGAAAATGGGATGTGTAGAAGCACTGTAAGTAGAAGCAAAACCAAATCAATGGCATGGTCTTGTCACCTACTTAATGCACAAACAGAATCAGAAACACCCTAAGTGTTTCTCTTCCCCAGGAATTAACTCAGTAAAGGACAGTGGCAGCAGGACATTTTCATCCTGGACCAACAACAAAAATGGGATGAGATGCATGTTTTCATAGACAGCAGGTATGAGTTTTGAGAATCATAGATTTTATTTCAGACTGAGGAAAAATGTTGCACAATCTTTCACATCACCCCCAAACACCTCTTACTTTTTATCCACCTCCTCCCTCCAGTATTTCTTGTCTTTTCTGATTATTTTCTCAGTTTTCTTGCCAAACCTGACCTTGTTCTCTGTTCAGCTCATCCTCTATCTCTCTCACATCTGCTGCCAGTCCTACTCCCTGTCTCAGGGAAAAACTCCCAGTTCACATAATTTAAAACAAATTATTATCAAAGTGATTTATTGATTTATTAATGAAAGGTCAGGAACTACACATTCAAGATCAATGTCAATAACAGTTCTAGGCATATACAAATGTTGATATACCCCTGCACATTTCTAAATACCCTTCCAGAACCTATGCCTAAAAGTCACAACCACACACACGTATGCTCACACCCATTGGTTCATTTTTCCTTCCATCAGGAAAAGATGGTGGCCAGCACAATACCTGGTTAATATTAAATCTGACTCATGATTGTTTTCCTTTTAACAGGATTAGTGTGGGACCAAATGTGCTTTTAGACAGTTTGGAATGTTGATTAACACACATTCTCACACTCGTGATTTTGTCTTGACTACTGTTGTTATTCAGATTGTGCTAGCAGCTTCTTATTACAACTTCTTTTTCCCTCCTGGAAATCTTCTGTGAACCTCCTATACTTTCCCCTATAACTGTGCCTAGTCTCAGTTTTGTAACATTTCCCTCTTGCAACCCCACTGATTCCTATGACTTCCACATCATTTTTCCTGACCATGCCCTTCTTCCTTTTTAAAGCAGATTCTCTGCTGAAAGCTATGATGAAAGCTGCCTTTGGGAGTGGGGAAATAATCCAATCTGGTGAAAAAAACCCTTTTCCACATCAGACCGTGGATGTCTTCCATCCACATGGTAGTGGAGTAGCAGAACAGAGTCAATACAAACATTTTTGAAGTTTGTTAATAAATTGAAGCAGAATCCAGACCTTGTTCTGTGGACTGTGACTGCTGATGGCAAAATGGTATAATAATCATGCCCCAAACTCAATTTAACTGCCTGCAGTTTCATCATGTGACAGCATAAGAATTTCTCCAAAGGCACAGAAGGCTCCCGCCTTTGTTTTTGTGTACTTCTCCAGCAGAACAGAAAATAGCAAAAGGCGCCTTCCACCGAGCCCAAGGGAAAAGATGTACTACCAGACCAAAAACTCTGTCTTGTTTCCAGACCACTCATTTTTGTGGTCACCCATGAAAAATAGCAGCAGCTTGACAGCTGATTTTATACTGGTTTTTTTTTTTGTTTGTTTGTTTTTTTGTTGTTTCTGTTTTTTTTCATGGGGCCTTCACTCTGTAGAACTGCTGGAGTAAATAAGGCCATTTAAACAGTTTCTTCTGCATGTGACTTCCAGCAAAAGTCTACAGAATTCAGCTGTATTTCGTGAGCCAGCACCAATTCTGTTTGAAATGGACTAACACTAAATCACTGATTTAAGCACTGCTAAACCAGAGAAGTCTGATCAAAATTTTAGTTGAAGAAACTCTGGGTTTTTTTTTTGTCTTTTTTTTTTTTTTTTAATCCATTTATTCGTGTTATTTCCAGGAGCTCAAGCAGAACAACAAAAAAAATGGTAATCTCCAAAATCCTCACCTATCCCCAGAACAGACAGGAGACAAGACCTGGGACTGCCCTTTGTACAAAGACCTGGGACTTGTTGGGCAGCTTTTGGAGATTTAGTTTCTGGCCATCTCCCATTCACTTCCAATTAGTGTTTTCTATTTCTCTCTTCCTTTTTATTTTTCTTTTCTTTTTTTTTTAAAAGAAAGGTATGATCCATGAAACAGTCTTAATGGCTTGTATAAAAAATAATTGCACATTGCATCAAATACCAGAACATCAAGATACACATTAAACAAGGGAAGGCAGAAAAAACCAAAATAACAATATGTTCCTAACTGATTTGCCACTGTCTAGACAGCAAGATATCTTTCTTAAGTCAAAACTTAGGAAGATGAAGCCTTTCCTCACAGTACATACATCTTTTTTCTGTCTGTGAATTTTTAATTTTTTTTCCCCTGATGATTTCTGTACAAGTAAGATTTATCAGTCTGTGTTTGGAATATATGGGGAACATTCAGGAGTCCCACCAGCTCTCTCATTCCATGGAGAAAGACATTGTATTAAGAATGACTACTGAAGTCATTGAACTTCACTGGTGTGAATTTTTAAAAGTATATTTTCCTTTTTAATGTGGTCAGTACATTTTAAAAAATGTACACTGGGCTAACATTTGACATGTAAAATCAAGTTATTGGCAGCAAAAGGGAAAATCCAAATGCTGTATATATGGAATAAGTAAGTGGATGACATTTTAAATGCTACATCTTCCTAAAACCTTTAGCCAGATCTCACAGCATACCTGGGGATTAAAATTACTTACATGCAAGTTTATTATGCAAATTTAAGAATACATGTTCTGTGTCCCAGTTCTTAGTGGGACACTAAAAAGCAGTATAAACAGCTAAGAATTGAAATCTCAAAAAAATAAAACATGAATGAGGCACTGTCATTATATCCTGGAAAAAATATGATTTTTTTCTCATAGACCTCAGATAAGTTGTTTGCAGACAACAAAGGACTGGCTGATGAACAAGCAGCTGAGATGTGGGTAATAATGCTGAGTGGTTTGAAAGTTGTTGTTGTGTACTGCCTGACCTACATCTGAACTACTTGCAGCCTGGGAGGGGGGAGAAGATTATACTCAGCATTCAGTAGTTTCTAAAGCAAATCATATCTTGGACTCTTTGTTCTCAGTGTAAACAATGTGTAAGAAAATATTACACAGGAGTCCTGTCTTTCTAGGGTAAATAGTGACAGTAGGTAAAGAATGATTTCAAATTATTTTCTATTCTTTGTGCTACCAATGACAGTTAGACAAACCTTTAATAGCTGTTAGTCTTTGTGGCTCTGCTTGTTGTTTGCTAGGGCTGTCCTAGAGGAAGCTAAATTAAAAGGTAGAAAGTGTGCAGGAGCAAGCAGGACTCATCTACTTCACAGAGTAAGACTGTGAAAAGTCAGTACAAGATATCCGGAGAAAAAGTTTTAGATAAAAATGAAAATTATTGTTGGGTTATCTGCGCCACCAAATGAATTAAAAAATACATAAAGTAAATGATAAAATTTAGAGAGAGTACTAAAACTCTTAACAGATAGTACTAAACTCCACTAAACTATTTAGCAGGTAGAAATAGATTGCAGAAGACATCTAACAGAGTGAGACTGTATGATTCACTATGTTTACATTCATGTAATAACCATTTAAGCTTAGCTGAGACTGCAAAGTGAGCAGAAACTTGTGTTCAGGTTCAGAAATCCTATTAGGAATTGTCCTGTTGAGCATTGTAGAATCTACAATTACAGGTATGGTTTAATCAACACTTGTTCACAGCCATGTATTAAGGAATTTACCTATGTACCCCCTATTGACCCTAATTATATTACTTAACATGACTTCCTAACAGGTAACCTTAAATGTCAGGAAATTAAATGCCTTGTATGAACTTACAGCTTGGACTGGAGAATAGGTTTCAATTTATCCTTTTTGCCACATAAGGCTGGATCAATCTGTTCATTTCTTTAATTCCAAAGTATAAAAAATCCCTGAAACTGGACAGAAATTGCAGTGTGTATCAGTGAACATCACTGAGCTAGCACAGCTCCCTTCATTGGAAAGCTCTTTAAAGGACAGAGCAGTTCTGGAAAAGAAAGGAACCTGAAATAATCACTTCTTTTGAATAGAAATAACTGTGGCTCCTGTGCCTTGGTGTGACCTTCATGCTGTCAGGATGTATTAGGTGCACTGTGAAGTTTACCAGACCAGACCTCAGGGGACTTTGGTAGAGGGATGTCTAAGCTGTGAATTCCTGACAGCCTTAGGCACTGAATCATGCAGCTCAGCCAACTTGGTGGCCTATCTCAACATGCACAGTAGCAAAACTTTAAGTACCTACTTAAGCTTTGTGTTGAAAACTTTGCTGCCTGGGCATGCTCAAGCACTCTAGCAGAAAAGCAGCTTTTTTTTTTTTTTTGGTGACTCCCCTCAGAGTTAAGTACATGAATGAAGTCTAAAATGAAATTGAAGTGTCACAACTCTTTTGTGAGACTCTGCATAAGTTCTCTGGAATGAAACTTAGGAATTTCATTAGGAATGTCTGTCAGCATGAAAACAATTTAAAGGTTGTTGGTTTGTAAAGTGGTATGAGCAGAATCTCAAGCCTGGTAGAGCAAGTCTCGCTGAGGAAGCTGAAAAGAAAAGATGAAACATGTTCTCCCTGCAGGAGTTCCTCCAGTGCTCCTCTGTTTTGGTCAGTGCCAGAATCTTCTGGTATCAATCTGATGACCAGAGCTTTCTTCCACGTGGCTTTTGAGAAGGAACACACACCAAAGATTACTACAATGTACACACCACACACTTCACTGCAAAGATAAGGGGAATCTGGAGCCTTTTTTCTGTGCATTATGCAGACCAAAAATTAATGACAACCTCATTGTTGATAATAAAGAAAAAAATTAAGACACATATGTTTTGTGGAGACACATAACCCACTGAATTTCAGTGTCAGTGCCTTCTGCAGCTTAGGAAATCATTATTTTTTAGAGATGCTTTAAAATATGAAGGAATTACATTAGTAACGCTTTGCACAAATAGCAAACTTCATAACCTCAGTTCAGATACCATATTACAATTACCAGCTCTCTGTGAGCATATTAATACAATAGAAAAAAAGGAAGTCCTTAGGAAGGAAGAATATGATTAGGAATATGGAAAACTGAAGCTGAAGAAAAGTATAATTTAAAAGGGTTTTTCCCTCTTTATTTTTCAAATATGGATTGATGGGTCTAAATTCTTCAGCTGTATACAAATACAGTACAAATATTAAATAATTTACTTTTATAGATCACACTTTATAATATTACTATCCAAAATCAGTTGTGCAAATGGGCCACAAATGCAATTTCTCTCAGCTGTTGACATCAGTATAAAGAGTAAATGTGAGTATGAGTCACATTCCCTGATGTACTGAGAGATCAATTAATATGAAGATTACTATTCTAAAGTATAACTTCACACAAGGTCACTTAAGGGAGGTCTATTTTATGTTAAGAGAATCTATTTGTATCACTGTCAGCACTCAAAGAAGTGGCCTTTAAAACCTAGTATTTATGTACAGTTAGGCACAAAAGAACCCAACACAACAATTTATAATGTCTCCTAAATTATCAGAAGGGAAAAGGGCAATACATGTGTCTTCATTCTAAAATTAATAATGCGCGACCTTGACATTAGAGTGGCTTTGTTTTTGTTTTTATGCACTTTTTTCCTGTCTTTCTGTCAGTCTACTGTACAAGGAGTTTTGTTTCTTTAGAGAAGTCAGGAAAGAGAATTGCTGAGTCCAGTGGGACATTTATTCTTGCATTGTTTTCACGGGGAAGGTGTTTGAAAACGGACTTTGGGTATGAAGAAAATACATTATTTATTATTTCTATGGAATGAATTATGAATGCTCTGTTTGATTTTTCCTTCTGGTTTAAAACCATGGAAGAGGCAAATTTTTGTTCAATTGTTTTATATAGTGTTTGGACTACCTGTTTATATTTTATATTACCATAATGCCTATATAGTTTAGAATTCATTTCAATGATCCATTTTTTCCATATTCTTTTTTGAAAAGGGACCATCTAGTCCGAATTATTGACATGATTATCACAATAGCATGTGAAGAACAAAATTCCTCATATAATCAAAGGATAGAAAATTCAGATACATCAATTTTGCCCTCCTAGCTGTGCCATCTCAGTGACTAAAAACGTGTGTTTTTCTCTATTGGGGTCATGCAAAAATCTGTAGTGAAGCAATCTGGCTTCCTATATAGCTAATATGATACCTTAAAAGTTTCCAGAGATTATTTGACAGGCACTTCTGAAAATATAGATAATTTAGGAGTCTACCAACAGCCTGTGTAAGAAGGCTGAGAATGTGAGAATAGGGAGCTGACTTCAAAGGCTGCATCTGTGCCCAGCCATAATCCACTCCTCTTTGCTGCACAAGGAACTTAAACAGGAAGCAGGGGAGATGAAGATCTGCTGATGGCAGATAAAGAATCAGGTCATAGATTTCTCTAGGTAGCTTGCCCTTCTCCCTGATGAGTCCCCTTCAAAAGTCTCGGTGGGTGTATGGACCTATGAAGAGATAAACCTTGGATTCAGAGCTGCAGCAAAAGGGCAGAGCTCAGCACCCTCTCATGCTGTTTCTACAGTTTTTCAGTAACTTGCTCAGTGCATTATTACTCTATTATCCTTTTGAGGCATGAAAGTCTCACCAGTCCCTTCACATTATCCTTGGGAAGCCTTTAGAGCTCAGAGCCATTAGTAGTGCTTAGAGCAAAGATGTCTGACTCACTCTTTGAATGACCTTACTGGGGACAGATCCTTAACTTTTGGGCAGTCCTATACCTAAAATATTTGAATTGTGTCCGTAGGCTTACTGAGGAGCTGTTGAAATTGAGAACAAATATGAGGCCTTGTGCTTAAACAGTTCTGGGGTGTTTTTTCTGTTCCTATTGTTTATATTGCTAAAATAACCTTCAGTGAGGTGGGGTTTTTTAAGTTTAAATGTTTTATCATAATGCATTGCTTTCGATGTTCGCCAAGTGTAAGGACTATCTCCTTCTAAATACGAAAGGATTTTGCAATCAAACAGAGCAAGAACAAGATCATGTCATATGTGAAAGACAGATGTCACCATGCAAGGAACAAGTATTAATATTTTCAGTGCAAAAGGTCTAAGATCTTTATGAGTTTTGTGAGAAACTGTCTTCCACTGAATAAGGCACCATCAGAAGAGAGCAAGGGAAAGAAGTTGGAAGCTTCTGAGGCTAGAGGGGCAATGGGCACTGGAATGAATGATGCCTTTGGAGCAACTTCTGGTCATAAAATCAAAGCAGGCTAGGTGATCTGAAGGCTAAGGCTGGTCTGGAGACAATAGAAAAGGAAAAAAGGATGCTTGGCAAATTGCTCTGTTGAGATTGAATAACAAAGGAGGTTGTAGGATGGGGTTGGGATTTTTCCTTGGATTTCAAGCAGAGGAGGAGGCGGAAATTCCATGTGCTAATAATGGGTTAGGATAGGAAGGACAGTGTACAGCATCAGCTCTTATTGCAACATTGAGGGGGAGGGAGAGTTTCGCATGTAAACTGCAAGGGCCTTTAAGCCAAATCTGTTAAAAACTGAAAACTCAAGGCTCTAGCAATCCCAAAATTCAGTTAAAATTATATATAAAAAAATGAAAACCTGAAGTGGACTTGAGGTTGTTATTCTATCCTTTTGATAGATTTTCTTTTGACCATGGCTGCTTCCTGCCTAACTTCATTTGTCTGACAGTTATTCAGGAAAGGGTGTCAACAGGTGCTCAGATTTCAACATATAATTTGGATTATTCATCCCCTTGAGTCTCTCACTAAGTCATGGGTAATACCAATTGTTACCCTTACAGCAAAACTAATGAAGTTTGTTTACAGGTAATGAAACTGCACTGTTGTGATAAGGAGCAGAAAAGTATATAGCTGCATAGTCCAGTCCCTATCCCCTCTATCAATCCTCACTGATTCTTCCTGATGGAGGTGGATGCAGCAATGTCTGACAGATTACATATTTAATAACTCTGTAATACCCATTTTGAGCATGGGTGTGGAAGTGTCACCCTGCATTCTGTCACTGCTGGGAGAATGCTGTCAGTGATGGCCAGCTCCTGACCCTTGCTAATGAAAAGTTCAGGGAGGTGAGCTCATGCTGTTCCTGGTGGCCACTGACACCATCTTTGAGGCCAGGGACTGCTGTGACCTCTTCTTTCTTCATCAGTTCCCTGACTCATCAATCAGTGGACTTTCCTCTTTAGTTTCATTTTTTGATTGTTTGTTTGTTTGTTTTCTGCTCATTGCTGAGTGCCTTTCAGAGTTAAAACCTGCAGAAGCAAAGCTATAGTGAGATGCTATTTTCAGTGTTCATGTGGTTGCAGAGTTCCTGGATTAGCAGTTTCTAAAGCCTGAACAATTCCTGCATAAAGCAGTCCAAGTAATTTTGTCTAAAAAATTCTTTTGTCAAGCCAAATACCTCATAGCTGAAGTGGAGGATATCTTTATAAAGACACATTTAAGAAAACCAGTAGAATCATTTTTTCTTTGTTCTTTGTCAATTATTCCAATGGTTAACTGTCTACTATAAAAGGTTATACCTTCATTTCAATCTGAATTTCTCTAGCCTCAACTGCCAGCCAGCAACTCCTATTTTGTTTTATTTTGTTTTTTAAAGTAAATGCTGGATTTCTTTCGTTAAGTCTACATATAGATTGTTTCAAAATCACATATCCTCCTTCTCCATAAGAAACAGTTTCATTCCGAGATACATTTCTGCAATAATCTTTTTTAATAATTTCTGAGGCTGCTAAATTTGCAGCATTCTCTTTGAAGCATGTCAGAACTACATACATCTCACCAGTGGTGGCTTCTTCAGCCCTGTGCATGGAAGCTGTACCTGCTCCCTCCTTCCTGATACCATTCCTGTTTCACATTCAATCAGTGCCAGAGTCCTGCTTGTCACAGCTTTGAACCACAAATTCATAAACAACAAATTATCCACCATGTCTCCCAGTACGGTTCCCCTGCTTTTCAAGATAAAGTCCCACATCCTTTAGCTCTGTTCTGTTCAAACAATGCACTTAGCTTAACTTCAGGCAACTTTTGTAGGGACAAATATCTCTTTTGAGATCAGCATATATACTCAGAAAAAGAAAAAAAAAAAAAAAGAGAGGCCTTGGGCATGTGAGCTCTCTTCATTTCTGTGTGGAAACTGATCAAAATCAGACAGATATGGGCCTGAATATTGAAAAGCCCAGACACGAAGACACTCATACATTTCAAAACAGGAAGGGATGCATCTCTCATGTCCCTGGTGACATATCTAATTATTGGGGGGATACTGTCTATTCTGTGGCAGTTTTTCATTTCCAGCTTGCTCTTTTTTCTCTTTCTAAGAGCTGCCCTTCAGCTAAAGAGGGCTTTGTGCATGATATTTGGGGTTGAAGTACTTTTCCAGTTAAATCTATTGATCCAATATAAAAACAGTGCCTCTTCTTGCAAACCTTGCCTCTATTTTATACAATTAAGCCACTACAGCTGCAATAACATTACTACTTTTAGCTGTATCAAATGCTTGTGCATTTGGAGTCAATTTACCAAATGATTTGAATAGACATTTTTGGATCCGCTTTGCAATCTGCAAGCTTTATCTAGAATTCTTTAAGGCTTTCTTCGGAATTATATTTGATAATATCTTGCTGTTATTAAATATCTCAATGTCTCTATAATTACTTGTTTCTCATTTCATCAAGAAGAAAATGAAGATTGAGAGCAGATAATCTTTTCCTAAATCTCAAGTAATTTATAATTTCAGCACAGGTTGTTTTAATTTCCCTGGTAGAAGTCAATCAAAAATGAATCTTGTTAAAGAAATTGCTCTGGTTTTGCAGCACCCTAATGTGTATTAGGACATGCTGGAGAGAGGAAGTCTTGTTTAAATGTCTTTCATCTTGTCTGTTTCACCAGTCTGAAACTGTGCCTCTTCCTACAGACAAGCGGAGGAATTTTCTTTTCTCCTTCTTGAACTTACCACCTCTAATTTCAGTGTTTCTAGTCCTTCAGCAGCCTAGCTAATAGCTTAGGAGACCACTTAATTCAATATCCTTTCAGCATTTGATGAAGTCAAGTACCGGATGAGTCCAGCGACTTTGTGCTGACCTGCCTTGTTGGACCAGGCATGTTGGCCTCTACAGAACACGTTTTATTTCAGTGTTTCTCATGGGCTTAACTCAGTCTCAGGGGCAAGTCAGTTCCTCCATCTGAGTGTAAGACTAAGCTGAACTTCTGTCAGCTGCTTAAAACAAATCAAATACTATGAGCAGATACCGAGAGGTACAGAGAAAAAGCCACTTAATTTTAGTGATCATCAGAAGGCATCATCAAAGTTCAATAGCAACCAGGCCTGTCCCTTGCTTATTTGTGTACTGAAATTACTGAGGAAAACGCCAGTCAAATAATGCTCATATGAAGATGAATTCACAATTAAGAAACCAACTTTGTCTTTCCTTCCAGTGGTTTCATGTGAAATATTTGTGACAGCAGTGTTTTCTCTACCTTTTCTTTTGATCAAATGATGCATTGTCTTGTGCAAAGATTTAACTACATCATATTACAACTGACCTAACTCACCAGTCAATAACAAACAGAAAGGGCAGATTATTAATATCTCCAATTCACACTTTGTATATTTATAGGATTTATTTAATAAGAAACAGTTTGGATTTTACATGGCTCTTTTTGCATGGTACGAACTCATTGAAATACTGGTGTAATTCTCTTTAAGAACCTACTTATAACTAAATGGTGGGTATGAATACAGCTGGTAACAAAACAGGAGCAATGCTGACCTAAACAGAAAATCATTAAGTGTGATCATTAAAGTATACACACTTTGTAATAATAAGCCAGTCTGGTCAGTTCCTTTTATTTAAACATATAGTGTGCCAATGCCAAGACTATTAGTGTAAGTGGCCAGTAATGCTACTGTCATTTAGTAGTGTCTATATTACCATTGAAAGACACTAAAAGCATAAATTATAAAAGTTTTTATCACCAGGCAAAAAACAACAAACAAATGAATAAGCTAAAGGAGCAAAGCACAACCACTGTATTTGGACCCTATATTCTGAAAAACTCTGTGCCTCAGTCCCAGGCTGTTATGGCTGTTTTAGGCCATTTCCAGCATTGAAGTTCTATGTTCAATAAGGAGTAGGAATAAGAAAAAGGCAGAAACCCCTAAAAAGAAAATGTAACATTTAAGGACACATGCTCAAAGACTAATTGCATATTCACTTTGAAAAACAAAAGAAAAAAATTAGTGGCTTCAGCTTTGAGAGAGACCAGAGATCAGCTTATGAGATGAGAGGAAATAAAATCTAAATAAACGAATCCAGTGTCAGAACAGAGAACACCTAAGAGAGGCTGATCAGAGGAGAATTTGCGGAGTGAATAACATAAAGGAGGGAAAAGCAAAAGCCAAAAAGGAAATAGAGAGGTAAAAGCAAACACTTTTAGTAAAAATGTTCCTTTTTTTTTTTTTTTTAATAAAGGTGCTTTCTAAAGAGATTGCACTGTATTTCACTTTTATGCACTTATAAGTTACAAAAACAGCAACCAAAACTACTCTTCTGGGTAACTGGTCCTCTGGTCATCTAAAAACACATTTCTTTAATAAACCAGGATGAAATAATTGACAGTCAAATTTCTCAGTAATGCTGATCTACTTCAAGAAGTAGCTATTGAGCTTATGAAATAACTGCAACTTTTCACTGGTTTACAAGTTTAGGTCTTTTTTTACGGTACATTGTCTATGTTCTTTAAAAATACAAGAATAAAATCTAATGGAAATACAGAAAGTAAAAAGTTGTTGACTTTCAGAACAGTAAATTCCTGCAAAGAAAAGCTCAAGTTATCGCAAACTGTAAAGACAACCTCGATTCCTGCTTCCCACGGCCTGGAACCAAACAGTGCTTGTGAAGATTCGGGTGAAGAAAGTAAAGAAAGTATGGGTAATACATTAAATGTGCATGTTCTTATGTCATTGCTCAGACATGGCCAACTAATAAGGACAAAGATGAGGAGCAAAAAAAGAACAAAAGAAAATATTTTCATTTGAATGGATGGCTGTTTCAGGACCAAGCTCTAGAAGGAGGCTGCTTTTGCTTGTGAGAATTTTCTCAGTGCTTATGCACCTATCTCTATCTGTAACTCAATAACCAGTCAAATATTATGCAAAGCAGTACCTTTAACAATCCATCAGGAGGAGAAAAAAAAGGAATATTTCAACATTGAAATCCTGATTCTGCATTACTAAAATCCATTTGAGTTTTCTGTTGACCTCAATGAGCATTAACAGGCAGTTTTATATTTCAGCAGCAGTTCAGTTTCCATATAATGAAGACTGCAATGATCAAATGCTTTTCCTTCCCCTAAAAATCTGTCATAAATAATGACTACATCACAAGCATTTAGTATAAATGGCAATAAACTCATCATGTTGCAAAATACTGTCATAAATTGGTATTTCTTGCCTTGACATCAAGTGTTTTAGCTTTACTTCACTCTTTTTATAAGGTAAGAATGCTTTGGTCTTGGGTTTTTCTAGAAGCAGACTGCTATAGAGTGAAAATATCCATGTCATTAGAATGAATTGCTTTATGATAGGATCAAATGTGGCTTTTAAAAAGCAGAGTGGGATTTCCTTTGTACAGTTCAAATCTGAGGCCATAGAATTTGTATATTTGATCTGCCTGCAAATGGGTCCTTCATGAAATCCTGTATTAACCATAAGTGCATGATGAGATGAATTCATTCAAAAGCAAACTTCCCTTCACTCTTTCATGAAAAGCAAAGAAAATAGTAAAAAATCCCTTGCAGAGGTTATTTAGTTACCAGGGTGTAGATGTTTAACCATCACTGGGATTTTATTGATAAAACACAGATTCTCACTGACAAAGGTGAGCCTATCTGAGCACTGTCATGGAGGATGACTGTGCACGTTGTACCAGTAAGTGAGTGGGACTGACATTATACAACTTTATAGAACTTCCACAATGTTCTGCCTCGCAGCAAGAGACAATTCTGTTTGAATAATTTCTTATATTAAACCCAAACCTGTGTTATTACACCTCCACATATGAAGACTTTAGAAAAGAGTCAGTGGGGTCTGGAAATTAGAAGATTTTTTTGTTGTTGTTCTTGTACCCCCCTGACCTTTTTTTCCCCAATTATCTCTCTTGTGAAACTGTCCCTGAAATACCAAGGGGGGCTTGGAAACATTTCACACACACTGCGGCATCCCTGGGAGAAGAGGGAGGAAAACCAGAGCGCTGAAAAGGGGTTGGAAACACAGCCTCTCCACTGACTCTGCAGATGAGAAAGAGCAGCTCTGGCAGAAACACAGGAGAGCTGTACAGCAGAGAAATGGACCAGAAATTATGTGCAGGCCCTGACAGGAAAGGACACAAAGCAAGCATTGCAGTGTTGGCTCCATCACAGTGTGAGTGTGTAATAATTTTGATGTTGTTTGGTATTACATATGTTTAGACTGTCATAAAGTCACAGAAACTGTCTGTCACTTGTCATTACTGTCAATGACTGCACGTGCCCTGCCAGGTGAGGAAATTTGCCATAGAAGTTTACTTCTGGTTCTGATAGGAAATGTAGCCCTGGAGAAGAAGGGCATCTGGGCTTCTAGTATGGTTGGTGTGACCTGCATCCCCTTCCCTGACTATGTCCCAGCTGCCTCTGAGAATAAAAGCAGTGGTAACACTGTGGCTGGGGTGGTTGTTTTGATGGAATGGATTTTTCCTAAAAACTGTAAAAAGGCTCTTGACAAAAGATTAGGTGAAAAAAAGTTGCAAAAAAAATGTGAATAATTTTGAAATGTTAATAAATGTCTTTGAATTCTAACTCAAATACTAACAAAATGCCTGCTTGGATTATTCCTGTTCAGATTTTTCTTTATTTCCATGTGCAAATACTTCAGAATACCTTAATTTATGCTACCATAGTTTCATTATTGTAATAAAAATTGTGCAAAGGAATCCCAAAATTATTTTTTTCCACACTGTTATGGAATCCATTTAATGGTCACATTCTGTGCTTGACACTGCTTTTCTCTGCAGAGCAGTGACCATGAGAACCCAGAGGATATAGTGCAACTCTGGGAACTTTGTATTGCCTTTTTTGACACAGAAATCTTCAGGGCAGGCCTCAGCTTCTCCAGAACATCATGCAGCAACAAGGAGACAAAGGAATTTCTCATTGAAAGAATAGAATTCCTATTATTAGCCCAAAGAAACTTCACCCATTTTTTATTAGAAATAAAAGGTATCACAACTCTTTTTGGTAGTCTGATAATATCTTAGTATCAGGTTTATGTAAGATTCAGACTTGAATCACTGCTTCAGACTTACATTGTCATAAATCAGGGAAAAACCTAGTTCTATATCTTTATTCCATAGATCTCAGGGAGTTTGAGCTAACTGAAAGTTTTGGGTTTCTTTGTCTTGCACAGATCTTTTTTCATGCATTGCAAGGTTCATTAAGGTACAAAATAGTCCTCTTCTTGCTAATGCTACATGATGAAAATTCCTTTTTTGATCTCTCCAGCTCATCAAATCTGCAGTTCATTTCAACTTTAAGTTGAAATATCTCCATTTTCACCCTAGTGCTGTTGCAATTTCCTTGAATTTTGAAAAAGTACTTCACTTTAGGGGACGTTTTAGACTCTATCCGAAAGAGATAAAAATCTGAAGTTCAAATCTTGTAGAGGGAGATACTTTAGAAACTTCAGAACCAAGCCTGGATTCCTACCATCATCAAGAACTTACAGAAGTTAAACCCAAAATTTGGTTTCTTTTTCATCTGTGTTTGTGTCTGGAGTTGTTAAGCAATAAATGACTGCAAGCTCAGCCACCACTTCTCCTCTTCTTACAGAAAATATCAGCCTGTGGTCTTATTTCTGAAAAAGAGAGGTTTAGTTAAGAGGCACATGACCTGTTCTTCACCTTGTCAAGGCACTTTACGTGGGGAGGAGTTTAGGGACCATGCAGAAAAGGTTACCAGCCCTGGTAACTCAAAGACTCGAGATGCATTAGGTAATTGAAACCAAACTCTGAATAAACCTTTGAACGTTTATCTGTGTACTCAAATTGAATCTGAATGTTGAGTCTTCTGAAGTTCACTTGTCCCTGTTTATTTGAAAAATGGATTAGGATAAATTACTGAGCCATCACTAAGGGACAAGAGTTCAGCGTGAGGCAAGCCAGCAAATCTCCACTGGAAATTCAGTATAAATTACTGACCTTTAAAATTGTCACTTTAACATCAGCTGACAATGTCATTTTTATCAGAAGATCTGGTTTTGTGCACTCTCTCTTTGCTACCAGTTGTAAAACTTTCTGACACCTGTGTATTTCCAGTAAGATTTACTAGTCTGTGTCTCCAGCAATAGGCAGAATTTGCACTGCACCTGGCTGGCATTTCTCTTGGGCTGTCAGCAGGGATCTCTCACTGTCTGGTTAGAGTCAGTCTGAAAAGAAATGTTGGATTTGATGGAACTGTGAGGGAGTAGTTGAAGTGTTTTTCAAGGGAAGGAAAGGTGCAAACTCTATAGAGGGCTCACAGGTCCTGTGGCAGGAAATATGGCAATTGAAGCTGGAGAAGCAAATTCAATATATGTAATCAACTGTGATTTCTCCCTGATTATCTCTGGACTAATTAGGGAGTGTTTTTTTGCAACTAATCAGAGGTATCTGGAAAGAAGTAATTTGCATAACTTCAAGTCAAATTATGTCATGAGGACAGCTGAGTTAATGTAAACTGGCATTTACTGTAAAATTAGCATGTATTGCATTCAGAAAGAAAACAAAGAGGTATTGGAAACCTGGGGGCTGGAAAGCAGGAAGAGCAGCAGTGACGGAGTGCAGAAGCTGTGCTACATGGAGCATATCAATGCACAAAGCACAAGGAATGTAAATATGCAGAGGCCAAAACATTTGCAGAAGGGGACTCATTTGACAAAATTGTAAATACCATGGATTCTGCTGGCTGTCTAACTGTCACTCTCTAACTGCATTTTGTCATGGTTGGTGGTTCAGTATTCCAGGGAAAAAAAATCTCTGTTTTCTCATTTAGCAGGGTCTGTTTTTTACTTAAAGTAAATACAGTCTAAAATTAGCTTCTAATCTGGTATTACAGAAAGTCTGGAAAAGACAAGCATACACGCTTTTGTTTCTCCTTCAAAAACGGGGAGCACGCTGGAATTCCTGTTTACCTATTTTTTCAAGAGTGTTTTCTGAAGCCTATTTCTACCTGTGGGGATGTAAGGGAGGTTTTGGCTACCTCACTTTTTCTACCTGCCTCAAACTGTAAACCTGACAGGTTTCCAGTCTGGGGAGATCTGAGCTGAGAATGAGTTCCATGTAGGGAAGCACTGGAACATGTGATTTTTCATATGGGACCAAGGACTCAAACACATCTGTCAACCTGCTGCTTCATTCCGTATGAACAGATATCGTTATGAGCTCTGACATTCATCCAAAATCCATTTTATGCAGAGATAAGAACTTAAGTTAGAACTGAACTTCTTATAAGGGCCTGACTGAAGGTAGATGTAGAGACATTGGTACAGAAATTGGAGTCTAACTGAATTAAACAGATAAGACAAATACTCTGTTGTGGGAACTTTGAATGCTAATATCCATTATCAACCTTACTGAACAACAGCAGTTCTAGGAATAAATTAAACTGGAGATTGATGACAGCAGTTAGGGAAGATCAGCTGGTGACTAATTAATCCTTGAAGTTAAGACAATGTCCCTCCACAGTGCATATTTTTTCACAGGCCCAGGTCTGTGTAACATTTTTCCTAACAAGGGTCACCCAGCTCATAAAGATTTAGTGTTTGGCATCTGGTACCAGTTTTGTTGCAGATGGTGTTCAGAAGATGCAGATTATCTGTCCAGTCCTGTACTGAGACAAAACACTCTCAGTTGTGAGATTCTGGATCTCTGAAATGGATTTTCACCTTCAGAGAAACTGATTCACAGGCATTTGGGGCATCGCTTGACCCCCATGTAGACTTGTTCACCAAAATGGCCATTTTGTAATTATTTTTAGATTCCATTGGGAAGACAAACAAACAAACAAACAAAACTAAAAAAAAACCCAATAACAACAAAAACAAACAAACAAAAAACCAAATCAAAATCTAGCACTTCTAATTTTAAAAGATGGATTATTTACATTTAAAAACATGACATTCATGATCAAACACAATTTTAATATAGGTCACTTATACAAGGAAGATATAATTTTCATTGCTTACTTAAATATGTATTTCATTTTGTGAGTCCATGTATAGATTTTTGTTAGAAACCTTTTTTTGAGGAGGACCTGACTAACATGGAAATCAGTGAACTAAGAAAAGAACTCTTTCTAGTCAAACCTTGACTAAACATTTGAACTCTAGCTGTGCCCAGATGCACAAATGGTATTTCTGATGTCCTCTTTAATATTTTCTGTCCTCAAAAAGCACATTCTCTTGGTGTGTGTTTGCACATTAATATTTGTCTTTTTTTTTTCTTTTCCCTCAGCAGCTTCCTTATAAGCACATAAGTGTGTGTACCTACTATCCCTAGGCCCAAATTCTTTGGCATGAAATTTGCTTTCTCACAGCATTTTTTAAAAAGTATGAAGAAACTCTAAAATGGGAAAGACTATCCTTATTTTGATGTTTATTCAATGTGTTATTTCCTTCTGTTGAAAAGATCTGAGTTTGTGTAAATAGCCATTTCTACTTAATAAGCCACACCAAATTATAAATTCAAATTTCTGCTTAAAACTTATTTCTTAAAATATATTCTATTTCAGTTTTCACTAGAATAAAAATAAGAATAGTTAAGAGGTTCCAATTTCCACTCTGTCATACTGCCTAAATCTTGTCAAATCCTGGATATCAGGAAAAATGAACAAGTTGTGTAAGACAAGTAGGCCTTAAGTTACTGAATGCTAGAAGACTGTGCTTGGGACCAGATCATTTTATATTTTCATTTTTCTGCTGCTGGCCACTGTCTGAGAACAGCCACTGCTCTGTCTCTAATCTAACCCAACAGAGGCTGTGCTCTGAGAACTCAGCCTAGTGCCTAGCAAAGGCTTATCACTTCCCCGGATAAGGCATCCACAACCTCTTCTAATTTGGATACTTAGAGATGTTTCTGTCTCTGTTATAGTTCTGTTCAGAGAAACCACACTTTCTACAGTGTATATGGTGCGTGCAGCCTTTTTTAAGAGCCTCAAATTCTTCCAGGCTGTGTTACACAAGAATATGCAGAAAACCTTCAGATCTTATTAAGACACATTATCTGGTTTGCTCTCTCCCTGTTTTTACCTTCCTTCTGTTTTCATTCAATCCCTCCTGTTTCAGCTACAGCCAGGCACTTTCACTCCATCTGTGAGGGTGGTAACTCCAGCTGCCTCTGCAGCTGCCGTCTTCACTATTTCTTGGCCAGTCATCAGGGAATGACTCTTCCTTCCCTAAAGACATTATACATTTCAGCCAGCTTCCACTTGAAAAGCAAAGGAAGCCATTTAAATACTGCATAAAGGCAGTTTCCCACCTCTGAATCTATAGAGCAAAACACCTCAAGCAGAGAGAGCTAACCACGTGTTTGCTTTGAAGTCTGGTCAATTTATTTATTTACTATTTTGAAGTTTCAAGTTTTGAGCTAATGATTTTTAAATTTTTTTCACTTTCAGATCTGTTCAGAATGTCCACGCAGGCCTTATATAGGTGACAGAACTTGGGAGAGGTTCTGGGTACCTGCATGGACTGCAGGGCTCACATTTCCCCACATCTCTGCTGTCTGCTTGCATGAAATGCAAACCCATGCAACGCAGGCTGGCAGCAGCCAGGAAGAGTGCAGCTGAGCACAATTAGTCTGCATTGTGGATGCAACAGAAAATTCAGCTAAACATAGCCAGTTCTAAACAAGAGAGAACATTACTATTAAAGCAATAGAAAATGGATAACATATTTTATCCTGATTGGAGCCAACATAAAGTATGTGACCGAGTTCTGGCCACAGCTGGCGGCACAAGGTTAAATTACCTAGTCCCCGGTAGGTTTGCCCTCTTAATTGCTTTTACCCACCACAGTAGTGAATGAGAGATAAGAACTGCATTCTAAATGTCTCATGGAAGAAAAATCAGTTTCTCCAAACCTTGTGTAATACCTATTCACCCATTATTTAAAAGACATAGGTATCCTGAATTACTTAAAATGCATCTACAATGCAGAAGGGAGCTGTGGGATTTTCAGGCTGGAATGATGCCGTAATTTGGGTTTTTATAAGACGGCAAAAATATTTTGTCACCATTACTTCTTTGATAAACTTACTAAAACATTTTAATGATCCAATAACATCACTACTCTATTGCTGAAATAAGCAGGGAACATTAGCTTAATGTTATTTTCATCACGAACTTAATAGTTCTATGAATTTAGAGGCCTCCTATACCAGCTTTTTCTTTGAGAAAAATAAAACAACATCATTAAAGTAGAGCATAAGTAAGGCACATTTAGTGCCAACAGTTATGAAGCTCATATTGATATTTCTTTTTCCCATTTCCTGCTAATTTGCCAGAACAGCTTTTGGCCTATCCATAAATAGGTCTGTGATAAAGCAGACATTAAATTGGAACTAATTTCATAATTAGTGCAGTTTCATAGTCATATGTTTGCAAGACAGTCTCAGTTAGAAACAAAAAATAAAGAAAATAAAAGCATCTATAGGCAGCTCGGGAAAGAAAGCATTCAGTAATCTAATATTTATAAAGGTATACATTAGAAAATAAAAATCTAGAAAGGATAGGCATGGTAGAGCAAGCCTATTGCCCCTGAGTATAGTTCTTAACCTGACAAAATTCATGTGCTGTTCAAGCTGCCAAATAGGCAGCTGTGTCATGGAGCA
The DNA here is from genome assembly GCA_025920805.1 of Petroica traversi. NCBI lineage: Eukaryota > Metazoa > Chordata > Aves > Passeriformes > Petroicidae > Petroica > Petroica traversi. The sequence goes on along the minus strand of JAHLSL010000057.1, from coordinate 17,488,119 downwards.
GCCACAGGAAAGGCACACAAGTCTGGCTGCACCAGCAGCTCTCTGGTTTCCCTGGATGCTGCAGGGCAGGAAGAAAACATCCAGGCAGAGCTCTGCAGCTGATGTCTGCAGCACCCACAGACACTGGGCTCCAGCTCCTAACTCCTGCATTTGGCAGAGCTGAAGAAGTTGGAAAAAATCTATAATGGAGGAAACTAAACATACAAGATGTTCTAAAGATATGGGATATTCCTTCCTGATCCCCTGGACAGAAGCTGTGAAATAGGAGATTTTATTACAGATACCAAATTCTCGTTTCCTTAAGAGATTTCATCAGTTACCAAAACACTCTCCAGCCTTTCTCTGAAATCCAACAAGAGCATCTAACCTCAACTCACACTCGTGACTTGTGGCAAGAAAAGATATGGAAGTTTTATTTATGGTGTTATGTACCTATTGCTCTGCCTTCATGTGTCTCCTTTGAATATAATTAAATGTTAAGATTTTAAAATGGTGCTTCATTTTCATATTTGTGGTACTTAAATCAAGCCTATGCAAACGAACTTTTGTGTTTATGCAGAGTGCCACTGTCTGAGGGGGGTTCCCATGAGGGAGACAGTGCTGGGTCAGGGCAAAATTATAAACCTGAAGAAGCAGTTTTCTGCAAAGGCATGAGGAACATTCATGCTAAAATGAAGTCTAAAACACTTTTGCAGTGCTGCAGCTTGAAACTCATCCTGTAGCAGTTTAAATTTTGGCTAATCATTCTTACCTGCTTCATATGATGCCCCAGCCCTGGCAGTGTCCATAGCCAGGTCAGATGGGGCTTTCAGCAGCCTGGTCAAGCAGATCCTGCTCAGTGGAAGAATACTACACTCCTTAATACATATTTGAAGTTTACATTTTCCATTGTGTTTCATGGAAACCACATGGTTAACTACTGTTTCAGGGACTTTAACTACTTTATATTCCTGTCTTCAGACCAAATAAGTGGAAATCTCATTTCAAAGCTGAGCAGAAAGGTTTGGAAATGCTTAAGCTTTCAGCATTTTGTTTCGGGCTTTTTTTTTCAAGATATGGTGGAAGAGTGCCAAGTTACTGTTCTTTTATCTGATGTTCAGACATGTGCCCAGGCATTTAGGGGCCATGCTGAATTAAGCTAAGCATAGTCTGTTTTTCCATCTAAGGAAAAGAAAAGAGAAACTAAGGAAGCAACATAACAGATATTTTTTTTTAATGTTCTGTTTTCAAGGGAAAAAAACCAAACAATGGAAGACCAAACATAGCAAATTCCACAAGGTACACATAAGTGATCCTGAAAATGTTATTGCATTTGTAAGGTAAGAAACTAAAAAGTGTTATAATTAAGCTTAGCAGTGCAAGTGTAGCTTAACTCTTTTTCATGACTGGATGCTGCTCAAGTTTTAAATTGCATACATCTTTTTCTACTTGTGCCATGAACCACCCAGGGCAGAGAATAACTAATCAATGCTTTTTTTTTTTTTTAAACTTTCATTTCTCAATATGTCTCTATGTCCCATAACTTCAAATTAGTCAAACTGCACTAAAAGTGAAATTCTGTAAGGTTTATCACCACATCATCTAACTGCATGAAAAACCAATCCCTATATTTGCACAAAATATGCATGAGATTATTTGAATTTTTCTATTACATAGAGGTATTGAGCTAAGAATTTATACAGAACTTTTAGATTAGTCTCTCTGCAGAAATTGATATTGCTGAGTATTTCATGTTGTATTTCGTGTCGTATTTCAATTTTCGTTCAAAGCTTAGCAGCCAGAGGTTTCGATTGAATCTGGGAAGGTTAAGCATTTCTGCGCATGAAACCCATATGAAATCAAGCATAATGACCAGTCTGGTTGGTTAAGTGACTTGATTAGCATCAGAGAAGAGCTCTGATCTAGGGCAAAAATCCAGCTCTTCCATTCAACATTTCACTTCCTTGAGAATGTCCTTGCTTCACCTGAAATTTCCTGCTCATTTCTTTCAATAAAATTTTACAAGGAATAAGGGAGAAATCCCACACAATTAATTTATTTGTCCACTTCATGACTGCAGAACAGGAATGATGTGTTAACAAGTATGGAATGTGGCACACCTGAAATGTGGCTTTCCTTAACTCTTGGGTGCCTGCATTTCCACAGTCTGAGTATGTTTTTTGACAGTGATTTACAAAGAAATCTCAAGAGGAAGCTCTCACTCAGTAGCTGTGGAGGACCCCTGATCACCAGGAAGACGGAATGCTTTGGGACCAGCACTCAGGTGGGCACAAGAGCTGACAGCAGCAGAGGGTTCTCCTCCTCTGCCTGTGCACAGGCAGTCAAAGGACTAATTCCCTAATAATTCCTGCAGGCATCACCAGGCAGGGAAGAGCAGGTGGGACAGCTGGACTCAGCAATGTGCTCCAGATTCTGGAAAGTTTTGAGCCATTTGTTCTGGTCACTCCAGACACAATATCCTCTGCCCTGTTCCCTCCACCTTAACACTCACCTTCCTTCTGCTCTTCCATCCTCCCTTTTTGAGGCTTCTTCTCCTTAAAAAATCTGAGTCCCCTGTTACACTCTCAGTCTATCAACCTTACTTCCCAGACACTGGAGATGAGAGTAGTGTCAACCAGCTTTCTGTCTCTGATATCTTCTCCAGACTTCCTTGACTGAATCATTCCCTGGTTGTCCATTTAATGTTAAGATCTAACTGGATCAGTTAAGGGATCTTTTAAAATTTAAACTCTATGAAGCAATGAACTCTCCAGTGTCTCAGTCCCATGCTCTCCTTTCTACTCAGGCTTAATTCCTTGTATTCACCCCAGGTCCAATCTTCTCCACACTGTTCACTTTTCAACCTGACAGGTTCAGGTATGAGTCCCTGTTCCTCAGTCACATCTTCCTCATCCATTTTATTGTCTTTGGTCCCTATCAGTTCTAGCTGTTCTCCCCTTTGCAACTCATCCCTTTTCCCTCCACTGACATGCACTTGGAGCTGTGTCGGGCACCAGGGCTGCCAGTGGTCCTGATGTAATGCTCAGCTGCACTGCTGGGCCAATCAGACAGAACAGGGTTTTAATCCAGAGTACTCCAAAGACCCCCATAGATCACATACACAAAGATTTCCTTCCTGTGAATAGCAGGAAATAGTCTCTGCTTCCCATTCTTCCATCTGTTTAATCTCAGACTATGGCTGAGGAATGCACTGGGACCTGGGGAGCAGTTACAGGTCCTGCAGTTTGTACTGCTTTGAAGGAATGGAGGAGGACAGTCTTCCTCTGCTTAGATGTGCTGCCCACAGGCAGCAGCTTGGACACATATTTGCAGTGCAAGTCTCAATTCAGTACCTCAAAGCCTAAGCCTGGACAACCTTAGTCTAGGAAAATTGTCAAGAGATTTTAGCCTGCAAGTATTTACAAAGAATAGGGTACCTGATACCCTGGTACCTTTTGTGGAACTCGTTCATAGTGCAAAATGAGGCCTTCCCTGCCCTCTTTGTGATCCAACTTCAGCACACTGGAGACATTCAGTCCTTTCAAAGTTCAGAATAAAATTTTTCCTGGTCTCATTCTCAGGAATAACTAACTTTGCCAAGCTGAGACTTTCCAACAAAGAAGAAATGAAGTCAATGGTGTGAAAAATTTCAGTGTAAAATTCCTGCAGATTTAAATAAAAAGTATCATGTAAAACAATGTACCAGTACAAAGGGCTAAAATTCAGTACAAGACAAACCTTTAATGAACCCGAGGAATGGAGTGTGGTTTGTATATTATTGTAGCTACTGTTATTAGAGGCATTAGTAACACTGGATTAGCACATGCAGCTGTTTCAACACTGCATTACATGTGAAATATTCTTGTCTTGCCTAGGTGAGAGCACCTCAGGCGTATTCAGCACAGCTCACTCTGTATCAGACCTGTGGTGGGCTTAGTCTTTTGAAAGCTGTCAGAGCTGCTGAGCTGCTCTCTAAGTCAGCTTCTCTCTCTCCTGCCTGGCTTTTGTCTAATCCAGAAGATTTCGGTAAAGTGTCTGTTCTGTGCTGCTCTTCCCTCTTAACAACATCACATCTCTTCTTGGCATTTACCCTGAAAACTTGTACCTAACTGGATGCTAAGCATGGAGAAGTCGAGCTTCCCATCTGCATCTGGTCCTGTCCTGTTCTAAGATTTACCTGAGGCAGGTGATGCTGGGCTTACAATTTTGAGGGGATTGGACATGAATTGGCCTCATGGCAAATTATATCAAGATGGAAAATACAAATTGGACAAAGGTTTTCTTGTGTTGACAATTTATCCTTTCTCTGCTGAGTGGCATGAACAAGATCCTGAGCAAGTGCCTTTCCTTCAGGCAATAGGGTGGCATCAGTTTACAGCCACTGAAAAGACTGACCCATTGCATGTAGAGCATCTTCAGATTTATTGAAATACATTGTCAGTTAAGAGTCCTCCTTGGTAGTTTTAAAAACTTATATTGAAACAGTACCAAGATTTAAAAAGTGATTTTTCATTAGCTTTCTTTTCAGAGCAGAAAATTGTATCAAGCTAGAAATTACAGAACTATTTTCAAACTTTTAATTGTAACATCATTGAAGATTTTAATAACTATTCTAACTGAAGTGAGCACTAAATTATTAACTAAAATATTATTGCTTTAAAAAATGGCCTTTTAAAAATTAAAGCAATATTGTTATGAAAGAGAATAAAAAGAAATTCTTATTTTCGTGCTCACCCAGCTCTAACAGAGAAGTGTGCATTTTCATTACATTTCAGATTCAAACTAGAAGTGTGATTTTTAGGCCTAGAAGTGAAAACTGAATTTTTTTAGACATATCAAAAAATCATTTGAAAGTAAAGGGAAAAGAATAATGATGTTGAATCTTGTACAGATATTTTTACTACAAAGTAATAAAAATGCAGTAAAATTATTCATGAAACTTGTCAATAGCTAGTATCTTGTCTTTGAGATCCTTCGTATCCTAATATAACCCCTTGGAACTGTTTTACTTTTATATTGCTGTGCTAGGATTCCAGCACACGTTGGAGAGCTATGCAGAATGTAAATGCAGTGTCAAAGATTACAGAAAACCACAGGGGAAATTAAGAGTTGTTTCTTATATGGTGTTATAGGCCTTAAGCTATTTTGTTATGGGCATCTTGTCATTATTGTTTTGTATTTAAGTCTTTGGTGGTGGTAAGTGATACATTCTGAAGGCAAGAATCACTCCTGTGAAATTCCAAAGGGATTATATTTAAAAGATTGTCTTTTCTAAGACAGTTTTCTTGAAGATCTGTGGAATTACAGACAAAATTATGCAGATGTTCTGGTATCTTACATTTGAATGTAGCTGCATTACATTATAATGATCTATGAAACTCAGTTAATTTCATGGTAAAATTTCTGTCAACTTCAGAGAGCACAGGCTGTTATGTTAAGTTGCAGTACATTCACACCTTTATGCAAACTCATGCAGGTCACAGTTTGCCAGTCATGTTGTTTCTGGAAAGAAACTATGGCATGGAAAGTTTCCTTGCAAATATTTCATATGTTTGGTTTTATTTTTTCCCAAATCAGACAGACATATAAATGTTTACATATTTCAAGACTTTTTTTTTTCCTTATTTTTTGTATTGTGCTTGTCTCCTTTCTTGTCTTTCCTTTATGGAGGTGAACTTGCATTTCTTATTCCCTGTGAAACTATGAACAAGAGCATGTTTCCTGTGTAAATGGGAAAATAAAATTTAGGGGACCATTTCCTTATTCATCCACATAAAAGCAAATTTGAATTTAAAGATCTCTGCCATTTAACTTCGATGACTGTCAGAGGACATGAGACCCACATGGCCCTACCACACTGAATTTACTATCCACATTTTCCAGTCAAGGTAGCTGATTACCTTTCTGATCATGACTTGTTACCAAACTCAGCATCTTGAATACATTCACAATTACAATGAGCAGCGATGACTAATGCTTATTTGTGTGTGAAGGATATTTAAATGAATCCTGGGAATACCACCTGCGTTCACAGGGTTGCTGTGTTACAGAGTTATCAGGGTTCCAGCAGCCGGCTGCCTACAGCTGGGGCCATGGTGTGTCACTTCCCGGCTCGTGTCAAGGAAAGGTGTAAATCTTCATGCTTTTCTGTTCACATGGCATGAAGGGATAGCAGTGCTGAGACCACAGCTGAGGGGGGCTGGAACCGGGGGATTTATCAAAAAAAGCAGAATGAGGAGGTCAGGTGCATACTGGACCTGAAAAACTAGGAATCTTGCCTTCATAGACATAAAAGAAAAGCAAACATGGAGAATAACAGCACTGTGCTTTCATAGCAAAAGAAGGTAGTTTAATTCTGTATGTAGTGTGTAGGAAAAGGTGGTCTTCAAACCATAAAGAAGGTGGGGAATAAACCAGGGAGACTTTCTGTTTCACAGATAGAGAGAAAAGCTTGTAATCTGCTCAGGTGGTCCAAAAATGATCAGATGATAAAGAACAAGAAAATTCAAATGCATGCCAGTGTTTCATTGTTTGATCTCATTTTCTTTGCTGCTTCTGGTAGGAAATATAAAGAATTATTGGCACTTTAGACTATTATGGAAAGGCTGAGTGATTATTTGCTTGCAGTATTAAGCATCCCTGAAGACTGCAAGGCTCATTTTTCAGCTGATGAGGCTTGGCATGACCTAAGACATGGAGACTGGTTCACAGACTGGTCACATCTTCCACATGAGGGTCTTTCAAATTAGGAACATACTGTATGCAAACACACCTCTTATTTGGTGGCATTTAGGGCACATGGCAATGTTCACATGCCCAGCCTGGTTTCTGACTGTGAAAAACCATGCTCAGACAGCTGAGCAGTAGTGCTATTTCCACATCCTTAAAGTGAACAATGTACTGTGTCTTCTATAGAATTGTGTGGCAACTGTGGTTCAATATTTGCTTTAATGGTCATTACTTTCTATCCTTTTTGATCTGGCTTCCAAAGGAAGCTGACTTCTGGCACCACTTAAACAGAAATAGTTTGTTAATCTGCTTCCCAAGTACTTTGTGATTGCTCTTGATAATAGGTGCTGCTGATGTAAATCACTGTTATTATCATCAGCGACTCATTAAACCATTGGTTATTGATCTGCTAAACCTTTTTCATTTTAAATGAGAGGAATAAAGATAGTGCTGAAACCTGCATTTCAAGACCTTCCTTGAAAGTTTAATGAAATGTATATGATTTTTCAAGGAAAACAAGTTAAATGAGGTCAATGCACTACAGGTTTGGATTTTAACTCCCTATTTTTTAAAGCCCCCTATGTAGATGTTCATAGGGTCTTTCAATCTTGACTAATTTGACCACCAGTGGATGAAAAAGCTGCAAGCCCAAAAGATAATTAATTTTTTTCCCCTTAGTGAGAAGAGATTGTACACAAGTAACCGGGAGTGTCTTAGCTAACTCACACATGCCAAAAATTAGGCAATATGAATTTAATTCTAAATACTTGACTTTGAAAAGTATACTCAGGTCAATTCCCAAGTCAGTTTTTCTATAAACTAATTAAACATTGGAGCGAAATAAAAATCAAACTCTCATTTATAGGGAAAAGTAGCAAAATATTAGCCTAGAAGAATTCTTATATTACCACCTGTAAAAACAGGGGCTGCCTGTAACAGGAATGTTGATAGAAAATAACCCCAGCAGAAGAAGTGAGGGAGGCTGGAATCAAGCTGCTCCAAGCTGTGAGCAATGCAGGAAACCCACTGAGAAGGTCACACATTTTAGTCAGTGAGGCTTCCCTGGCCTGGAATACGGCGCAGTGGGGTACTTGTGGAGTGAGCAGAACCAGGTTCTGCTGGAGATCTACCCTGTCATTAAACACCAGTTACACAAAGGCATATTGGGATGAAGGCATAATGTTCTTAGAATTTGTTAGGAAAATGGCTGGATAAGCACAGCTTATACGGAATATCTATTGTTTGCTGCAAATATGCTTTAGTAATAGGCTAATTTGTTTCTTCCACTGAATTTGCCAATTGATGGCAAAAACAGTTCTGTAAAAGTCATCCAAGCAAAATAATGAATGGGAACAATTATTCTTCCTGAGTAGATTTTCTAAATTAAGACTCCCAGCAAAAAGGCTGAGATTACTTCCTTTAGCTAATGCTCTTTTCTTGTTTTCTTTTAATTTGTAGAATACATGCCATTTTGCAGTGCTACAGCTGCTAAATTGTGTATTCCTAGTAGGCTTAAATGTCTTTACTCTCCCCATACACAGACAGATATAGATTGGCAGATAGGTTTATTGGTTGATTAAATAGTTTGTGAAAGTATAGTTAGGAAATATCATTGCTGCTCTTTCTTTTAAATCAGGCATTTGCATGAATTTACGCACAGAGGTATTTATATAAATATACATCTTCAGCTTCAGGTCAGTGTTAGGCCTGCAAGGTATTGTCTTTCCACAGACTGGTAAGGCCAAAGACACTTTCAAGTAAATTAGAATTTGCCTGACCCATCTTGAATATAGAATAGGGTATCTGGGAAAAAGTGGCAAGGAGTTGATGGTAATGAGCCTTTGACTTTCACAAGTGCTTTCTTTGCTGCGAATTAGCAGCACTAACTCGCTCATCTCACAGCATTTCTCAAATCATCTGTTGTGTTGGTCAGCTTTACACAGACTACTTTGAATATATAATTCTTCAAGTGAAAGATACATACCCAGTAAATTCAATTCTGGAAGGCACCTAAATCAGGAATCTTCATAGGGCCCTGGTATTGGTTTTATGTCCAGAGCACACGAAACTTCAGTCACAGCTGAGCACCTAACACACTTGGTTGCAAGTATCCATATAGATGACTTATTTATCTATGAACTGAAGCACAAAATAATTGTTTGTACTACATGATTGGTTTGCCTGTGGTGAGGTGACCTGATCAAATAACTCTACATATAAAAAATTAAGCAAACAAGCAGTACTTAGAAATACTTCTTTGTCTTCCCAAAGGGAAGCTCAAAAGGAGATGGCAACACTGTGAGTTGAATATCATCCTGCTGTCAAAATTTATTTCATTTTTCAAAGTTAATTTCACTGGACATATTAACATCAAAAATGCTTCAGAGCTTTTCTGGGTGAGCACTTTGAAACTTAGAGAAGTGGCCAACTTTGTTTTAATCTTCTACCACCAGAACCATTGTCCCAGGGAATGGCAAACAGGCATTGTCACTAAAACCCACCTGTGGAGAGAGGGCTGGATCAACCCCAGAGACCTTGATTTCTTGGCTCACTATTGAGACTACGAGGAACATGCTCACTACTGCAAACCACACTGGTACTTGGGGAGTGCCACTAATGTTCCCTTGTCCTGCCTGACAAAGGAATGCCAGAGCACAAGACTTTCAGGGACTTTTGAGGCTGCCTCATTTGAACTTGTTCTATAAAACAGAAAAATTCAGCTATTAATCCTCTGAGAAGCTTATTTGCAAGGAGGCATTTAAAATCACAGTGGGAGCAGGAATGTGTGTCGGGGCGTGCGGTACTGCTGTGTGATAATGAGCTGTACTCGAATCACTTGACACGGCTCCGAGGATATCCACAGACTGTCATCCCTGCAGCACCCCCTGGATAGAAGGGAAATGTGTTTACACAGGAATCACTGCTTTTATAGTGTCGGTAGTGGGGTCTCATTGTCACAGCAAAACAAAATTACTGTGTACAAAGAAATCTTTCAGCAAACCCGATTTTAGGTAAGATAAGCAGAGAAGCTCTGCTTGAATTTTATGCTGTATGGACAGCAAAGGCTGATTCTTAGGAATGTCAGAGTAAATAAATGGTTTTCTGCACAAATACTTTCATTTCATAAAGCTCCAAGAACACCCCCTCTCTCAGAATTGTAGACTTGCCAGTGGTGAGACACGGCTGGAGTAAAACTGCCTTTCTTTTTTTCCTTTTCTTAAGTTGTGTGTTAATTTTGCAGTTGGTAACATCATCTGGAAAAGACTTCATGGGTACAAAGACTTGTAATTTCTTCCCCAGAAAGCTAACAATACCAAAAAAAGAAGGGCTTTTTTTTTTTTTTGTGAGCAAGTAATGAGGAACATTAGAGACAGATCATATAACAAAGAAGAGAAAGTGATGATAGATATGGCCTTTAAAATGTGTGTCTTCTTTAGCAGTGTTTGTTTTATTAAGTAACTTCTTTGCTGTTGCTGATTTTGGCAAAATTGTTGTAGCTAGTCTGTAAATTTTTGTATACTTAGCTCATGACCCTTTGAATATTGGTTCATGTTTTTCTTAAGCATTGATTTCAGCTAAGAATGCATTAAAGCTTCCTTCTCCCATTCTCTTTCTTGATTTTTCCTGGTGCAATGGGGTTATTTATGGATCACTAAATAATTTCAGATAGTGTATGGGATTTTAAAAATTATTCCTAGTCTAAATTACTACAGTGTTACAGTGAAAAGTTGGTTTGTTTTGTTGTTGTTGTTTTATTTTTTTTTTTTTAAATAGGATTTCCTTTTATATGTACTGAGTTTCTACCACTTGCAGAGACATCCTGCAAGTAAATTCCAGCATTTCTGAGAATTGAAGTTCTTGGTCCCCTACCAAGCTGTCTAGCTTGAAAAATGTTTCATGATACTGGGCACCTAAAGCTATCTTCTGTGAGACAGGGATATATCTCATCAGACTCTAATACATCTACATAAAAATGGTTATTATCTAGACAGAAATCAAAGGAACACTAAATAACATTCATTAAAAGATGAAGCTAAAATCTACTTATTGTATTTAGATTCCTCTTTGAACATAAATTAAGCAACTCAACAGTGATATAGGATCCATACATTTTTTTGTCTTCAATAACTGTGTACCTGGGTTTTTGCTCTGTTGGTTTTGTGTTGCTTTCTTTGGAAAACAGATTCACTCACTAATTTTTTTTTCTTTCCTACTGATTACTTTCATGGTTTTCAATACCTTAGCAACTGGTAAAAACTCAACTGAATAAAAATTAAACCAGTTACTTCCAGTTCAACTTGAAGTTGTGCTTCTCACTTAGCTTTTTAATTCATTCATCCTAAATCCTTTCTCTAAATGTAGACTAGGTTTATGATGAGCACTACTACATGCCATTTTTATATTAATATTTTCATGTGTGAAATATTAATTTTGTAGATGATGACACCAAGATCTGAAATGTCTCACAAGGAAAAATAGAAAAATCTTCCTTGCCAGTTTTTCCCTTGAGTGAATATGGTGTCAAAAAAAGATGCTGGGCTGATAATGCAGAATGGAGTTTATTTTTCTGTGGGATCTGCTGAGCACCATCACTATGAGCTTTTTCCTCATTTCTGTGCTGATGCACTTGACTCTGAGGTGAAGTACCCTCATCTAATGAAGCAGCTCATTAGTCACTCTGGACACGACTTTCTAAAGTTATTGCTAGAAAAAGTACTGATGGACTCCCATATGGATATTTCACCATTGTGAAATTTACACAGATCAAAAGTACATTTTGCAAAGTAAATAAAAAACCACTGGGTTGTGGTGGTAAGTTGCATTAGCGTAAATGATGTAGGAAAAGACAATTTTGCATATCAGAAGCATTTTTCTGATCTGTCAGGCAAATTAACATTCTATTGAGCTAAGCTTGACAAACTCTGCTAAAGTCATGAATTATTACAACTTGCAAAACAACTGTGGAAAACTCTCAGTTAGTGGAGTATCTCTGGAACAATTCAAAGTTCCCATATTTAGCCAGAGCTTAAAAAAAGATTAGGTGCCAGCTCATTTTAGGTGTGTACTTGTCTTCACCCCTGTTTACCAAAGCACCTCTCTTTTGCTTGAATCTGGTAACAATCAAAGGGACTGCTCACATACTCAAGTACAAATGGAAGTACCTTGGTAGGCTTTAGTGGAGTGTGGCCCCTGAGCAGAACACACCACGTTAACAACCTTTTGAAACTGTTAACCTGAAAGAGAAAAGAAAACTTAAATTTGTTTTGTAAATTTAACGGTTTGAAGGTCACATCCTGGAAAAAAAAAAAGCATCACCTGTTCAGTGGTCTGAGTGATTTGGTGATTTTTTTTATTATTGGGGAGGCACTGGAGTGTAAAATGAAAAACTCACTGCTGGAGGCAAGAGGCAGAAGCTCTTGGCTGGTGGGGGAGGAGGAGATGCAAACTCCTTAATTGAAAAGGTGGTGTTAGGTCATAGGTTGGACTTGATGATCTCAAAGTCTTTTCCAACCTAGCTGATTCTGTGATTCTGTAATTTTACAGAAATGGCTCCCAAGGAAGGACTGGCCAAAGAGCTGTTCTGTGCAGCACACTGAACCTGTCTAACAAGATTAAAATTCAAAAACTGACTCACTTCTTTATCACCACAACTATTGATTGTTTATAAGTCTAGACACCCTGTGGCCATCTATAGTAAGACAGTCTGAGGCCATTTTTTTACCACTATTTCCACCCATTTTTGAAACTTCATAAATACTGCATTGTTCTTCACAGAAAATCAGGTGGACAACTTCTCAAATTTCCATTAGATGTTCTCCACCCACTCATCCATCCTCTCAGATCCTTATGCAGAACAAATAGCATCTGCAGTTTCAGAGGCTTTCATTTCCAAAATTAAAAGAGAGGCTTATGTATGTGTATCTAAATATGTATGAGTAGTGTGTGTGTATTTATGTTTGACCATACAATGTGTATATACTTTATATGTGTGTGTCTGTGTGTGTGTGTACATATGTGTGTGTGTATGCATTTTTCTTGTGCTGGAAAGACGTATATTGGTCAGGAACCCCACTTGCTGTCACGAGCTGAGTGACAGCTCCCCTCACAGACAGAGCTTTGTTTCTCTGAGAGCAGTGCCACCAGCTCTGTGTAATGGTTTGCATTCCTGCCATGGCACAGGGAACTTTTCTGAATGAATGTCTGGAGGGAGCAGGACATCTCCAACACTGAGAAGATCCTAAGGACAAGGATCCATGGCATCTTTCCTGTGTTGAGGGCAGAGCAGCAATCCTGCCTGGGGAACACCAGCATGAGAAGTAAACACCTTGCCACAAAATATATGAGGTTTGACTCTGTGTTATTTCACATTTCACTGCCTCTAGCCTGAACATTGTCATTAGTTTTGATCTAATGAATGAACAGAGCACTGAACGTACCTAGATTACTTATGGCTTTTAGAACTGTGCTTTTTTGTTTTATTGTTTGGAGTTGGTTTTACTTTCAGACAGTAAATTTGAATTAAATAGTTATTAGTTCTAACTGAGAAGAATAATTTTGAGATGGTTATATGGATACTTGGTTTTACTTTATTACCAGCAGTCAAAAATCATAAAGGTGCAGGTACATGATCTTCCACTGAAAAGGAGGGGATGAGGTTATATTTCTATCATTTCTACCCACCCTCATGTTTATCTCTTATCATTGATAGGAATAATAGTGTTTATTAATCAAATCGATTCTATTTTAGTTACATTGAAAGTATTTTATGGGATAAAGGCACCTAGAGTAAACACTGGTGGTATTTTATTGGATACTCATTACAATTGATTATAAAATATAACTGCCAGAACTCAGTGTATGATTTACACACGTGTTCAAGTGACAGAGAGAGTCCAGTCTACACAGGCACTTTGGTATTCAAGTCCAATTTAAGTACCAAATCTGAATCAAGCTGATGGGGAAATGACACACACAGGGGAGCTACATGAAGTCAGCATGTCCAGTCCTTTCTTCTAAGCCCTGGATCACAAAGGGATTCCACCCGTGTGGCTTAGAATATTCACTGCAGTGTAATATTGCATCTGCTCTTAAAGAGTATGGAGATTTGCTCATAATTTTTCCTTGTTAGGGCTCAACAACTAACTTTGTATCCTCCCTTGGCTATAAAGAAGTTGATGATGGCAGCATAAACCGAGCTTTCATATTACAGCCCAGAGTCTGAAGCTTTTTCCAAGAAAACAGACTTATATTTTCCTGAGCATGAGATTATAAATATAAGTAGCCTGTTTTCCCAAGACAGCAAACTAGTAAGAAGGTTAAAAAAATCAGGCATTCTTTGCTTGCCTTTCCTGGGAAATTTCTGGACCCTAATGATAAACAAGTGCGAAGGATGCTCTAGTTTAACCCCAGTAGGCGGCTAAGGCCCCCACAGGCACTCAGTGGAGAAGAGAATCTGAAGGGCAAGAGTGAGAAACTAGAGGGCTGAGATAAAGGGTTTAATTGGTAAAGCAAAGCTGCACTTACAAGCAAAGCAAAATAAGGAATTAATTCACTACTTTCAAATGGCAGCCAGAAAAATTGGCAGAAAAGTAGGACTCCCTCATGCATAACAGTGACTTGGGAAGACAAATGCTATAACTTCAGATGTCCCCATTCCTCCCTCTTCCTGACAGCTTTTATTTCTGAGCCAAAGGCCATGCAGCATAGGGTATCCCTTTGGCCAGTTGAGGTCAGCTGTTCCCTCTGTGTCCTCTCCCAATTTCTCATCACTCCCAGGCTGCTCCCTGTCAGGGCAGTCTTAGGAGCACAAAATGCCTTGATGCTGTGCAAACACTGCTCAGCAACAGCTAAAACACCAGTGTGTTATCAACACTGCCTTGGTCACAAAAAATATAGCACCATACAAGACAATGTAAAGGAAATTAACTCTATCCCCACTAAAACCAGGACAAAGGAACAGGAGTCCCCAGCCTAGAGGTGAGAACAGAGACTTCAGATGGGTCAAGTTTCGTCTCCCTCTTCCTGGACTGCTCGTGCTTGAACAAGTTGCTGGATGAAGGATATGAGACTTTTTCAAGGAGGGATCAGTGCTCAATCACTCAATCTTCTTTCTTCCTCCTAGCATCATAACTTCTGTGTTGACTTCTTCACAATGACCCAGATTCAGAGATGTCTGCTCTGGAGTCAATAAAACAAAGGTATGCCTTAAACCCCTGACTTTTTATTTAATTTGGGTGAAAATCTGCTATGCCTCAGGATCCTGGGATAACTGAGGTGCCTTCAGTTGTGCTCTACAGTTGCAGTGGACAATTCATACAAATCTGTTGGATAATTAGTTGCTTAAATCAATACTCTTTCCTTTTCATGCTTATGGTTCGCAACTTGTTTAGCAGAGTCACACTTAACTTTTCTGCTTTTGAGTAGTTGTGAAAACTTGAAAAGAGTATTCATATTTCAGCTCATTGTGCAATGCAAATTTGCTTCTAAGTGTTAGCATTAAAGATGGACTTGCTGTTTTTCCAAGTAGTGTTAGTAATACCAAGTAAAATGAGTAACCTCGCTTAAAACAGAAATTTTGTCTTCTGAAGACACTCTCCCTTATACGAATTTCTCAGAATGTGTCCATCAAACCTTCTTGTGATAAACTGAATTTCTGATACAGGAATGTTTTCTACCCAAAATGACATGGGAAACTTCTTTCAGTCTCTTTGATTCTCAGCCAGAATACTTTAGTTTCTAAAATGAGTTGTGATGAACAGTGACAGTCTGGGTGTTGTTTTCTCAAACCCACCAAGAAGCCTTCTACAGGAGGATAGGGTCTGGCTGGGGAGAGAAGACTTCTGGGGCTAAGAGTGAAAGGAACTTGAGGTCTTTGAAGGGTTGGAGAGAGAAAATTCCAAAGACAAAGAGGGGAGAGTACAGAATTTGCTTTAAGTCAGAAGCCAGCTGAAAGCAAGCCAGAGAGCAAAGGCCTCAGAAACAGAAAGCTGCTTACAAAGCTGTTTGGTTTTGGTTCTCTCCAGGCAGACCCATCTGAATGTTCTGGCTGACATAGGTTCCATTGCACAGCATTTTGTCTGTTCAAAATATTGTTTTTAAAATACTACTGAGAGTGGGAAATGCTTTGCATCAGACACTGGTGTTAATGGTTCTAACAATTTATGTTTGTTAAGCAAAAGTGGTTTGTTCCCTTTTACCTGGCAGTTCATCGTCTCATAGCTACAGCAGCTGTTCAGTACTTTGAGTAAACCAGACCAGTGCAACCACCTCGTGCTGCACATGTGTCACTGACTGTGCCCTAAATCTGTATGGACAGTCTGGTGCAAAAGTCTGAAATGTAAACAGCTGTTGTTCTGTTGGCCTACAGATACTGTGGGTAATCCTTTGTAATCTATGAATAACATGATTGGATATTTTCTCTTCTTTTAAAAATGCTTGTTTCTTATCAGTCCATAATTCATTTTGACTCCAGACATAAAACACATTTGGTTTCTGTTATCTCTAAGCATGCAGTGAATATACTATGCAAATGCAAAAGCAGCATGAGCTCAGACACTCAAAATTCTTCTAGGTCTTTTTTTTTAGACTATCAGGCACCAGAATTTTAATCTAGACTTTCCTCCATGAAATGCAAAGGTGTTTCCTGTTCAACTCAAACAGTCTTTTGTTCACTTGTTCTGTCTCCCTACCACATTTTAAAAGAGGGGGTCTTAGGAAGACATGAAGAGTTTGAAGATCCTGGCCATCTGAATAGCTGGTGATGATGGTGACAGCACAGACACACCGTGAGCTATGCTGTGAGTAAGTTCCTTCTGCAAAGATAAAAGGTCTATATTCTACAGCCAGACAAAAGGGACTGCTATTACTACTATTACTCCCCAGGATAATTTTTCTCATGTTTATTTTGCACGCAGCCACACAACAAACTGCATTTTTCTAATGCAATTTGTTTTTTTTCAGCTTCATTGTGTTTGTTCTTCATGTTCTCAATGAGAAATTGGGTAGTGGGCAGATTTTTTTTTCTTAAGCGTTGGCTGAAATCAGTAGTGCCCGCCTTAAATGCTGTATAGTTTATTTGTTTTGTTGCTGTTGAACTGTGTGAAACTCAAGCTGCTTTTGAGGGTGTTGCTGTTAATTCAGATGGATAAGCACAACATTATAATTCACAGCAGTACAGCTGTGTCTTGTCTGTATTGGGCTTACAGACTTGTAGAAAAAATGTTAAAATTATATTGCTCACTGGTTGCAGGAAAAGTTTTACATTGGAATGGGCATTAGGGAAACTCCCATGTAATTTCTTGAAATTGTCAGTACTTGAGATTTCTTCTGCCTATCTCTACCTAGTCTGTTTTTTGGGGTGTGTGTTTGTTTTTCACTGCTAAAAGAAAAACCAAACACGTTAGCCAACCTGTAGAAGCAAAATTGCCTCAAAATTGCCTCTTTAGTAGTGGTCGGCCTGATAAATCCACATTATCTTAAGCGTAGTGTTTCCTTCCGTCTTTCTGAATTGAAAGAGGCCTCTCTGCATCATTGTATTTCTTTTACAGATTACTGGGAGCTTTAATAAATCCTCCCTTTTGCAGCCAGGGTACAGAGTTACTCTTCTCCCCTCTCCAGAGGTTTGCCCTGGTAGCAGAGGGATGGTCTGTTTTTGCACTGTGAAACTCCAGCCTCCCGAGGGAAAAGCAGTCTCCCTCCTGTGCTCTCCAGATTGTCTCTTCCTTGCCCCACACAGGTGCTGAGACTATCACAGGTATTTGAACGTGATAGCTGTTATTCCTCTACTTCACTCCTCTTTTTTCTTACAAAACCCAGCCGTGCTGTGGTGCTGGCTCAGCTGCCTGTGGGTGCTGCACTCCTGGTCACAGCGCCGCTCATGCCGCTGAGTGCCACATGTGCCAGCCAGGGCACTGCTGTGGCACTTTCAGCATCCAGACGATTTAAATGTTTACTCCTCTACAGTGACAGCATCATAACTCTACAATTTAGCATCTTCAGCTTCCAAATTTTTTATCATCAAGGAGTAAGTTGGATAAATTAATCCCTGCTGGGCTAGACGATGACATATTGGTGCTTTCACTGCCGGTGTGTAGGTTTGCAGCAGCCTGAATGCTCTTTTCACTTCATTTTCTTCTGACGCAGGCAGCACTGGTGCTAGTGAGGAAGGGGATTCTTTTCTTGTAAAACAGTATCTTTTCAGACCTTTTTCTTTAGACAGAGTTAAAATTCTTGACTGTTTGCTAGTGCATTTATTTTTCTGAACTTAGCTGAAGACCTCACTCCTACCAGGGTTTGTTTTTCAGGGCTTAGATTGCATCTTCCTGGTCATGTTTTTATGGATGAAATTTGGAATTTTAATTCACTCATTTTTTTAGACTTGTAAGTTCAACAGCAACTTTCTTTTCCTGTGGGGAAGTTCCCCTCACCTAGTTTTTCATGTACATGGCTAAAGGCCAGACCTGCTGGTCAATTCTTCCCCTTTATTGTTATCTTGAGGAATGTCAGATGGTTAATTTAGCTTCCTGTAATGTCTCCTGTATAGAAATAGCCCCTGGTGTCCTGCTCCACCAGCAGCTTCCATGTCCATAGAGTCCCTCAGAGCCAAGGCTGTAGCTTTGTAACAAATGCTTCAGTTTTGCTTGCTGCCCATTTTCACCATTACAGTTCTTATCCTTGACCTGCCTTTCCCTCGTGTATCTTTATGCAGAAATGCCATGTGGTGACTCATACGCTTTTTATTTTTAACACACACACATGCAAATGTGTGTGACTGGGCAGTGTATCAAAACTATGCCTGGAGAGCAGAAGAGGTTGTTTTTTTTTTTAAGCTTTCAGTGGTTTCTTCCTTTACACATGAGGCATTGTTTTCTGCAGACTTCTACATAAAATTGAGTAGTTAGTCCCTGGCAATGAAGATGTTGTGATGAGAGGAAGGCTCATGAAACTGTAGCTTCCACAACGTCATGAAAAATACTTGAAATACAAATGAGAGCAATGTTCAAGGCATCTAGGGTTAAATGTGTGTTCCTCTATTCCCCTTTTTTATGACTGGAAGAAGAACTGGAAGAACTGAGCTCCTCCACCTTCTTACATAAGAAGGCTACAGTAATCTTTATTTAATCTATTTTTCTTTAGTACAGAGGCTACTCCTAGCTCTGTATTTGTGCAGTGGCTGGTAAAATCGGGAGTCCTTATTTTCAGATTGGCCTTGTGTATTTCATAAAAGAAATGCTCACTAATCCTTTCTGCACTCAGGAGGAGGGAGCCAGATAAGGCTCCAAGATCAGTGAGCTCTTGTCTAAGAACAAAGCATGCACAGGGTGCCCAGGTGTCTTCACCTGACAATTTGGCATCAATAACCAAAACTAACTTCCTTCTTCTTCCTCAGCTGTATTCAGAGCATGACTGCATCTACTACTAATACACTCTTTGTTTTAGATACTGTAATGACATGATAGATCAGACTTGCAGCTGAATGAAACATGCTCTGCTCATGAAGTGAATGCAGATGGATAAAAATAAATTGTGATTATTCATTAATTTCTATTTCTTTGTGAAAAAAAAATTTTGCTTTCCTGGTGGTCATCTCTCCATCTACAGTTGCTTGTTTGACTTATCTGCAACCATGTATTTTGCATAAGAATCTACTTTGGGCATTTGCTAGAGCATCTTGGAAGCTGCAAGATTAGTTCTCACAGTTAATGTTCAGTAATCAGAGTGGTGGTGATCACTTTTTATAGCAAATTTCTAGACCTTCAAGCATCACAAAGCCAATTTATTTTCAACAAAATAGATGTGAAGAGACTGCTCATAATTCACATGACAAAAGAGTATTATCTGAGGGGATGTTAATTTCATTAATTGGATATATAAGTGCTTCATGGTGTTATCAATTTTCTCACCTTTTCTGTCATGAAATCTATTCAGGTCCCTGTTTATACTTTTTCCTACAAATGGAAAGTTCTCATTAATGGGAACCCATTTAATTTTTCTGAGTTGGGAGATGCACAGCAGTCAGGTCCTCTTTTAACACCCTCATTGCTAGGCTTGCACAGGTAGCTTATCTAGAGCATTAGCATGAAAAGAACAGATCATATTGACCAAAGGCAGAATTTTTGGGGAGGAAAAAAAGCCTTTAAGGATGCCTCAGAATATAGTTATCCATCTTTATTAACACCTAGTCTGACCAACCAGACTTTTTTGTACAATGGAAGATGGTTTTTCCAAGCAGTGCTGTAATTTTGTTACCTTTATTCTCATGCTTGGTCTGTTTATCATCTTCTGTTGAGCTCTGGATCTGTGAAAGTTTCCCTGTCAAGCTCCCTTTGAAACCCTGAGCTTTCTCATGACCAGGATTTCACATCAACTACAGTTTAACACTGGCCCTTTGTTTCCAGCTGGAATCACTGCTCTGATGCTGGAATGTGTTGTTCTGCAGGGATTTGAAGCAAAGTTCCATGTACATCTCCGGGCTTCTGTCAGGGATGGATGATGGTGATGGCAGGACACAAATATGACATGGAAATAAATTTTCTTTTCCTAGTTTATTTTGTGTGTCAATTGTTATTTGTTTTCCTAATCTGTATCAAAAGTTCTTTGGGGGCAAGAAGAGGGCAACAGCAGACATGTATCAGCAAGGAATTCAATGAGATGTTGCAGCAAATTAGTTCATTACACATGATTGAATCATTAAAATGCTAACATACCAATCTTGACTGTAGAACATAGAATTTAGTCGGAATATATATGCAAGCCTGAGGGACTGGGTTCATTATCTTTTAGGTTTAAGTGCTGTTTATGTGAATTTTAGAAACAGAATAGTGAAATCTTTGTACATCTTTGAATGACTGTGACTTTTTGCTATTTTGTATGGGAAAAATTACAATGAATTCTGTCACTTATATATTGTCTTGAATAATTATTTTTTTCCTTTTTTTTATTACTAACATAATATTGTGTTATTTTTAGATGTCATGGATCATGCAGAAATGGTCTGCTCATGAAGTAAGCTCATGCTTCATCAGACAGGCCTAATCAATGCTAAAATTCAAAATATTTTCTCTGTCTCTTTTGTAACATTTGCAAAAAGTATATGATTACACAAATGGTTCAAGCTTCCTGTTAAATACCATTATGCCTGCTCCAAATGAACAGGTTCTTCTGATCTGATGAAACTGTGAGAGAGATTTATTCTCAGTGAGAAGTAAAGTTAATGGAAGAAGTGTTTGCTGAGACTGTGTGATGAAAATGTACTGCATTCAGAGTTCATGTTGGCAGCTACTCAGATTCTTCCTTTCTTCTTCCATGAGAGTCCTGGCAGTTGAAATATTTTGCATATCAAAAGTAAATTCTATTACATTAAACAATGTGGACTGAATGTTGCAGTCCATTAGGCCAAAGAAAGAAAGTGTAAGTAATTTTGTTTCCATAGAATTCCTCTGGATTTATACTAGCATTAATTAGATAGGATTTAGTCACTCGGGATGCAGCCCAAATTTTTTTATGCATTAGAATTTTTTCCAGGCCACCAGTTTTACTCATATTGGACTAGCTAGAAAATAGAAACAAACCACTAATTTATTAAAATATAACCAAATACTCTTATCTTAGTATGTCTGGGGATCCTATTTATTTACTTAAAACCAGAAGAAATTCTGTCAATACACCTACAGAGAACTGAAAGTTCATTTTCACTGCATAATTGTGAGAAAACAGGAGGGAGTGGCAGTGTTCTTTCATAGCTTCTTTTGCTGAGTAATATTTCTGATGCCACTGGATTGTGCTGTGACATTCTAAGGAAACACCTCCTCAGCACTCAGGATAATTTGTAAACTTATTAAAGAGCGTTAGTATGGTTCAGTTTGGATGAGGTTCTGAGCAACGTGGTCTAGTGGAAGGTGTCCCTGCCCATGGCAGGAGGATTGGAACAAGATGAGCTTTAAGGTCTTGTCCAACAGCAACCACTTTATGATCCTTTGGTTCAGTTGCCTGTAACCATTACAAATGAAAATTATAAAAGATTTCTTTATTTGAACTACCGGAAGAGTCTTTGGAATGGATTACAAATTTATGACTATCTCTTAATTTCTGCAGTACCTTGGAGTAAGCTAGTACATCTGAGCATTGAAATAAGAGTTGTTAATCATAAATATTTGAGCTTCCAGTCCATGTTACCAGACTCAGTGACACACTTGGTTAAATTCTGTCTCCTTGCAGGAGCTTGGATATCTGTCTGAGGATGAAAATCACTATGCTTAGATGTACAATGAAGGACTTCACTGTGAAAGAAGATGAAATTCTTTTCCTGTACCACAAGAATAGATGTTGTATATGCTAACCAACAAAATCCTAGGTCATAGAGCTACCAGTGCAAGTCTTACAACAGCAGAGATGATCATGTTTAACATCAGCTCTGCTTTGGTGGTGGCTGTTGTGGCAATGTTTCAATGACCACAGAAACCAGTCTAACCTGCTGCAACATTCACAGGGTTATATGTATTTAGTAAGAAGATTTATTTGAAATCCACTGAATTATTGTAAAGACCCTGCAAGAATACAAAAAGAAAGAGCAAAAAGAAGAGTAATGTAGAATCCAGTTAGTGTAGATGCTAATCTCTCCAAAGTCTTTCCGAAACTAAATGGGACTCTAGCAAGCTTGTGAAAGAGACCCTGACAAATTTTGTCCCAGGTTTTATATAAGGCGAGCTAGAATGTGCAATTCTGCTACAAATTTCTTCTGCATCTCCTTTGAATGGGGTACAAAATCTTTTGCCACACATTGTAGAAAGGTGTATTTTTCTGAATGATGAATCTTTTATGATATTTTTGTTATGATAGAACCCCTGTTGCTGCTTATTTATAGTTGAATGATCTCAACACGAAAAAAGAAAAGGAAAATTGATTGCATCTTAATCCAGAATAAGATAAACACACAGGTGAAAATTTCTAATAAAAAATTACACAGCAAAAATACGCAATATATAAAATCAAATCTTTGTCCTTAATTCTCAGCCATCTACTGTTACTCTTACTCTTACAAAGTAAGGCATATCAGTGGTTAAGGTTTTAAAAGTAAGTCACCTTTTTTTTTGTCATTTTAGGAAATCAGATGGCCAGAACTGTAACTGCAAGAACTCAACAAATTCCTCCCCACCTTTTTCTATAACTTTGTATCTTGAACAATACCAGTCTCCATTCAGTCTTTCCTTTTCCTTTTTATGTCTTTTTAAATCCTCGTCCTCCAATTCCATTGCAATATATTGTCTCATCTCGTAATCAGCTCTCCCTGTTCAGTTACTCTTCCCAAGGCCCTTTGTGTTTTATCTTTTTCTGATCTGTCCCGCTGTTCTGCTCCTTTGTGGCATCTGATGGAACGCACCGCAGAACATCCTTTGTCAGGTTTTTAATTTGATTCTTATCTAATTATGGATTTTATTTTTAAATTTTACATAGAAACATGTTTGGTTGGCTATACTTTATGAACTGAGGGAAATACATGCACTTTTCAGCATGCTGCGTGAGCAGAACAAAGGAACAGTTGCAAAGATAAATGTGACAAAGGCTCTTCATAAGTGCCGCTTTAAAAGTCGGTTTCTCCGGGGGTCCAACAGGACGTCCGAGCTCAATCAAAACATGTGTCAGGCTGCACGCTTGACATTTCAACACTAGAAAGAGCTTACTCTGCTGCCAACACACAGAAAATGGATTATGTCGTGTCACCAGTGGAACGCGCAGCTGAGTGAGAGTTTGATTACATCCTGTAATAAATCTGCTGGTGAACTGACTTTCAAAGTCAGCACTGATGTGCAAATTAGTAATTCTCAGCTGAAGGCATGGGGGCTGCTGCTATAGAGAGTTTCTTAACTAGTTCTCCTGTCTTACACAAAACACTTTTAGAAATAAGATGACTCCATTAGCTAAAATTACCCTGTTTTCTGTGAAAAGCAGTAAATACTACCTTGAGAGTAAATCATGGGCTTGTAACAATCCATCACATTATAGGTAGGAGAAGAGAAGCTCCTCTGGGTGGAAGCAATTGTTTGAAACCATAATTCTGTTAATTCTTTAACTGTAAATGTTTTATAATGTTATACCCTGGTTTTATCTCCTCACTGCTTTCTCCTCCGTCTTCCCCTGTCTGTGCACACACACACATACACTTCAGCTCTGGCAGTGACAGAAACATGCAACTGTTACTGGGCAGGGCTGTTTAAACCAGTTGTTAACAAGGAATCAAACCACAAATCACAAAATAAAAGTAGAGAGAATAGACACATTTTTGTTCTGGAAAACAAGAAACCCAAGCAAGCAAAATTTTCCAGGTGGGGCGTCCACCTACACAGATCTCAAGTGTCTGTATGGAAGGTCACCTTATAAACGTGAAGTGCCTTTAGAATATGACATGTCAGTTGTTGTGACTCGGGAAAAGTATGGTCTTTGTCTGAACAAAATATTTTGAAAATTAAAGTCCCCTTAAAGCCTGAATGATCAAAATAATCTTTAGATTCCACTCAGCTTTGAAAGAAAGATAAAGCCAGTAACACTTCTCCCAGTGCAGGATTTGAAAAAAACCCAGACATTAGAAATTTCACTTAGAAAAAAGTAATTTTGTTTTTTATATTAATGCTTGTTTATGATTAGTCAAGCTGTGATTTATATTTACTTCAGTGACAGCTATTTGAATCATCCTATTATCCTCCAAAGAGATTTAAAATGGTCTAATACAATATTTTGGAATTGTTTAAATGGTGCGTTATAGATGGTAAGTTCTGATGGAATATTTTCAATGCACCTCCATTAACATTTAGATTTAAAACATGCAGGATGCAAGATTTTATGCCATTTTAAGAAATATAAAATAACATTATTAGTGAACTTATATAATTCTTTTTCCTTTTACAGCCAGGCTTGAATTTGATCTTTCTGAAAAGCATAAGGTGCAAAAATTAGAATTTTTTAGCTGCAGAGCGGTAAGCAGAGTTCTTTTGGAGCTTGTTTATGGTGAGAAAGGACACCTTTTGTGCTTCACATGGTAGGAAAACCTTACTTCTTGTACATAATTTTGAAGAATATATTTATGGGTAGTAGATGTGGGAAGTTTAGAACCAGTTGTAATTCTCATGTCTCCAAATCTGTGTCCCCTTTTAGACATTTGCATTCAGACAATACTTACTTGATAGTAGGAAAACCAAAGAGTATTAGTTGATTCTATACATATTAGCTCTTTTCATATTTGATCTGAAAGGCCTGGAGTTTCCTGTAGTCACTGACCTCTTCACTTCTGAACTTAGCCACAAGAAAAATGGGTCATACATTCAGAGCTCCATCTGATGACCATCAAAGACATGATATATATTTAATAGTTAGTGCCTGCTGTGACATAGATCTGCTTGAAACTCAAGCTTTCAATAAGATTTATTTAAAGTTTAAATGAGTAGAAATGCTCTCCCACTGTCCAGTATTTTCCCATCATTTTCACTGTCTCTGTTTAGCTGTTGTAGGTGATGAAGAGGAAGAACAGAGCATTGGAACAGGCAATCCTTGACACCTTGCTGGTGTTTGTGTGATTCTGAGTGTGAGGACTCTGTCTTGACTGATATAATGAAATCAGCACTTTTGAACTGTTTTCATCTGTCCACTAAGCATGTACTGTAGGCCTGGCTCAGAATTCCTACAACCACAAAATTATTTTGTCCTGGTACAGCTCAGCATGATTATTCAGTGTGGTTGAAATAACTGAGCCTTGCTTTGTTTTTAAGCCTCTGGAGGGAAGACTAAGAAGAGTGCATTTTGGCACTTCACTGTAGATGCAGTCATCCAGCAAGCTCCAGACAAAAACAAACTGATTTTTTTCCAAATAAATAAATTCTGAAGTGGATATGCATTTTCATTATTTTAATAATATTAATAATACTATTAATACTTAAAATATCTTCATGAACTATATTACTTTTTAATATTATAGAAGAACAGAGAATACGAATATCTAGGATCTTGTAGAATATTAATAATTATTAACACACAGTGTTAATAGAGAGACAACCACATCAAACATGGGTGCCCTCTGGATACAGCAGATGAGTGCACAGGAATCAGGGACACTGGGAGCTACCCAAAGGACCACAGCAGCAGAAGCCTGAGCCTGTGCATGGAGTTGTGCTTAATTGCAAACAAATATAAATGAAATTTCTCTGTTACTTGCTACATGAGCTCACCTGTCTCAGGAGAAACTTGAGAAGATTTTCATGTCACTTGGAGTGTATTTATCCATACTAATTCAGAGAAAGAAGCCATAAGCATCTCCATAAGTTTCATACCAGTAATTCCCTAATCTATTCAAACTAAAGAAATTATTTCCTGAAGGTATGTGCAAAATATGCGGGGAATTTAATGACTAGCTGCAGAAAAAAACAATGAAGAACAGAATTGCAGTTTTAATTGAAAAAATTTTGATTTATTTTAAAGTAAAAGCACTTTCCATTTCTATTTGCATTTTCTTTTTACCATTTTAGTAGCGTGCTCTCTTCTGACACCGTACCATTTTGAAGTCAGACAAAAGTAATTCAGAAATGTCTATGTAAATCTGAGGTCAGTTGAGTGTTTGAAAGAAATGTTTTGTTTCCAACAGAGAACTTAGCAACAGCACTTCCCAACATCTTCCCTCTTCATTTCACTCTGGGGCAACAAATAAGTGGCCTCTTCATGGTATTCACAGGAAGAGGTTTGTCAGGTCAGGATCTCTGTGGTATCTTCTTTCCTCCCTCACTATGTTCAAGTCTTTATTCAAAATGTTTTCAGAGATCCATGGTGCCATACTTTACCCCTTTATAATTTTTTAAATTTTTTTCTTTACTAAGTGTCCCCACAATAATTTTTGTTTCAGTCTCCCGGGGATTTTATTGTTGGGGTGTCTTTTTTCACCTTTTACAGTCTGGGAAGGGCTCTTAAAATTATGATTTTAAACTTCTTTCCTAAAGGAAAACAGCAGAAAAGGCATTCTGTAGAGACATGATCCACAGTTTAATTTTGTCTTGAGCATATAAAGATTTGATGACTAAACCCGTACAATTAACTGAAGTCAGGAATTAAGCAGGGTAGAATCACTGTAGGCATCCTAAATATTCAGTGAACAGAAAGAGGGGAAAGAGATGAGCATGATTTTCCCCTGTGGTGGGAGGACTGGGAATGGGGCTAGTCTTCTATCTTCAGTGCATCTTCAGTGCTTCACAGGAATTGCTGGAATCAGGTGTATTTAATCTGGTTCATTTAATCTGCTCCAATACTGCCAGAAATATTCTTGTATTACTACCATGGCTAACTGGTTTCACTGCTAGAAAATTATGAATTCTCTCTGCATTAAGCAGTCAGTCCATTTCTACAAGAACTTATGATTTGCTGTGCTAGGCAAAATGGATGCTCTTTCCTTTTAAACTGAATATATTATGGGTAATTAAACCTCTGAATGTTAATTTGCTATAACATGAAGAGAACTTGATAATAAAAGAACCCATTTATTTTGAAGTCTGTGATTCTAAAGAAGGGATGAAATGTGCTTTTAATATAAAACAATATTTCAATTAAAATGCTCAAATGCTGTAGTTATGCACATCTTAAAAATTTTAAGCATTGTAATATGGTTTGTACTCAATTTTTTTTCTCTTGTGTGGTCTTTTCTCACTCTTTCAGTGTCACTGATGCCTTTTCCTGGTGTCTGATGTTCATAAAGTCCATGTCATGAATTCTGAATGGGGTTGGCTGAAAAATGTCCCATGGTCTCACATCACAGCCTGTGTCCTTTCCTGAGTTCACAGGGAGAAGAAACCACCACAGCAGGGAAGGAGGAATGGGGGTTCTGGTGCTGCCAGCACAGTGAAATCAGCATTGCCAACTCAACTAAAGGATCCAGGACATGTAGGAGCAGAAATGGTTGTAGGGACAATCCATAACATTTGTGCTGGGTTTGGTTGCATCTTATGACCAGATATGAACTTGAGCAATAGGTGTTAAATTAGTTTATAACCATTCTGGGTTTAAGAGAAGGCTTGGAAGCATTTAAGTAGAGGGCATATGTGTACAGGGTCACACTACTGAAATATTTACTCCCTGTTTTACCTGTCAATATTCTCAATTAAGTAGCAAATTTTGTTCCAGGGCTATTAAATAATTGCTTCTAACAAAAATGCATTTTGTGTGGTAATTATTTTTGAACTGTTGTAGGTGTAACTGTTAATGAAACTCAGTCTTTTGTCTCTGCAGCCACCTTCTCCTTGCCTCCCCAAGAGTTTGCTACTTAAGAGCTTGCCAACTCAAATTTAATTACAGTGCCTTTTTCTTTCTTATTTCATGCTAAGCATGGGCTCATAAGACAGTACAGAGATGTCAGACAAGAATTCCTCTCTCTATTTCCCTCTGTGACCCTGAGTTCAACTTTGCACCCAGGCAATCACAGTAGTCTGCCCAGCTGTCTTGCAGTGCTGCATCGAGAAGGAAATAGGTGTTGAAATTTTTTTCAGTCTGGAAAATTTGGGATTAATTCTGTCCTCTTTACACTACTTGATGCTCTCTCTCTCCTTTGCAGACACTCTCACTAAAAGGACAGGGAGAACACATAAGGAAAGGTCTCCAAATGCTACTTGTTTTATTATTAACTGAAACAACACTCCTTGGTGTTGCTAAAATAAAGTAAATTGCAGCTGCTTGGGCTTGAACTTTTCTTTATAGTCTCCTTGTAATTTTGAACAAGACTGCTGAGAGAATCAGAAGTTTTACGTGGCAGACTGGCTTTTGAAATATGCAGAACATAAGAATCCAAAATATCGAATGTGAGCATTCCAAACTAAGAAGCTGAAACAGGAAATTATCATAGGTCCTTTTTCACTGGCATTGCGAAATCTGCAGCCTCAGGCATGTTCTCCTCCATGGGAGCTTTACCACTCACATCCTCTGACTCTCTAAGCACTCAGTTGCAGTGGTGCTCTGGTGCAATTCCACCATTGCAATGCAGCGTTGTCAGCCTTTCCACTAATTCAGTCTACAGTGAGCTAACATGTCTGTGCTGCAATACGAGCACAAGTCCTCCCAAAATGTGCATTGTGACCTTTTTTTTTATTTGTACTGTTGTTCCATGCACCGTGCTGTGTCAGCAGCCAGCACACGGTGTGTGTGTGTGTGTGTGCGTGCTGTGACTTAGCTGGTCAGATAGGAAAAACTGCTTTGATCTCATTTCCAGCTGGTGTAAAAATTGGCTGCTCCTGGAATATAAAGGGACTGGTTTATGTTTCGTATCGTTTAATGTACTGGAATTACTACCAGAAATAGTTATGTTAAATAACTCAGAATTATTAATCCTTCTGTGGAAAAAAAGATGCCACTAAGAAGTCACACAAGATTTTAATTCCCTGATTTATGGCCACTGAATGTATCAAGTGCACAAAAACTTTGATTCCTAGTTACTCTCAGAGTAGGACTGAAGGCTTTGAACACGGATGTGCTCTGAGTTTTGGGGTGCCTCCTGCCTGAGTGTTTGGACTGTGAAGAAACAAAAAACTCTCTATATGCTATAATGTTATATCTTTGCAAACCCTAAAGAAAATGAAAGTTAATAATCCTAACCCAACAAAATTTATATTCTAGTCATCAAGTTATACACACCATGGATAGCCAAGCTTACAAAATGCTGAGAGATTCTCAGATTTCCTGATCAGCATTACAGAGTTAGAATTGAGCTAATGGAATAATCCATTCAATTAAAACAATAAGGAAAATAAGAAAAAATTCTGCCTCTCTTATTTTTTCAGAAACTTCTGTTGAGTCTTCTACAAATGGATTTCTGTGCTGTTCACATTAAGTCTCCTGAAGTCCCAACAGCTTTCAAGCTGAATTTCACATGTTGTGAAATAATTCAATTTGCCCCCACAGACTTTCATGCCATGGCTGTTGAAATGCCTGTGCTGCAGACCTGCTTCAGCACACCACAGCAGCTACCTGGGTGCACATACAGCAACACAATTCCTTCTGGAATTTTCTCTTCTGCCACTTGTGCTTTTCTCCTGTCCCCTCAGATCCCACACAGGCTGAGCAGTGCAAATTGTGGGACTGGTCATTGAAAGTACTGATTGTTCTGCCTGACTGACTGAGTGTTACAGTAAAATAAAACCTCCCTACCAGAATACCGGACAACCATTTTTATCTAAAAGCATCACAGTGTCACTCTCAAATCAGCTACTTTCTCAGATGTTTACAGAAGTCATGGTTAAGCTCTCAAACTTTTATATTATTTGAATCTGGGGGGCACCTTACAGCAGCCTCATTGTTCCTAAGGGCGCCTACAAGAAAGCTGGAGAGGGACTTTTAACAAGAACATGTAGGGATAGCACTTGAAACTGCAAAAAGGTAGATTTAGCTTAACTACCAGGAATAAATTCTTTACTGTGAGGGCATTGAGGCACTGGAATACTTCTTTTAGAGATGTTGTGGATGTCCCATCCCTGAAAGCTGAAGGCTGGTCTGGTGAGAAGTGTCCGTACACATGTCAGGGGGTTGGAACTAAATGGTCTTTAAGGCCCCTTGCAACCCAAAACATTCTGTGAGTCTATGGCTCTGTAATTATCCCTTTTAAAAAAGGGAAAATTACAGGCAACACTTTATATAGGGCATCCAAGAACCTTTCACTGGATTCTTTGAAACTCAGTTGCATCAGGAAACTAACAACAAGCGACAGAAAATTCAAACAAAATTTAAAGTTAAGAACCCCCAACCAAAAAATAGAATTATTTGTGTATTCATTTCTCTATTTAAAGTATGTGCTAATTTGGAAAAAAGTAATCAGATAGAACATGATGTATCTGATAAAATTATTCAGATTGGCAAATAATTATGCTTAAGGCATTTTATTAGTCTGCCCTTAAGAACCACCAGGTGAGAATTTACTTTTCTTTTTTGCCTGCATGAAAGAGACATGAATATTAAACTCTGACATTTTGAACTGTCCTTTAGGCATCTGAATTTTCTTTAAGCAGATGGGACAAATACCTTCCTTTGTTCTTCAGCCTCTGAGGGCACAAGAGAAACTTCAGCATTCCATGGGTAAAACTTAAGACTTGATGAACACTAGATGATATGTAGATGACTAAACCAAGAATTAATAAAATTATCATAGGAAAGTAAGTTGTACTGAGCCTTACTAAAAGGACTTGTGCACCATTAAACACAGGTTAAGATTTGCTGAGTTGTAGACACAGAAATAATGAAATGAAGCATAGAATGGGACTATAAAAATGCACATATGGATGTTAACAATGCCTCTGAATTCTGACTAACACGGGCACAGAGGCAGGTGAGGAAGATAACTGGGGCAGTGGAAAAGTCTTCATAAAAAGATATTAAAAATGTGGGCTTTTTTTACTGTGGAAAGCAGGTGACAAATAACATTGTTATTTGAAAAACTCTCTGTGAACTAGGGAGGAAAATAAAAGAAAACAAGATTCCTGAGAACCTGGATTTTCCTGTACCACAGCATAAAGAGGAGAACTTTTCACACAGGAAATGTTGGAAAATTTCGCAATAAAGAAACAAACATTTTTCTACATAGCAAAAAACTTGGTGAAATAATGAATTTGGGCCTGATTAGGGACTCAGTTATCCAGTTCTTTTAAGTAGAAACAGGAGAAATAAGATACAAAGTGGAGAATTGCATCCATAGCAGTTTCTGTTCTGGGTGTTCTTAGAACATTTTCTGGAAAATATGAAATTACAGGAGTCTTGGTTCTGGGTCCCAAATGCAGTTTTCAGCCCCTGGCTATGGAGGCAGAAAGCCAGGCCATGAACATAGGGAACAGAACCTGTTCTCAGTGTCCACCATCCTTGGGGCCTTTTGGGAGGGGTGCCACTGCAGCAGGGCAGGTAGGACATTGCTGCAGGAGGGCTAAAGCATTAACTCATTAGCAATTAGCTTATTTTCCATTGCCTTGGTGGTGATTGCCTTTGGGGGTAGTGTTAAGAAGAACAAGAGCTGCAGCAGCTCTGTGTCATGGCACTCTCTTGCCAAACCTGCTGCCTTCAGCCTTCCAAAGTGCTTCAACAAATCCAGTAGGTTAATCAGACCTCCTTAGCAGCTGATTTAAACCCATCTATACATTCCACTGTACAGGCTTAACTAGATCAATTACAGAAACAACAGCAATAACCATGACAATTTGCCTACTTTTTTGAAAGGGAAATCACAAGAGGGTGATTCATTTGCTTTGAAATGGTTGAAGATAATTGCTAGTTGCTCATAACGATATTGTATGCTTAAATTCTTGGCTATTTCTTTCTGAGCCTGTTATTTTATGTGGATACTGCTCTGTCAGCTGATGATCAAAACTGGCTGGGCAGATCATGCTACTCTCCTGTCAAGCACAGGTATGCCTGTGAGGAATTTCACAATTAGTGATCTCTGTGGAGAGAGAAGTCCTCAAAATCATGAGGTCTGGCTGGACTTGTTCAATTTAAGTGTGTGATTTTGTTCTTACGGTGAATCAACACATTAAATCAAAGTTTTTTTTCATGATTTCAAGAACAGCAATCATTACACTGATTTCTTAATGAGTCATGGTTTTTCCTATAAAAAAGACTCATTTGAAATGGCTTTATTTTTTAATATTAAAATACCTATGCTCACTAAGTAGATGTAAAACTATTTTTTGGTTTGCAAAAAGCAGTTATATTCTGTTCATGTATCATTGGCCCAGTTTTTAAATTGCTGTAAGTTGACATTAGCCCACTGGATCAGACAGTTGAGATCTGTCATAGTAATTTGAGTTTTGTCAGCTATTTATACAGCTATTGCTGTATTATAACTATCAAAACTTCTGTTGCCGTGTCAAAAAGTAAGATGCTTCCTGCTTCTCTAGCTACTTTTAAGGTGTTATTTAGATCATGTCACTCACAGAAATAAAGAATTATCCATGGTAATTCTACTGCCTTGGCACAGATTTATTTTTTTCTCTAACAGGAAGCACACAAAACAACATTGAAAATTCAGTGGCAGTCACAGGGAACAGATGCTAGGGAATGACCAGCCACAAATATATTTCACAAGATCTCTTGTCTTGTCCTGCAAACCTTACAGATTCAGGGTTCAGCTGAATATTGGTTTGTCTCCCTTTAAGCTCAGGTGTATGTTTTCATTTGAGGAAATTGTAGCATTGTTTTTCTCCAACTGATGATAAATTTGAGACGTTTCAGGTAGAAATGCAAACAGATGGACCAGCCCCATGTCCCAGCAGTGGTGTATCTGCTACCCAAGTTCTCCTCTCAGAGTGAAATTCAGTCTTGTGCAGAGGGACGAGGCTGGCCAGGTAGCCTGGAGCTTTCAGCTAAGCCAAGGACATGAGCCTTTTTCTGACTCACTGTGCAGCAACTATGGGTTACCTGGCTTCACCTCCTTATCCCAAACTAACTCGCATTTAAAAGTATGTTATCCTGAGGAGTCCAACCAAGGGCAGAGCATCAAACAGATGGCAGTCTGGTCCTCAGAGACTAGGGTATGGACGGAGAAAGAAAAAGCAAAAGAATGAAGATAAAAATGCTACAGGGAGGAACTGGCTATTAAAAAACTGTATGGCACCTTGCACAATGGCCCCTTGATCCTTTCTCCAGTATGCATATTATAGGCATGTAACAATTTTCTAACATTCTGCACAAATTCTCCCTGATGTCGGTATTTTGTTGTCAAAAACATTGTTGCTTTCTTTAACCTTATTCCTACCTTGTACTTAATTTCTTCCTTTTTTTTTTTTTTGTGTCCTCTTTATGTGCAAGTTTTGAAGAACACCTTGATCTATAACTGAAGTTCATTTCAGATCTCTAGGGTCTGTCCACACTCTTAATGAAATAAAATTGCTATTGGTGGAACATGTGAAATGAATTGGAATAATTTAGTCTCCCCAGTGCCTGAGTCTATGTTTCAGCAGACATTTAAATTGTCCCCAAAAGGCAGTTGCTAGCAGAGTATGGGGTGCATAACTCCCAGTGCTACCCATACGGATAAACATCTACTCTGCCTTTTGATGAACACATAATTCACATAAACTCTACTCCTATTCTTTGAGCAAATCTGATGTACTAGACAATAAAACCCTGTTGTTTAGACAGCCTGTTTAACCTTGGCTCTTGGTTTCATGGGCTGTTAGGTTCCTAGGTAATGATTGCAATTCTTCATCTGCTAGAGCTCATGGTGTTGTAAATACAGTTGAGTTAATAAGTTACTATTTCCCTCTTTTTTCACTCCTTTCTAAATGCCTAGTAGAGACAGAGTAATTAATGGCTCTTTGCTGGGTCTGTGTGTAGCATTGTGTCATATTTCTCTTGCATGGGCTTCAGCACAGCACATGGGCAGAGGAGCACTGGAGGGGCCATTAGTAGGTGTTTAATTGACTGACATAATCAGGCAGTTTAATTCTTTTTAAAAAAAGATGGAAGAAATAAATACTGTAAAAAGGGGGTTTCAAAACTTGATCTTGCTCTGTGGCAAATTTATTTTCAGTACAAGTATGTGAAAGCTGCTCCACCTTTCTGATATGGAATCCTGAGACAAAACCGAAATGAAGCACTGATATTTTGGAAGAAGGCAGCAATTTTGTTTAAGGCACAGGCCTGGGATTTGGAAAGCCCACTTTCAATTATCAGTTTTGCCATAGTCTTTTGATTGAACAATTTATCCGCCTTTAGGTCTTTGTGTGCTAGTCATGGTGGATATTTCTTCTGCCCAATATTTTTCTTATTACTTCGATTCTGACCATCCTGCAGTGAAATACTGTATGTGGATAGAGAAATGGGAATTAGCTCATTATTGGAGACTTTATGAACTGTAGTTCTGATAGCTTGGAAAGGTGAATAAATTTTTATTTAAAAAATCATTAATGATTAGGAAGACATGACCATTTCTGCAATGAGATATGCCGGCCTTTTGAACTGAGTAAGAGAGATTCTTGAGGTTTTGTTACCCCAGATCACTCCTATTCTGGCAAGAGCCAGAAAAACTGCTAAGCCCAAGGAAGCTGTGCTACAGAAAAAGTGCAATTAAATAAATCCATATTGCTTGAGACTGAAACCAAAACATTATAGAGGGGAAAGGCAATGCCTGACAGAAAAGACTGATGGGCAGCTAAGACTTTTAGCTGTCCCAGGTGAAGAACACTGCTGAAAGAACATAGGCACCATATACTTTATATTTCCATGGAGCAGAGGAATTAAAGCATTTATATGCATTTCTAAAAAAATCTGGAATCTCCATTTGGTAAGTCTGGGAGATTCTCTTTTTATTTTGGCTCTCAGAATAACATATTCCAGGCTTTATACTGTAACTATATTCTGGGATGAGTTCAATATTCCAATAGGAGGAACCTGGGCTTTAACTGCTGTCTTTGCTTTAGCTATGAAGAATATTCAGATTCCTGCTTTCCATCCATGATCTAAATACATGTAATTTTACCATACTTAGCACCATCTCACCTTCCACCATTGATAATTACACATCGTAATGTAATCTACTGTTTGCATATTTATGTTTTAAAAGTAATAATAACTTCTGTTGGCCTAATGAGTCCCAGTTACTGACAGCCCTGGAACAGCTTTGTTAAGACAGGTGAAAATATAATATACAAGAATTATTATCATCCTCTCTTTTGTCATGAATCTCTTCTAAGAATAGCCACTTTATTTAGATATCCAAATATCAGTCCTGAAACAAGCTGTTCAAACAGCTTGGTAATTCCTGAGTCTAAAAAATGGAGCCCAATGAGAGTGTATGGTTGAACGCAGGAACTTGTGCCTCTGGAAAAAGATACAAAATGCACCCTGAGACAGGGAGCAGCCTTTCTGTGTGCTCATGTAGTCTCATCTTCTTTTGTCCAAACCTTTGCATAATCTGAAATTTCAGCACAGCATGTTTGCTAAAAAGGTAAAACCCGCTTATGTACTAAGAAATTTAGGCGATAATGTGAAACAGAGACAGTGGGTAGCTCTTTCTGCAGTAGATTAAAATGCACTTACAGGGTCTAAATTCCTGGGCCTCAATTCTCATCAGTCTGACAAATATGAATTAGATGACATGAAGTTATACTTCATGCACCTTTTGGAAGGAAAACTCTGGTGAACACCAGAGCTTCTTACAGTAAAATATTGCTTAAGCAATACAGTCTTTTAAAAGCCCATATAATCAGATACTTGTTCATGCTAAGTGTCTTGAAGCGCTGCCAAAGGCACTCGATGTCTAAACAAGGTCAATTTTGGATAATATTCCCCATTAACCATCCCAGAGAGCTGCATAATGGCTCTGCCTATTAGCTGCCAACACAGTAAACACTCACCTTCCCCCTGTGCCTGCAGCCCAAAGGGACAGCAGGCTGCCAAGGAGGGGAAATGGTGAGCTGGTTGTATTGATACATATATAAAATAGTCATCTTGTAGAACCCTTATAATAAATATACCCTTGCACTTACAGAACATTTTTTTCCTGGCTGAACAAAGGGATAGAGTTTGCAACAGGATGAATTGACAGAAAATTACTCTCTTTTGAAGAATGCTTTTGTTCAGAGTACCAACATTATGGTTAGTGGGGAGAGTAAACAGCGGGACGATAATAGTTGTCTCCTATTATTCATATTATTTACATTCAGAGCAAAAAAGAAAGATGAAGGGGCTTTTCTGTCTTGCAATCTCTCTAGGAATTATACAGTCACCCCTGTGTAGTGTCTTCCAACACTACACCTGTGCCTACACTTCTCCTGTCCACTTTGGGATTTTGTACATTGTCATATATACAGATATATGACCATATACATGGACACATAAAAGTATATATGTAAATCTATACACATGTATGAAAGAGGGATTTCAATTGTGTCTCCTGCTGTTATGATCAGTCAAAACAAAGAGGTGTTTCAGTACCATTATACAATAGAAACAATAAAACTGAGTGAATATAAGGAAGTTCTCATAGACTTTGTAAATGAACAGGATCCCACTCCAAAGTAGTATCTTATTTCGTTCTTGAAAAATGTGTTCCTTTTTTTTGAAGAGAGGCAGGGAGGCTAGGGATACTAGAAGTTTTTTATTGTTTCAGCTTGGACATCAAGGCAAACTTCTGAACATATCCACAATTCATCACCATGGGATAAATTATTCTCAAGAATGAGCCATCCTAGAATTGATTGTGTAACAAACGCTTGTTCCTTTCCTTCAAAGAAAACCTGAAATATGGTGGTATTAATATGGAGTGCTATGTGTGTGAATACTGAATTATTAGTTGTAACAATGAGTAAGTGTTGATTGCATTTTTTTGAGAGCGTTCTCATAAAAGGAGTTGGTGATTTAACATCTTGAGGACTTCAGCTGTAAGTTATTAAAAACAGCTGCAGCCTATTACCCTGGGATGACAGCCACAGCCAACAAGTGGCAGGATACTTGTGACATATTTACCACAGAGGAAAGATTTAATGCCTTAAGTAATAAAAACAACTCACTGAGTCAAAAAAAAGAAAAATAAAAGCAACCCAAAAAACTCAAAACATGCGTGTCTGAAAAATATTTTTTTCCATGGGATTTAGGAATTACAAGAAATCATGAACTAGATCTGTAAAAGGTCACATTTAATTTGTTTTCACTGTTATGCAAAGGTATGACCTTGTGTTTTCAGAGCAGTTCATCAGTCTCCAGAGAGAGATTAAATAAAGAGGAAACTTACCTTTAGCAGCTAAATCAAGCAGTTTAGATTTTAGACCATCAGCTCCAGCACACTTAACAAGATTAATATGCAGGGACTCCCCAGGTCTATTCAGAGAGAAGGAAGAAAAGGGCAAATGAGGGAATGAATTAAAATCATTAGGGCCTGCAAGAATGAAAGGCAAGCATTCCAAGTAAGCAAGTATTTATTAGCACATGAGGCCAGTTTTAGAACTAGTGAAATGATGCATTCATAAGCAATGGCAGAAATAATTTTGGAAAGACCAGTTTCTGCAGGCTTGCATGTCACCCATCAGACCAGCCTTCAGCTCCTGGCCTTCACATTTCCCAGTCAAGGGTTTAGGGACTCTCCCTCTCCCTGCAGCTGGAAATTACCTTGCATCTAAGTACATCTTACAGCATGTTTACTTTGATCTGAGGACAATCAATAATAAGAGACTATGCTTGACAAAAGCCCTGTCTTTCCATGCCTGGTCCCAGATGATGTTTTACAAACAACTTAGCCAGTTTCTGCAGCAACCATTATATATTGATTTCTAAAGTACTCTCTGAGTATATCAGCGGGTTTGAGAAGCATGGACATCAAGCAGGACAAAGAGTAGGAATTTATAAAACAGAAATGAAAAAGAAATCTTTTAAAAACTGACTGCAAACACACAGTACAAAGGCCAAGTGGGTGGGAAACACACTCCCTTTCAGACAGTAGCACAAGCAGTAGCCTGGATATTGTACTCACAGGATAAAAAGCAAAAAATCCATCTTACAATTAAATCCTTGGGCTGAAGTTTAGCAAAGAAGGTGAGACAAAGCCTTTCTGTATTTAAAGCTAATACAGGATTTTATTCTGAAAATTTTTGGGACGAAGGGTCGTAAGCCCAAAGTTCATGGTATGTGTGTATGAGGATGGGACCGGAGAAAGTGCACATGTACTGTAAAAACAGAAAAAGTACCCAGCAGAGTCAGTCCAACAGTCCCCCAAACCAGGAATTTATCTCCAACAAATAACAAGAGAAGGCATTTTGTTCCTGTCATTCTCTTCTAACCATATCCATCATGGTTATATTAGGTATATTTGAGAATGCAATGCAGCCTCCTTTTCATGTCTTTTTGCAGAGCTGATGTCCATGAATTTGTCGAATCCTTTCCTGAATCTTTGATAAAAATATCTCTATCTGCACCCCCCTGTGGTGGTATATTCCAGGAAATTCCTATTTTCTCTACAAAAAGAAAGTAGTTAATGGTTTAATGGTAGTAGTTAATGGCTTAAATCCTTTACTACTTTCTAGTTACCTCCAATGTACATTAGTTGTGGCATTGAAGGGTTCAGTGAGCAAGAGTTCCATGTTCAATGCCAAGCCTAAAGCTGGGAAATCATTCTCTATGGCAAAAAGGACAAAACCTCCTCTTTGACTCCATCATTGGTTAAGACAGCTGAGAAAATGACTGTGGGCACTCACAAGGAGTTAATGAGAGAAGCTCTTTCAGGGTGCTCCAGGATTTATAACTAAAAAGTACCTAATGCAGCTGAAAAAGTGATTTTCAAGATAATAGGAAAGTAAAGCTTGTCACTTCTTGTCAGTTTGGGAGTGAGTGAACATGGATCATCCACCTTTGGTAAAAGACAGCCACAGCACAGAGATTTGGGGTTTCTGAAACCACATAGGTGTCTGAGACCTTTCAATACTGCAAAAAAAACCCCAAACAAACAAACAAACAAAAAAACCCAAAAAAACCCCAAAAAAAACCCCATAAAACCCCAAAAAACCCACAAAAAACCCACAAAAAACCCCAAACCCTTGTAATACGTGAAGACACAGTAGCTATATAGGACACAAATAACCACCACTGCTGTGGTGCAATGTTGCAGTGTCCAGAGATACCCAAGTGTGGGAGGACAGACCCATCCAGAAGAAAAAAGCTGGGCTCTTGGACACAGTGCCAAAGTATATATGCTGTAATCATCTTGGTCATGCTTAATACAGGAACACATCTACCCTCTCTTTGATCTCATTCTCAATAGATAACAAAGCTTTTGAGCTGATGACTGGTGACTTTTAGAAGGCTGCACTAGATTGGGCTTCTGCTCAGCTGTACCAACTGATGTGATGGACATCCTCCTATAAGTGTAAATAAGGCAGCAAATGCTCTCATACAAAATATTTGAACTCAATTCTGCCCCAGTTTCCACTTGTGAGAGCAGAGGGGCACAGATCGAATTCTGCTGGTGATCAGCACCTGTTGCTAAGGGAGAGCCAGAAGGATGGAGTCGATGAGATGAAGCAGGATATCAGTTTTCAATACAGTCACACAAAGTAGGTCCCATCCCAGAGACACAAAATGGGTGTTTATTTCATTACAAGTAGCTCGACTCAGCACTAAGCCTCCTCCTGATGCATTTTATATCCTCACTCACTTAGGAAAATGTTGATTTTCCCTCTTAAATTTGCTGAAAACACCAAAGCATTGCCTTCCAGTCTGAGAGAATACCAGATGTTTTGTCAATATAAAGCAGGCAGAGTAGTACTTCTTTATATCTTTTGGGTTTTTTCAACTTTATAATAAAACTAGTTTATTTTCAAAATTGTTTGGCCTGTGATTAGGTAATGGGCAATATATTTATGGTTCTGTTGTCAGGAAAGTTTAAACATCTATCTGGGTTTTTTTTTTTTACTAGCTAATTTCTTCAAGATATTCCCAATCCAGTTATGTAATTTCCTACAAACTCTGTTTTGTAACCATGGGTCTGATTCACCACTGCATCACTCCAGTTTTATAGCAGCACCAGTCTGGCTGATTGATTTTCAGAAGGGTTATATCAGCATAAAACTGTAGCACTGGAGTTGTGAATCAGACTGAGACAGGGACAGGTACTCCAGGCAGAAAAATTCTTTGAAGAAACCCAACAGTTAGAAACCTTGACAAGGCCATAGTGCACATAGACAGTTTTCTGTCATCTCTGGCTGAGTGAAAGCACTCCTCAGGTCCTGCAGCTCCACAGGTCCACTGAAGCTACAGCTGCAATTCCCAGCACATGAGTTTCTCCCACCCACATCTCCTCCAACTTGACTCATTTTTAGCCTTTGCCAGGAAGGGCTGAAAGAATGAGTCTTAATGAGCATTTTTTAAAAAAAGGTTTTGTAAATTCA
The DNA here is from genome assembly GCA_025920805.1 of Petroica traversi. Classification (NCBI taxonomy): domain Eukaryota; kingdom Metazoa; phylum Chordata; class Aves; order Passeriformes; family Petroicidae; genus Petroica; species Petroica traversi. The sequence goes on along the minus strand of JAHLSL010000057.1, from coordinate 17,447,539 downwards.
GAACAACCATGCTAAATTATTTCAGGTGAGGGTCTGGCCTTTCCTAAAGATTTTTAGAACTTCAGTCTCTAAAACCGAATCATTTTGCTGGCTACTATGTGGGACTGGCATCTTTTTGATCTGTATCTCATATATAGAGCTGGTGTGGGATACTGGAGTTCAGTTATTATTTCTGTGTGCTGTGGTGGCTGGGGGCCAGGACTCTCCTGCCTGCTGTGCCTGTGGGGCTGAGAGGGGACCCCAACCTGTGGAATGCTGAGTTCTCCCGCTTTTACCCCATCTGGTTGCTTTGTGGGATGTGCTCAGAGAACATGAGATCATGCGTTAGATTAAAATCCTTCTCCTTCTGTTGCAAATTTCTGCTCTGGAGAAATGGATTTTAAATGTGTCAGTGTGATCAATCAGTTGCTTTCTAAAGAGTCTAAGATTGCAAAGAGAGACAGAGGCAAGGAATCACCTATCTCTCAGGAATCAAACAGTGATTAGAATTACATGTGGGGGTTTTTTCTGTACCAGATTTGTTGATAAATTTGCTTCACCTTTTTCTATTTCTAACACAAAGGATTAGTGGAGGATTTCCACAGGAAAAAAAAAAAAAGGAAAAGACCCTGAAAAACCACCACCACCACAAATCCTTTTTTGTGGATTCAAAAACATATAATGCAAACAGAAATATTGGTCTTTTTGCAACATTCTTATCTATTTCTTCACAAGAAATAATCCTGTGTTTCTAAATTTTCTGAGAGCTTTAAGCTGCTGGACATGTCAAAAGGAAACATTCTTTATGCCTTCACTCCAGTTTTGCCAGCCAAGAGTTGATCCAGCAAATTACGTGTTACCAGAGCACAGCAATCAGCATTAGTCACTAAAGGGCAAGATACCTACTAAATAGTTTTCACTGTGAAAATGTTTTTCTGCTTCTGCTCACAGTACACAGTTCATGCTTCCTGCTTAGTCATGATTCGTTTCTTTGTAAATTCTTCTGTTGTTTAAAAGGTTCAGTAAAAAGTTTCCTTTCCTATTTAGGCTTCTCCAGCTACTCTGCTTGTCTTCTTTGTCCAAACAAAGAATGCATTCATAAGTGGAGCTTGGACTTTCTGAGCTGGTTTGCATTCTAGTTGATGATCTTTTAGGAAAAGGTTTCATTTCATCACCACCATTTCCCAACCAGTCTATCAGGGCCCACTCAGCAAAAAGTGCTGGTGTGCAGAGACCTCCATCTACCTTGAAGTCCCACCATGTCCATGTCCCTGTCCCTCTGCCATAGCTTGTTCTACACATGGTTTGCAAGCTCTTTGCAGGGCTCCCAGATGTCCCCTGATGTTTAGGACTGAGAAAGACACTGGTGGTGCAGTGCATGTAAAATGAGGCTGGTGCTCCAGGCCCCTTGAGTCAGTGCTGCACAATTGATCTGCACCTGCTGAATGTGAAAAGGATCAATTTTAAACCCTCTGGGTTTTATCTTTGTGGGTTCTGCTGTTCTGTGGCTGAGAATTCGAGTACCTAAAAATCCAGTAAGTGACTAAAATTCTCTTGTAGCACTCAAAGCTGGGAAAAGAGGGTTTTCTGGAAAAAGTTCTAATTTCATCCAGGGAGGTTTAATCTAACCCAGGGAAATGGATAGAAAACAATAAAATTAAATAAAAACTAAATTAAGATACATTATTAACCATTTTTTTCAACATACGTTCAGAGAAATACCTACTTTAGAGAGCTGTGTTTCCTTAGTGATGTCTGAAAGAGGAGCTGATAAAATTTAACACTAGCAAGTTGACTTTGTTTACCTTTTTAGAGTAACAGACACTGTAGATTTGTGACATATTTCTGAAGAAAGACTCCCCTGACATCATATATGAGAAATTTTTCAGTTTGGAAGACCCATATATTTACTTAGTGCAGTAAAGAGGGAGAAAGGAATATGAAAAAAAAAAAATGAGACACTCTGCCCTCAGTGATGATATATAATATTTTTAGAGTAATGTCACTGTACAAACCCCATTTTTAATGATGATTCATAAAAACAATTTATTTTTACAAGAAAATGGAAGAATTCTAATATTTTAAATTTATGCTCTCCTATATTATCTGTAATCTCCTTACATATCTGCTCTAAAATTTTTCAGTGTTATTATTTCAAGCACCTTGCAGCTTCACAAATTCACACCCTTGCTCTTAGAACCTTTGCAATGAGATGAGAAGGAAAGATGGAGGTGCACAGAGGAATTCAATAACACCAAGAAGATGAGCATTCCTTACACAGGGAGAAAAACCACCTAAGAAAAATGGCTGACAGTAAAAAAGGGACCTGAAAAGACTTGTGCAGCTTACATGACACTTTTGGACAAAAGAGTTTAATTGCCTGTAAAAGGAAACTGTGAAACCTTCCCAGCTGCCCCTCAATTAAGTCCTTTTTTGGTGTTAACTGAAGAGAAACCAATTTGGTTTTCCCTGAGGGCTCTCCATGAGTTGAACTAAAGCTCAGTAAGTGGAGACAATACAGAGATTCAGTTCAATAAACTGCTGTGTAGAGTTGTCCTTAGTCCAGATGGGATCAGAAGAATTGTAAAATCCTGGAGGGAACTAAATTCACATTTAATCCTCAAAGCTTGCCCGAAAGATTCCAACAAGGCCTGGCTTGCAAAAACTGCAGTTACAGCCATTAATCCTTTAAGAGGGGCAAGGTTGCGGCAATTCCCCTTTCTCACTTCACACCCCAGCAGTTTAGCTCTTTGCTCTCTCACTCACCCCCAGTGCTCAGCTCCCATTTCTGAAGGGGCTGAATCCTGAAACTCTGTCTCTCCCCACAGCTGCCTGTCTCAAGTGCAAGGCTCACCTCACTTTTCCTTATTCCCCTGAGGATGTCGTTATGATGTTCTCAGGCCTGAAATGGGAATGGGCTCAGTTGGCACCATGATGCTCCAGATACCATCCTGGCTGTATCCTGGCCAGCAGGGGAAGGCACCTATCACATCCTGCAGTCCACCAGGCCGTGGAAGCAGGACTGACACCTGTGAGGCGGTGAGGACAATAGGTTTGTTGTCCTGCTGCATTTACAGTGAGGAAGTGCAGGGATGCCTGGCAGGTACCCTTGGATAACCACAATGTCACCTTTTATTATTTTCCACCTTTTTTTCCACCTCTTGCTCTTTTCTTTCACCATCATGGCCCCCCTCTTTCTCCTCCCCAATCCTCTCCAGATAAACAACCCAGCCTCATTTACTTTTTTACTATTGGTTTCATTTTTACTACATCCATGGCTCAGGCAGTATTTCTGATCCCATTATCACACAGTTAATTTCAGCTTTATGTCCTGTGGCTGATGTAGTTATCAAGCTGCTGCTGGTCTTACCCAAGGTCCCAGAACTCCCTTTCATGGAGGTTTGTCCATCTCTCACATCACTCCCTCTGACCCACGTGGGAAGCTCAGCCATTCCTCATGGTGCTGTCAGTAGCTCCTGTCAGCTTCTGTCAGTGTTATCTGTCACATCCAGCAATTTCTCACAGACAGCAGTTTCCCATGTTAGTTCAGCTACCTGGACCTTAGGCCAGGACTGGTCACTGTCCCACAGCCCTGACAGTCCTGGCTGCTTTCACCATTTCAGGTGATTTACCAGGCCCCATCTCGGACTGCAAAGCTTTAACCTTTGGTTTAAAGTTCACATAATGCTCATCAGTCTGAATCAGGAGCCTAAAGCCATCAACACTGCATCTAATGAAAAATCAGAATTCAAGGAACTCTGGATTGAATGAGCTTCAGGGAGCAGGGAGAAATAGAACAGACCTTGCTTTTTCCATGTACCATATATAATGGAGGAGTCATTTGGTATTGACATTGCAAGCATCTTTAGCATCGGCAAATTAAGACTGCTAAAAGATTTTTCAGTCACTAGATTAGAGTCTTAAAAGTCTGTCTTAGTCTGTTAGAGGGGAGAGGGCAATAAACTACTTTCAAAATGATACTGAATTAGTTTTTGGAAGGGGAGCAATTAATAGGCCCAAGAGACCAAGGCCTTGGACACAACAACCCTCTGTGTCCTGCTAGTCCTTTCCTTTTGTGAAGGTAGAACTGTAAAACAAAAAGAGGAGAAAGCTTTGTTTGCCGTGCCCTCTGGCAATTATAGCTGCCACAGGCTGGGGAGCCATCACTTGCTTATGACAATGTTTATTGAAATAAAATACTCCATCATACCCAACAACACAGCTGAGGTGAGAACCTGTGCTTCTGCCTTGAGATTCCTTTACTCCTGTTGCCACTGAAGACACCTCCAGCAGGAGCTCATGGGTCGTTGGGCTGATTGAAATGCAAAGTGAACTCATACCTCAGAGAAGGAGATGGAAAAGGCCTGGCTGTTTTCATGGTTCCTTATCAGTCAGCTGGGACTCACTGCGAAATCATGACAGGAGTCAGCCACAGCTGGTCTGACCTCATTCTTCCTAGGCCTTGTCCTCTGACAAGCAGCCAAAACATTGAGATTCAAGCAACAGTTTCTTCTGGGGCCAGATTGAATGTTCTGTATACAAGGGTCGGTCCCTGGCTGTGACTCATTTCAGCAATGAGAGCCTGAGCTGCCTTGCTGCCAGATGTGAAGGTATGAGAAAGCAGAAGTACTGAACCAAATGACATTGCTCTCTCTTCATCTTCCACTGGGGCTGGCTTCCTTGCAGGGCTGCTGATATCAGAGAGGATCACTCTGCTCTTCCAGGCTCAACTTCCCACCTGCCATGAGGGCTCCGTCAGCCAGGGATCTTGCTTAGCAGACGTAATGTAACAAAGGGGATAAAATGGTTATCTCGGGACTCATTCATCCAACAAGAACTGAGTCCAAAACACTTCCTCAAACAATTTTTTAATGAAATGAAAACTTGAACTGCTATACACTGTCATTACATGACTGAATTAATAGCCAAAAATATTGTTGCCAAAGTTCTGTACCTTTTAGCTACCATCTGTATGTTTGGAAACTGAAGAGGAGGCCTTCAGAAGGTGAAGACATCATACAGTGGAGGAAGCATATCCAGATCACTGGAGAACAGATCACTCATGGAATAAAGTTATTTTAAGTGCTATTTCCTGACAAGTACTAAAAAGACAGAGGCAGTAACACAGCTACAGCCAAAAATTTCCACAAGTCTAATTTAAGCTTGGATTGAGGGGTGATTAATAAAATCTGTGTCTGCTATTTTCTGTAAGCACACAGCTCATGAGCCCACATCCACAGTTAAACTTCTGGGCAGCTGGGCTAAGGGAGAAAGGACCATGACATCCCTTTATTTTTACTTTTTATCTCTTCCGAGTTTTCACATTACAGCAGCTAGAAGTTTTAGTTGCTGTCAGTTTCCTTTAATGCTTCTGGGTCAAGAGCCAGTATTAGAAATTATTTGAACAGTCATTCTTTTTAAGCTAGAAGGCACTCACTGCAGCTGCGATACAAGAAAATCTGTCTCAGAGCAGCTTACTGTGCAAATGCAGTTCTATCACAATGATTGCAATAAGAACATACTGTATTGTCCATAATTACATCCATATTAGGAGGAAAAAAATTAGCTAAGCTGTTCAGTTACATGCCAAAACTATTTCCTGAGGGATATTTATTTTGACTAATGTTAGAGAAAAAGAATTAAACCAATCTGGCCTGGTTTAAAGTACTTGATTTTTCTTTTATGTTTGATGGAGAGAAATGAAGAAAGTGAACAATTTATGTAAAGCCACTGCTAGGTTTTAGGGTGGGAAGAGTTTTTTGGGTGACAAGAGTTCCTCCCTCTTGGTAAAGAGAAGAAATTCATAAATGCAGAATGAGACAAGGTTACTGTTCTCAGGGAGAAGTAATTTTTCCCTATCTACCACAGCACTTTTCTGTGGTTTGACACAATGCCAGCATTCACAATGCCAGCATAGGACAAAATCCTATCTCCTGAAGTACCAACTGGTATTTGGCTCTGGGTGTTTGGAAATATGCTCTTGTTGCTACAGTGATCTCAATATAAATCTGGTTTCTTGCCTGCTTTCTATTTCTTTAGTTGCTGTTGTTCTTAACTGCAGACTAAAATAACAGATCATATCACTCCCAAATGAGATAATTCATAGCTAGTTAGATATTCTTTGGGTAAAGGTACAGGGTTGCTACAAACGGTTGGCTGACTGTAATACTGGCTTGCCTTTAAACCCATGCTACCAGATTTTACTGTGAAATAGAGTGAAAGGTTTATATTAATTTGAGTGCCAGTGAGAATCATTGGCCGGCATAATACATTTCAGATTCAGTTTCCCTGCAACTTTTACTTGCCCTGAGGCTTTCCTTCCTGAAACACTGCTTTCTAAAACCAAAACAAACTAAAAAAAAAAAAATCAGTCTGACCATTGTGAACTCTGAAATTTGCTCCTGAAAGTTATCACTGCACAACTGCTGCGCATTTATGAATTCTGCCATCAAGTAGTTTAAAACTGTAAAGCACTGGGATGGTTTATGATAAGACTGAGGATTTGGTAGCATGAAGAGTAGGGATTGATCAAAACTTAGGAAGTATATTTCATGAAAAACAATGCATTTATATTCCCTTTCTGAAACAGATATTGAAAAGTCTGGATTCAAATTATTTGTCTCCTACATTCCGGTAATGAAGCCCACCCTCACTGCAACATATCTCACTATATGTACCACTTCCTTAATCAAAATGCAGCAGAATCATGGCTCTTCCCTTCTTTCATTAACCCCCTATGGCAAACAATTTGAACAGGTGTCAGTCTAAGAGACCCTCTTCTTTTGCAGGTTGAAACAGATTTTTGTTCAAAACAGTTCATTCAGAATAAGATGAACCATCTAATTTGTAGTATAGCACATGTAGACTATAATCAGTATCTCCAAAACACCTGGTTTGATGCCTGTAGGTTTGGCTCTTCATTCAGACTGGAGACTTTGTCCCAGCAAAGGGTTCCATGAGTGTGCAGTAATGGGATCAGTTGTAGAGGATGGTACGTGAACTGACCAATAAGGCATCCTGTGCTTTCAGGCCTGTCCATGGATGAAACCCAGTTACACGGAAAAGCAGGATTCTGACGATGTTTTCCCCATGAGAACAGCACAACAGAGGAAGCAACTGCAATCTGTTTGAAGTAGAGAAATCATCTGGGGAGAATAAAAGCTTGATGATGGCGAGAGGAGAAAGCTCTAGCTCTAGCTCTGAAGAATTTGGAAAAGCCTTGGTGGTTTTCCAAACCTTTGATGTTTGGTTTGAGGCAGATCCTGAAGAGGGTCCCAGAGAAACCACTCTATCAGCAATTGCTTTGATTCTGCCTTCCGGGAGAGGAGAGTTAGAGTCAGGATGTGAGACCATTTCCCCAAGAATAAGGGAAGTCTACTGGAAGGGTAATTATGGCACTACCAGAAGGCTGGCTTAGCCCTGGGCACAGCCTGTGACAAGTGCTCATTCTGTCCCTCTCACACCACAGGGGCTCAGCCAGAATGTCACTGCACCTGGGCCGGTGCTTCATGTTGGACAAAGTTGTTACACTGCCTGCCAAATCCACATCTCCCCCATTGGCTTCAGCACCTGTGAAGGAGTATGGTGAGGTTGGAAAATATTAACTCTAGATTTTTCAGAAAAAGGTTGCTTGATTTAGGGATGTGCAGACATTAACAAAACAACACTTAAGAAATGTGTGTCTTTCCGGTGCACTGGAGTGTGAATGCTATGACTGTTGTCCCCAAGCTGATATGATTCCCCCACTACTAATCTTTTCGTTAAAGAATTAGACTGAAACCCAGGAGACTGGGCCAGTTTCCAGCTTTGTCACAGATGTCCTCTGTGACCTATAACAAGCTGCTTAGTCTCGTTGTGTGTTACTTTGGAGACTGGAGGGTGATGCCTCCCTGTCCCAAAGGGACATTTGTCAATACACATTAATCAGTCTTGTGCAAAGTTATTAATGGATACTGGACAGGGAGTGAAAGTGAACATCTCTGTTTCATTTCTTATGGCTTATCTCCATGGGAAATTATGATTGTTCTTTCAGGCCAGCCTTCTTAAGAGGGTATTAGGGCAGGTAATGCCATGATTCAACTTCTCTTCTTTGCTCATCTTTCTTCCCTCTTTTCCTTCTTGATTTTTTTGTTTTCTTGCCTTCTCATTCCTTTGGTTCTTTTCTTACCTGTCTAATTTAGGCATTACTTTTCATTACTCAGCTATTTTCTCCCTCTGCCATTTATTCCTTTCCAGTCTTTCTGCCTAATATAAGTGTGCATTGGACTAGGAAATAAGGAGTTTTGCTCACCCCTTGGGCTCTCTTGTCTGCCTTCAGAATAAACAGAAATACATGTTGAAGTACTTTTCCAATCTCCTGTTTAATGCACATTCACATTATAGCAATTAGTTTGATACTGATTTCGCTGTGTTTCAGGGAGCTGTTGCCTGAATGATTATACAATAGCAGTTTGTTGTCTGGGTAATACTGTAGTGATGTGATTCAGAGTTACGGTGTGCATATATGCTGAAATGCTGGGTTTGGGTACATGGTCTATTCCATTGCTGGAAGACAACTGTGTGAGACAGAATATATATTTATAGAAGAAATTTGTCATGCTGAAATTCATGTCTTGGCAAAAAACCTAGCAGAAATACCAGACACAAGCATTCTCCTCCTGTGCATCTCCTTCAGCACTCCCATCAAGGAAGGGAATTTTGCCTCTCTTTCACGTGGGGTATAAGGGGGCAGAGAAGATAAATTATGTGATTTTAAATGTCTGTGTTGTCTTAAATGAAAATGAAATATATCTTCAGCTACTTCAGCTGTTCTTTTCTTGGTTATTGCATCTTTTAGGAGGTGTCAGTGTGAAACAGCCTGGCCAGATGGAATTCCACCTTCTCAATGCTTGCCTGGTTGTTTAAAGCCACTGCTGAGTCTGCAGTGCTGTGCAGGAATGGTGGTGTGTCTGCAAAGCAGAGAGTGAGAGGGAAAACTGGGAAAAGAAAGATAAGTACATAAATGGTCTTTAAGAGACATCTTAAATAGAAATAGGGAAAAATTATTTCATAATTAGTGACTTACAAATGGAATATAGCCCTGTATATTTGACTATTATTGCTTGATATTAAAATAAATGCAGATACCCTCTAAAGCAGCATTCAAAGGAACAGCAAAATGAAAGATAGTCCTTCCCAAAAGGAACTGGCTTTCCCTGTCTCATCTGAAGCATACCTTATTGGGGGGGAGGGGAAAATAAATACAAGGGAAAAAAGAAAAAAAAAAATCCAGCCTGCTATTTATTCAGTAGCTGCAGGTATTCTGCTACTACTGCTACTGTTACAGGTTACATGGACGTTTAACAACTATGCAAGAAATTTTATTCCAGACCTCCACACCCTATTAGCAGCACTCTCAATTCAGTATAGTTTGTTCATTCTGCTCTGACTCTGCTTTCTGCTTCAGGTAATTTATCTGAAGGCACAGGCCATGAACATGAGGATGCTGTTCCTGAAAATAATCTCAAGCACTCACTTTCTCAGATGCTGTATTTGACTCTCTTCTGCCTGTAAAATTTGCCTGGAATAGCAAAATTTGCAAGTTTATGCTACCCACAATGTGTCAGAATCAGTTAAGTAACACAGTGCCCCAATTCCTATTGAAAAACAGGTGGAAAAAGCAAGAAAACCAAAAGGAACAGTATCAATTTTTTTCTTCATCATAGCTTCTTATCTTCTGCAAAATTCCAGTGCAAATATCCTGTCCTCTGGCATCCTAAGCAGAATCAACTTGTAACTACTCTGAACACGATGGGGTCCAACACTTTGTGTAATGGCTGAAAAACCTGCAGTTTGTAAACAATCTAAATTAAAATAACTTTCCTGCAAAATCTGTTTATAAAAGATTAAAACACCAGGTTTGATTTTGAATTTTTTCATACAATAGAATTTAAGCAAAAATCTTAAATCCAAACACACTGACATTTTGTGCATTTTAGTAATATGTACTAGAAGTTTTCAAATAGACTGCATTAGTGTGTGTTATCAAGATTAGGACTTGTGGGTCCAGTGTCCTGAGAGTTTCAAGGCGTTTAAAATTTGCATCCTGGTTTCGTGACTTAGCAAATGTCTTGCTTACACTGCTGCCAAGATCAGTGTAAGCTGTTTGACTTGCAGAATGAATGTAGCCAAATCAAAACCATATCTTTACGCCAGCAGTGATTTTCTTCCAATGCCTTGTTTCAGCATCCACAGAAACATTATGCAAGCTTAATATTGGGAAGTGGGTTGAGACAAGGGAGGCAGGGGGTGATTTGCCCTTTCTCTCTAAATTTTATCCAGCTTCAGCTTGCAAACCACATCCATGTTGGATACTTGCTGACACTGAGGTGCAACAGAAGGCAAATCTTAAGAAAAGGGTCTTTCTGACCCATCATCTATCCAGAAAAAGCAACAGCAAAAAGTAATTAACTGTTTTTTTCTCTTGATTTTTGAAAGGAACAAATAACTGAGTTTCCTGAGCCATTCATGTTTCTTAAAAAATGAAATTAGGAGGGGGGGAAGAAAAACAAAAAAAAAGATGTATTAGTTGGTGGACTGGTGGTGGTCTTGAATATTTTTGTCATCCCAAGAGCTGGCCTTAGAGAGCCTCAACAAAGCAGGAGCTGGGTCTGTGGGTTTCCAAGGAAACAAGACTAATTAGAGGCGTGTGGCTGTGGCTGGGAATTCTGGTCTAGCAGGTAGGGCTCTGAGCGAGGAGCTGGGAGAGGGGTGTTGTTCCTCGCTCTCACCTGTCAGGGGTGTGACTTTGGAAGGTCACTTAGCACCTCTGAAGCTGCAGGGTTTGCAATGCTGGTCTCTGCCCTTGAAGAGCAGCACAGAAGCCCTTCAGAGTGAGCAGCAATTGCACACCAAGCACAGGGACACCCTGCACTGCCCTGGCTGGTGTCTCTGGGTGCTGCTGTAGCCCATGTCATCACACGGCTCTCTTCTGCACACAAATGCTGTTTGGATCATTCTTCTGACATGTCTTTTATATCCTTTTGACAAGGATTTACAACCCAAACCACCCAGCGGCCTTTAAAACCTGCGACTCTCTCGCTAGAGATCCCACTAGGATTTTGCTGCTTCTCTCTTACAGCATATCTTCACAGAATCAGTCTTTGGAAGACTTTCTAATCCCTTCTTCCTGGAGACAATGCTGCCTGCTATCACCTGATTCTCCAGGAGGCTCTTCTAACTCAGCCTCACAATCTCTGAGCCACCATTCAGACCTGCTGCTCAGCCTGCAGCCAGACACCTCTGCCTTTCCTCTTGCATTCTGGCTGCCTCAAAACATTTTTTTCCTTGCTCATAATAATTGAGAAAAGTAGAGTGAGGCAGCAATGCAGCCAGCTCTCCCTGAAAGTCCACAGGCTGTGGTAAATGGTGTCTATCTCCATCCCACTGGTGTCTGCCCGCACTGATAACCAGGCTGGCTAATGAGAGTTCCAGTAATAACAGGAGAATTCTGTCTCTTTCCTCCCAATATGACCTCTGCTGACTTGCGCTGGCAGCTGTCACTTGCATCACTGAAATCCTTCCCTGCAGGATCCCAACAGCCATGGCAGCTGCCTGTCTATGTTCCAGCTAAAGGAATACCCATTCTCAGCAACTTCAAATCCTCTGCGATCAATGAAGAAGAAAATGAGAAATATCACAGCCCTGATCTTTCTCAGGCTTGCCAAGGTGGCATATTCTCAAAAATAAGAAAGGCTGTAGCTACTTGTGGCAAGACAGATGAAAGGGATAATTGGACAAAGAAAAATGAGCTACTAGAGAAGAGGTGGAGAAGAAAGGGAATTAATAGCCAGGATAGAAACAGGATACTTCTTGGCAATAGGAGAAAGTGGAGGAGAATAAATGGAGAAACGGTTAAGTGTAAAGAAAGAGAGAGGTCAGAGGATAGTAAGGTCAGTGGTGAGGAATGGAAAGTTAATATCCCTTGGCAGAGGATCAAGGAACACCTGTCAGGACTCTGCAACGGGCATGATGCTGAAGTGAAGCACTCTCCTTTGTACATCAGGCAGATTCCTACCCTATTTTATATGCACCTAATAATTGATTTTCCACCGACTAATCTTTTAATACATATCAGTAAAGAGTGTTTTGAATTGTTTGGCTTAGAATTTCTCATGCTTTAACCAGTTGCTCACTAATTACAATTACTCATTACTAGGAGTTCACAGTGGTTTACCTGGGAATTAATTGGATTTTTTTTTTCAAATGCTTGTCATCTGCAATGAGACAACAGCTGTACAAGCCTCAGTAAACGAACATGGATGGCAAATGACTACTTTCATATATGTAAATACAAAACTTCAAAGTCACTGAGTGTTAGCAAAAAAGAGAAGGCAGCCTTACTAATGGTAAAAATATCAAAAGGAGATAGGCCTATTAACCCAAAACATAGGCTCACATTCACGTTTCAGGGAGGAATTTTTTAGCCTCTGAGCAGATAAGACTTTATTGAGCTACAGCTCTCAGGACTTCAGTTACTTGCTACAATATGAACCTAAAAAATTCTGAATGGTTTGACATGAGATTCAAGGCTTTTCTGAATGACATGTTAATAATTTTTCAAAGCACTCTGTTTGTCCTTTAGTGAAAAATAAAACAAATGCAAAACTTGTTCTTTCTCAGATTTAATCTCAGTATAATAGAGATGCTATTTTAATAAATAATTTACCTGTAGGTTCTGCTTTACAGCTTATGTTCTCTGAAAATAAGCACTTCTATGCTTTTTCAGGGTGAAAATGTACTGTATGAAAATACAGTGTCTTACAGATTTACAATGCCATCTCACCCCATACTACTGATAATTTATTATAATGTTATGGAACAAAAAAACTTTAGTGGATTATTTGTATCAATACATATGATGGCGACAGTAATATCATGTGAATCCTTAATGATTTGTATTATTATGGTGAATATAAAATTATTTCACTAGGCTAAGACACTCTTTCTGATGATTAGTTAAATTACTGCTTAGCTGCAGTAGAAGTCTCATGAGATTGCACATGACATCCACAAGGATACAACACAAATTAGTAGCGGTTAGTTCAGTGCCCGATTTCAGATGAATCAAAGTGTTTCTGTTACTGCAGTACATTCCAAGTCATTACTACTTTGTTGTAGAAGCATTTATCATAGTCAATTTTTCCTACTGAACTAATGCTCTGGTCCACAGGAATTCTTTCAGGATGATACAAAGCCTTTCAAGGAACCTGTGAAATTATGATTTGATAAATCTCTGCTAGGAAAACAGGGCAAACATAGATGCTTCTAGAGGTGATCAGAAACACCTGTCCCTGAGATAAATCTGTTGCTAAACTCCATGTCAGTGTCTTGTGAGATCCCATTCAGAGCCACCTGCTTCTGCTGGTCCCTGACATAACTCGGGAATGGTTCAGTCCTTAGATTGCTGCCAGGGAGCTTCACCAGGTTGTATAAATGATCCTGCGAGGTCTCAATTCTTTTGTTCCTCTGGTACTCCACAATGTTTGTCTCCTCATGTGTCATGGCGATATGTCTTTCTAGAGTGCTGCAAGAATTCAAAAAAGTAAGTAACAAATAGAAACAGCCTGTTATTCAGAATTGTTTAGAAAAACTTAAAGCTGGCATAATTTTTCCCCTTTCATATGAGGATTTATCTGCATTAAAAAAAACAGTCATGGAAATATGGCATGAGAGTCTGTGCCAGCTTCCCTGCAGAATGGGAAGTAGTATTTACAGTGGATCAGAAAGGCAGGATAGGTGTTGCTAATGGATTTAAGATACAAGAGATGTATCTTTCCCATAATTTCAATTTAAATTCCTAAGAATGTGTGCTCCTTCCAAGGCCTCTCTGTGGCAGAACTTGTGGATAGCTTGAGAAATAAATCCACATTTCCTTTATATGATTTATTTTCCTCTAACTTTCTTTTCCTTTGTTTGCCATTACATTGATGCTAAAACTAGTGACATTAAAAAATAGTGTATTCACCATTTCCCTACTGAATATACAGGACTTTAGAGCAGTCACTTTTAAACCCTCATTTTAATGTTCCTTGAAAGCATTCAAGGTTGTAGCAAAAATATTCCTCATACTCTTAAATAGGCAGTGGGGAAAGTATAGTATGGAAACAACTGATCAGATGGGTTCTCCATTGGCTCACCAGTTTTGCAATAATGTTTAGAAAAAAACCTGCACTTCAGCAACACAGATTACCTGTAATATAGGTTGACACCAGCACTTTCTAAAGGATTTGTATGATTAAGTGTAGTAAGTGTTTATGAAAATTGCTATGAATATCCCAGCTTTTTACAGGGGCATGGTGCAATTTGTAGGAATATTAGCCTAGAGAAGACAAATAGACCAATTCCCATTTTGGCTAAACAGGTGTAAAACTGGAGTAACGCGATTGCACCAGAGAGGAAATTGATTATATTAATGGGAGCAATATTTGTTTATTGCAATAGGATTTCCTAGGTCATCTTCTGTAATGTGGAAATTTGGATGCCTCTCTTTAACATGTTTCTTCTGTAATGTGGAAATACACTTTAAAATAGCAGCATTTATTTGACAGCATGTGCTTAGGAAAGGCTGATCTTACTGAGATTGTTAGTCCTAGAAGATATGCTACAGCACATTCCCTTTATAGTATTACAGAAAGTAAAATGCTTAAAATCTACCCACCAGTCAAGATAACTGGAAAAATGTAACCTCAGTGGGTTCATTAAAAGGTTATATCGATGCTTTTTAGGTATTAGCTTTAAATAGTTTATTAGTAGGCTCCAGTCATTGGTGCAAAGGAAGAAGACCCTATTGCAATTAACTCTTCTGCAATACAATGAATGAAACTCACATGAGGCCTATATTTTGTTCAAAAATTATATCAGCTGTGATAATTTTTACACTAAATGGATTGGGAATTGAAAAGAACTCACAGTATCTGTAAGTATTTATGCCAGAGTAACAAATGATAGGAGACAGTTTTACATATTCTGTCAGAGCTCAAATCTGTCAAGTACTTGCTACGAGGCTGTATTAATATTTGTTAGTATGCACAGACTTAAATTTACAGTTGGATTTGCTTAGCAGCTTGCTCATCCTCTAATGAAAGAAGAATTTGGTACATGACAAGCATCTGCTTTCTGACCAAGGGCACCCTCCCCTCAGATCTGTGCAAACACAGGAAGCTGCAAGAACACTCTGTATCCATTGTCTTCAGTGTCAACACCTATTAAGGACAGCACTCTGTGCCTGACCTTTGAAAACCCTTAAATGACATAAATGATACCTTAAAAACTGTGTGTAAAAGAGAAGCTTTTTAAAGTGAGCAGGACCAGGTGGTTTAGGGGAAGGATTTCTGACTTAGATGAGTTCTTGTTTAAAGGCCTTTGCAGGAGAACATTTTGCTCTTCTTTAGATATTACTGCCTGAAACAGTTCTTGCTAAAAGACATTAGTTTCTAGTCAGGGAACATCTGGTTTCACACTTACAGGTCTTGGCAAAATGAGAATCTATTGAGCCAAGAATAGTATCAGGAAACAGGGAGCTCAGATCTCATCTACCTCTCATCAAATACAGTGGGGAATTCAGGCAAAAGAGATAGCCTGGAATGGTATTAAAGACACTAGTTGGTTTTCTAAAGCAGAACAGCAAAATCTGCATTTAAAGTGCATTTGAATGACAGTGGCCAGATTGTTTCTGAGGTCCTATAAAATAACAAAGACAACAGAGGAGTGTTCAGCAAGCAGCAGATATGCAGATTATGGAATGGATTTTTGGACTTAGCTTAAATTCACAAAAGGTTGAGTTGAGAACTTCACTGTTTCATACTTCTTGAAAAAATGTAACTAAGTGTAGGGTTCAAAACCTGACCCCAGAATATCAGACAGAGTTAGGATAAGGCACATACAGGAAAGGTGCAGGGAAGGAAGTGGGGAAAGAGGAGCATGGAAAGCAGGGATGAACAGAGAAGAGTGTGAGCCACAGAGCTGCTGATGTGCAGTAGGAGCAGGCCTGGAGACCTATTTAATGAGCATACCTTGAGGAAAATGAGTGTGTCTGTCAGTAAGGGGCAGAAAAAAACATAGAATCCCTCCTGAGAGGTAAAGCAAGTGCTGATGGATAAGGAGAGGCAGCAGCAGTGAACCCAAACCTCTGAGAGAGCAGGAGAGTTGCTACAAACTTCCAGGAAAAGGGGTGTGACCTGAAGGTACACCCTGGGGTGCAAGAGAGGAATGG
This sequence comes from Petroica traversi, assembly GCA_025920805.1. NCBI lineage: Eukaryota > Metazoa > Chordata > Aves > Passeriformes > Petroicidae > Petroica > Petroica traversi. The sequence goes on along the minus strand of JAHLSL010000057.1, from coordinate 17,431,308 downwards.
ACATCTTCTGCCTTGACCTAAGCCTACATGGAGAAAGGTCCTTGTCTACTCAAGCATTTTAGAGCTACCTCACCACTGGAAAAGAGAAACAAGGTCTCTGATGGCACACTAACTTTTCTGGTGGGGAGTACCTTTTAGCTTTGAACCCTTCACTAATTAAAAGAGAAGGAAGAGGAAGAGCTATGACAGTTTTCTCCTTTGGAATTTATTTATATGGCTACAGAAAAAGTGGAAGATTATTTCTGGCCCAAGAGTATTTTTCTCTTGGTTTCCATTTCTGTTTGTGATAGCAATTTTTCATTTGCTATGTTTGAGTCTCTGCTTGGCCTTTACTTACTTTAAAAGATAAAAATTGAGTCTTGTAATTTTTATTATTTCTAGTGGAACTACATTATGGCTACAGAGCTATATTGTCTTGTAGTTCTTGTGGCACTATTTTTTCATAATCAAAGCTGGAAACACTCATACTGAATTTCAAAATTCAATTTACAGAATTCATAATTAGGAAGATAGAAGGCCAATATTCTTTTGCTTACAAACAATGAAACTTCAATCCACTATGGAAATATGTATGGAGTTCTACAGTACCTGCTGCAAGTGCCTGCTCTTAAAATGATACCCTTTTGCTCTCTTTTTCAGAGTAAGTGAATATCATTACCTCAGCGTTTGCCAAGTGCTCAGGAAATATTGCTGCTCAGTATAAGGAATACTATACTAATGTGTAAAGACATGTCAACTGTGTGTTAAGATTATTTACTTACATTAAATTTCCATGGTGACCAACAACTGTACTTGAAGACAGTCACACAAGTCTAGTGAGCATTATCAGTATTGTCTGTGCAACAAATGAAAACTCAGAATGTGAATACTTTTTCCTGAGGTATGTAAATTACAGCAGGCGTGATATGAATAATACATCCTGTGCACATTAGCACAGTTTTTCAAATGCAAAAGAGGTTCTATATGCATAGTTAAAATGGGCTTCTCTGAATGTTATATCAGTAGAAAATATCTTTTAGGCAGTGGTAAGAAGATGTAGGACCATCAATATGACTTAACTCGAATAGATGTAGAAATCTGAAAGTCCTAAAGGAAGAAAAACCCCATTTCAGATATCTGAAACCAGTTCTTTATTTGGGACATAATCCTGAGAATCCTGTTTCTGATCTCTGGAGTTTTTCATGCTTTTAGATCTGCCGAAGTAAGGCCTCTATACAGACAGAGAGACCCTTATTACACAATTGCTAATGGCGTGGCTGCAGAAAGCCTATGTCAGTGTAATAGAAGAATTGTTCCTTCTTCTTCTTCTATTTATTTGTTCTTTTGGTTCAGTTTTGTCCTAATAAATATGCATGTGTTTATGTAAAATGAGAAAAAAAACCCATCCTTCCTTATTTTACATTTTCAGACCTAGGAGAAATAAGAATGTTACAAATCATTAGTTTTTAATAGAAAGGCATAAATTGCAAGAGATTTTCCCATCCTGGAAAAGAATACAAAAGAAATTGAATATGGCAGGTGCTGCTAATGGTGTTTAGTGTTCATTGGAGAGTTTTCAAACAGCTGGTGAGGGTGTGCAGTGGGTTTAGGGATAGAAGAGTGTATGGTTTGACACTGGCCAAATGCCAGGCACCCACAAAAGTCGTTCACTCACCCTCCCCTGCCACAGCTGGGCAGAGGAAAGAAAAATTTAACAAAGATTTCATGAGTTGAGATAAGGACGAGAAGAAACACTTCAAGGGCAAAACAAGCTTGGCTTAGTGGTACAGAGGAAGTTTATAACTGACAGAGTCAATGGAGGATTATGAGAACTAAAATAAGCCCTCAGAACCACCTTTTCTTCCCCCAGCCCCTTCCCCCTTCCCACTGACAATGCAGGGAGACAGGGAGGAGGCTTTTGGTCAGTTCATCACAGATTTTCTTCCACTGTTCTGGGAGAAGAGTCCTTCCCCTGGGACACCATGGGGCCCCTCCCACTGGAGACAGCTCTCCATGAACTCCTCCAGTGTGGGTCCACTCTCAGAGCAGCAGCTCCACCACACCTGCTGCAATGTGAGCCCCTCCCACAGGCACACAGACCTCCCGAAACTGCTGCAAATGTGGGTCTCTCTTTCCATTCAGTGCAGTCCTGCAAGGATAGGCTGCTCCAGCCTGGAAGCAGGGCCCTCTCTCTCCTCTGGGTCTCCCACTGGATCACAGCCTCCTCCAGGCATCCACCTGTTCTGGCGTGGGCACCTCCCCCAGGGGCCGTACATGGATCTCTGCATCCCCTGTGGATCCCCATGGGCTGTGGGTGGATCTCTGCATCCCCTGTGGATCCCCACAGACTGCAGGTGGATCTCTGCATCCCCCCTGGATCCCGATGGGCTCATGCTGCATTGAAATGCAACCCATCACCACTAGTTTTGCCATGTGAAGCCATTTTTTTAATGTGGTGTCAAGGGACTCATCATCTCTTGTTGCTAGATCATCAATAACAGTGTCTAAGGCAGATTTATATCTGACTGTTTCTTAGGTCAGAGGTAGGATCTGACTTTGCAGAAGGATTAGAAAGGGCTAGGACTCTGGTCCTAGACAACTCAACGACCATGGCTCCAATCTGGAAGGGAATATTCAAGGCAGAACTTGACAGCCAAGATCCTCATTGAGTCAGAGTGACACAAATGTGGAAAGAGAGCTCAGGTTAGCAGCTTCTAGAGAAGAATGGGAACATGGAGCCCTGCAGTAACACCAAAGGGGCTGTCAGGAGCCACTGAGTTAATTTATGTTCAGATGCTGTGTGGACCTGGCATGTGAAATGTACAGGACACTGTGAACACTGGAGAGAAAAGATGAAAGAGCAGATGAATGGAACCTATTTCTTGGTGCACACCTATAGTGCGCCGCATTCACTTATCAAAGCAATATTTTAAAGACTAAAAATACTTTATGAAATTATTCATGAAATAGTTGTTTCAGTTCTGACATGCTACTCCTGCAGAGATCATAGGCAGAACTCTTCTGCCTTTGCTTTAGTTCTTGACATCTTCTCCCCAAATACACCTCTGCATATTCCATTAGTATTTGAACAATTTTAATTATGCAAATGAAGAGTAAACTCATTATAAGCAAAGAACTTTTAATATATTTATAGGAAGACCCAAGGCTATGTTCTCTTTTAAAAACTACGAATATCACCATCTCTTGCCTTTTAGGAAAAAAAGTTATAAGAAATCACACATCTGTAACCCAGTTCTGCTATTCTGAAGCTAACTATTTTTTCTTGTTGATATACAGCTGCAAGTGTAGAATCTTAAGATATGATGATAATCTCAGATTTAAGGTTTGTAGATTTGCTCAGTCTCGGCATAAGGCACCTGGTTATTCTTTAGCAATTTTAAATCATGTCAATACAGGAATAAATACCAAAGGCAACAAACCATCAGGAAACACACTGTGGCTATCTGTGCAATCATACAAATCCAGCAGAAGCAAAACAAAAAAAAAGGCAGGGATTTGGCTTGAAGTTGATTATTTGATTGAATCTTCCAAATTACTTATATTTTAAAGCTGTCATTTTTATGTGGCAAATAACACCAGGGCAAAAAAGGAAAAAAACCAAAACCAAAACCAAACAAACAACAACAGCAACAACAAACAAACAAAAAACCCACCAAAAAAAAAATCATTATCCTCCTACAGAGATTTTCTGCAGTACTATAAATTTATATTACGGAGTAAAGGTTAAATGTGTACCGGATTTTGAGGCCTCTGCCTTCTAAAAATAGAATGAGGATGCACTAATTTCAAAAACACAAGGTTTATATACATTTTCCCATAATTATTATACCTTGAACAAGTTAAAAACCCAGAAATCTACTGTGAAATTGTAAAGAAGCCACATGAGAAATCTTCAAGGTAAGAAACATACGAGTAGAGTTAATCCACCTGTAGGAATCCCTGAAAATTTAATAGTCATCCTAAATAAACTATTTGCTTACATAATTTCATGATTCTAGTATGCCTTATTTAATGTAAAATTGCAACTCCATGTACTGATTTTAAAGCTGTCCCAAAATTTAAGGTCATCACAATGTTCAGATCATGTCTGCCAAAAATAGAGCATTTTTATCTCTGCAGCATGAGGTGTGAAAATGATTGTGAAGGGTGTATATAGGTCGGGAACAGCCTCCTATTGTCATAGCAAAGCTAGAATCTTTCCATACAGAGGTTTGGTTAATGAGATTTTAGAAGCAATTTAAATCCACAAACTAAAGAAACTATCTAAATGTGGTTTGTGAAATTGATTTCACTGCAACAAGATTAGGTTTAGATGTAGTGCATGCTCCTTTCTTTTTTAGTACAGTAGAAATATATCTATTATTTTTTTCTTTTTTTTACTTGAAAAATAAAATTAAAGGCTGTTTCTCAATTTTTGTTTATGGATACACTGGTTTGTACTGAAAAAAAAAAACATATTGAGAAGGATCTGTAATTATTAGAGCTTAAGCATATTTGCAAAGTATGTTTTTTCCAACAAATACAGCTCACTTCATCATAAAATATAGACAGTTGCTTGTAAAACCAGTAACTCCAGACAATAATGTCAACTCTTCAGATACATTCAGTCTCTACAAAGAAACAAAGATAATATTTTTGCCCTTCACCTCCTAAATAACTGTTAGGATGAGTATGTGCTGCAGTATTGATTCCGGCACAGAAGTTGGCTTGTGATTATGGTACTAGGCCAGAAATTTCCTTGTTGTAACCAACACCTAGGAAGGGGTGAACTCCTGAGCCCAAATGCTGAGAGGCCATGGATGGATATTGCTGCTCATTAGGCTTGGGTTGGGTGAGCTGCTCTCCCAGCCTTTGCACACATTGTGTAGAGCCCTTCACCTCTGGTTAGCACACCATAACTCTGAGAAATTATTTTTGTCATCTTTTTTTACCTTCCAAATCTTCTCCCTTCCCACCATACCTCAAGGGAAAAGAAATTAAACCCCTAGTTTTATTTTCACCCAAACTGGTTTTGTTTCCACACAGTGTGGCTGCTTTCACTACAAACGTTAGTCTATTTTTTTATGCTTTTAACAAAGTTAGTTTGGGGCATCAGTTGAGTGGTCAATGAAGGGATGTCAATGCCTGCAGAAGACAATGAGGACATCTAAGCTGAGCAACTAAGTTTTTATCTCACACAAGTACAGTTTGTAACCATACCTTTGGCTCTGTTAACAAAGAAACCTCAAAAGTTTAAATGGAGTCAAGGAGTCCAGACAACTCCTCCAGTCTTACTGAGCATCTGGAATCCACATATGAATTAAAAAAAAACAATACACACACACACACACACACACAAAACCCAAAAAATAAACAAAAACAAAACAAAAAAAACCTCTCAACACCTCCCCCCCCCCCCCCAACCCCCGAACCCCCACCAAAACAACCACCTTTGAGTTGTATACTGTAAGTCTACAATGGGGAAGAGGCAAAATATGCTTTTATTCTCTCCTAGAAAACTGCATGTATATTGTTGGAAACAGAGCCAGGTGTGACCTTGGATCTGATCCAAGGCAGATCTTCTTGTGCATGACCCAGTACTATCAGCATCCTCTCCCTGGAGATTTGCTAAAGCTACAGAGAAAAAAAAAAAATAGTCATGTGAGTTCTGCTAATCCTTGGATTTTCTCAGTTTCAATGTAGCTAAGAAATCATGAAATCCTAGTGTTATCCATGGGTCTAGAGATTTCTCCAGTCACTGTTTGGAATACTTCCCTCAGAAGAGCTGTAATTGACTCTACAACTCACCAGACAAATATGTGTTAATCATGTTTTGCCCAAATCCCCGGTTATAGTCCAGAATGCTTGATTACATCTTTCAGCTTTTCTTGTTAGTGCTGTGGAAGACTTGTGTTCTACCTTCTTAGAGGAACAGTAATCTCATGAAATGGTTTAAGATCTTATTATTTGTAGCATTTGTTTACCATCTGTATTAAGCTAAAACTATTTGTGTAACTGTATCTGAAAATGAGGGATATTAGAATCTTTTTATATGCAATTTAATGTGAGGAAAAGACTTCAAGACCCAGGGAAATGAAATTTTGATCAACCAGTCAAAATAATTTGATGAGTTTCCCTTATTTTACATTCAAAGCACAAAGCATCAGTGACTTACGGCTAAGGGAGAATTGATGGTTTCTGTAAAAAAAACAATACATGAAAAAGAGGAAGCTCTTAAGTACCTTGAAGCTGAAAAAATACATGGGTTGGGCTCTCTTCTGCTTTACCTTCAAAGAATCAAAAGTAAGTCCTTTCCTACAATTATGAGACTGGAATTGAAAATGCACGAGTGTCACAAGCCCTGCTGTTATGTTCTACAGCCCAGCAGAGTGCTTTGAAGGAAGCTTAGTCTGCTCCTGCCTCTGAAGTACAGAGTTCCTTGAATAGATACTTCTCTTGAACAAAACATCCCCACGAATTAATGCTAGTTCCACTCTGTAAGCCAGTTTAGAAAGAGCTTTCAGGGCATTTCCTCATGAGGACCTCAGTGTGTGCTGTCATGATAAGCTCCAGTCCCCTGGGATCTTGCTCTTCCTTTAAGAATACTAAAAAATTGAGCCACCTTATTGTCATTTCACATTTTATAGGCAAGCAAGCTGGAAGAAGTGATTAACTTTGGGATATATTCCCTCTCCCCAGATATACACCTTGCTAATGGAAATGGGTGTTTGAGGATCAATAGCCTAGCAAGTCCTCACTGCCTGATTTGTTGGGAGTAACAGCACGGTAAGTGCCATGTGAGGCATGTCCTTAGCCCACACCTGAGACAAAGGAAGAAAAAAGGGTGATTTTTATTTTTTTATTGTTTTTGTTGGGTCCTTAAGCCCTTGTAACTGCTGCAATGGCTTAATCCTTCTAACACTGGATGCTGTCTTTTATTAGTGCATTATTAGAACATTAAGAAGCATATTCAGAAAAGCTCTCTGCAGCCTACAAGTGCCTACAGGCAGCAGAGGCAGATGACTGCAGGGGGCTGAATTCAATGTTCCTAAAGTTAGTCTCTTGCTCCAAATCATCCTGTGGAGAAGCCTTCATTACTTTAGGCCTTAAAAGGAATACAGCAGATTTTCTTCCCAAGGCTAATGTTAACCTTTATGAATATCTTTCTTGCTTCCCCAGAGAGACATCACTTTAGATCACTTTTAAAAAGAAGCTGATTTTCTTTGTCTGTGGGTGCAATGAATGAAACAACAAAGCACCTTACTGCAGGTTTTTTTTTTTCATACAGTGTAAATATTTGCTTCCAAGCTGTAGGTTTGTCAGTCAGATTTTAGTCTGAAGAAAATATTTGCAACCAAGATAGCAACCCTGTACATAAAGAAGATTTATAATGGAAATAATAGTCCTTACTCTAACGTTATGATTATGTACCTATATAAAAAGGTGCAGCCCTCCTGTTGTATAATCTACTATTGGTATTGTTATGCGACCTAATTAAAACCCTACCTCAAGGATGTCCTTGTCATGCCTGCCAAAATATTAGGGTAATTTAGGAGTTCCCCAAGGAGGGACCTGTGAAACTGCAGACAGCAATCAAATGCCAGCTTTCACACAACAAGAGGGCTTACTTAGAAGTTGTGAGAAGCTGATTTTCACAGTGCTGTGTAGAAATAACTCCTTTTTCATCTTGGAAATCAGCTCAGATGCTCTGTCAAGGAGCAGCTAAATCCCAGAGAGCCACTCATTCACTCTCCCCTGACAGGATGGGCAAGACAACTGGAAGGGTGAATGAGATATAGTCAAGTTAACAAGTAAAATAAAAGTCCTATGTGCCGGCAAAGAAAAACAGGTAGTTCATTCACCACTTCCCATGGACAGACAGGTGTTCAGCCATCCCAGGGGGAGCAGGGCTCTGTCCCCTATAATGGCCAGAAGGCAAATATCATCACTCCAAACATATCCTTTTCCTTATCCTTCCCCCAGCTTTATATGCTGAGCACGATGCCATGTATTATGGAACATACCTTTGGTCAGCTGGGTTCTGTGGTCCCAAATGTGTCCCCTCCCAGCTTCTTGACCAGCCTTCCACGCTGTGCAGGGACTGTTCAGCAGTAACAGAAACATTCCGGTGTTATTAGTGCTGTTTCCAGCACACCCAAAACACAGCCCCATACAGACTGCCATGAAGAAAATTAACTCCAGCCCAGTCCAAATCAGCCCATGATCCTACAAAGAATTTTTGTCACAATTGGTTTACATAATGAAGTTTGCCACCGTCTGTTATTACTGGAATCCCGAGGAACTTGGGCTGACTCTATCCAGAACAAAACAGGAGCTGACTTCTGCTCATGGTATCCCTGTGCCAGTGAACAGAGGCAGGCCCTAGTGGGGAAGGATGATTGGAGTCCTGGGGATGCATCAGAAGTGCAATTGAAGGAGCCAGGGATGAAAAGAGGCAGCAAAGGAGGACAGGAGAACAGTGAGAACCAGAGGAGGATGGGGACTGAAGAAGGAGAACAAGAAAAGAATGATAATATCCTAAACTCATGCAAGTGAAGTGCCATATAAATTCCATAATGATGCAAACCACCCCCCTGCTTCACTCTGAAGCACCCAGAGTGCTCTACTTTCCTCAGGTAATCCTTTGAGAAAGCAGGGGAAACAATGTGTAAATAAAAACTTCAGTATGCAATTGCAGTTTTAAAATTTGTCAGACAAGCATTTCTGTGCTACCCATGACTTTGTCTTGTGCTAAAAAAAAATGTTTTATTGGTTGGTCAGTTAAGGCTGCTACCTCACAAATCAAATAAATAATAAATCAGAGGGTACCAGGAGACATGCAGGTCCATGGCCCTGTGCTAATCAGCTGTGTGCATGCAGTGGCTCAGATGAGTACCTGGAAAATGGCCAGCTGTCAACCCTATAATCACTCGAACATCAGGGATGGTGATTTGTGAGTGGGCCCCAAACCCTTCAGTGAGAAAGTCAAATTATAATTGCATGCATTCTATGAGAAATGGCTGTACTGAGCAGCTGAAGAGCCTCCCACTTTCTGAAATACATTTGCAGAAGGCTATTTATCGACTCACCTTCAATCCCAACTGAGTTCAGACAGCTGAAGTTTGAAGCACAAGTAGTTAATACAAATGATCAACAGTAAATATTCTGTCTTGTTTTAAAATGTACTCATTTCTTTCCCTTCAGAAGATCTGGAGAGGTGGAAAAAACAAGTTTGTTGTGGGTAACCAGTGGATAGCACGGTGTCCTCAGTGCTGAATAGAGAAAAGGTCAGACTACAGTGAGGAGTTCTAGGGGAAAGAATTTCAGATTTCCCAGAGCTCAGTTGCTGTTTCTTTTTGCCAAAAGGAGTTTAAAATCAGTTTCACACTCCCCCAGCATTCTTTCAGGGTAGAGTAATGTAAAAATTAAGCTGGCAAAAGCAGCTGTACCCTCACTTAGGGAAAAAAGAAACTAATGTTTTGGCTTCCAATTCTTAAAAAATTCCATGAGAATTCTAAATCCTTCAGCTGCTGCATCCTCAAAAAGTGACTGAGTCAATAATTTTTGAAACTTTTTTTGCAGATTTACACTTGTAACATTATTGAAATGCAAAATAGTGGTTGAGAAACCTTATGAGAAACCTTATCTGTGCAAATCGTGACATCAAATTCCCATCTAGGCTGCTGCCAGCTAACCCCTGGGATTGCAGCCTGCTGGGTTTCAGTGTGGGTTTTGTTCTTTATTGTTTTGATGTGGCATTGCTAATGAGTTGTGAAATTTCTTGTTCAGAGCATTCAGTGCCCTTAGCACATTCCTGCGTTTGGCAGTTGTGGGAGAGGGTTAGGGCAAAACTGCATTTTGCCATCTGGATGGTTTCCTTTCCAGAGGCCCTACAGGGACAGGGAGATTGTAAATCTTTACTTGGCATTTTCAAAGGGTTAACAAAGGAATTAAAAAGCTCCATTAGCATCAGAGAAGGATGACAGTCAGCTGCTGTGCTAACACACATTGGAGTTTGAGACAATTTTGGCACTAAGGAGTTGAGAGGCTGAGGACAAGAAAAATGTAGCAGATTTTGCAGGCAAAGACAGTTACCTTAATGAGTACATGGACAATGCTGAAGGATTGGAGTACAGAACATGATTCTTGATAAAGCCATCAGGACACAGGGCCAGAGAGGACAGATCAGGAGGAAGAAACTAATTTATAACCTTGTGCAGCAGTTCTACAAAGTTGCTAATAATGAATTTTGCAGCTATGTTCAGTTTTTGGATTTGAATTCCATTATATAGTTTTTGAAGTGATAGATAGTCATTGAAATCCCAATCTTATTTTGGATACTTATAATTCCATGCTCAGGAGCCAGAGAAATTTAAACCATTACTGTGCACGCAAACAACATTAAAAGACTGTTATTAGGCTTGTGGAGATGAATAATGTTCTTTAATGTATTTCTGTGCATGTGTGCAATTTAATTGGTGTTTTGTTTCTCAAAACTATTTTCATCTCGTGGATTCATATTGATATTTGCATAGGTCAGCAGCAGACTGGGAATCATTAAAGCAGCAGAATGTGTCACTTAAGCTAATGAAGTAGTTACTGCTGCCAGCAGCAGTATTGGTGTGAGCCCTCAATAGCTTTTCATAAGCATTTATTGGAGAGCAAAGAAAAGGTGAGACTTGCGACTCTGAACTTGTGGTTCTGTCTCAACAAGGAGTGATATATTCCAGGGCACAGAGACTTCTCTCATCTCTTTCAGCATTCACTTTCTAAGCTGTTGTGGTTGATCTTTCCTGGGTCTTAGTCCTGAACCATCTCCTTGGTAGTCCATACAAGTGGGGTTCATCTCACTTAATGAGATTATTTTGGGTTTTTGTGCCTATGTTCTTGTAGGGGGAGAGAGGGAGAAAAGGCACACATCTGTGTCTTACCTGGTTTTCTAAGAGCTTCTTATAATAAAGTGTATATATATACATATATATGTATAGAGAGAGAGAGTGGTTTAATTAAAACAACTACCAGGTACCCCAATTCCAGAACAAGTTTGCTTCTTTTTCTCTCTTTTCTTACTGCATCCTCTCCAAGCAGCAGCTCTTCAATGGTCTCCTTGATTCAATTTCTGATCAGTCATAGGCGGGGATTCAACAAAATCATCTGATTGGTACCTGATCTTCCTCCTCTTTCTCCTTTTCTTTCTCTGCCCTCATGTGATTTTCTGTGCACGAGGATGGTAAAGACCCAAGGAGGAGTACCCCTATGAGGGAGGGCTGAGGGCTCTGGGTCTGCTCAGCCTGGAGGAGACTGAGGGGAGACCTCACTGCAGTTACAACTTCCTCATGAGGGTCAGAGGAGGGGCAGGCACTGATCTCTGCTCTGTGATGACAGTGACAGGACCAAAGGGAATGGCCCGAAATTGTGTCAAGGGAGGTTTAGGTTGGATATCTGGAAAAGGTTGTTCCCTCAGAGAGTGGCTGGGCACTGGAGCAGGCTCCACAGGGCAGTGGTCACAGCACCAGCCTGACAGAGCTCAAGATGCATTTGGACAAAGCTTTCAGGCACAGGGTGTGACTCTTGGGGATGGTTCTGTGCAGGGCCAGGACCTGGACTGCATTTTCCTTTTGGGTCCCTTGCAACTCAGCTAATTATGTGATTCTGTCATCTTGCCCAGGCACCATCCCCTGATGACATTGCCTATAGGCATCAAGAAAAGAAGATCCCAACTCAGAAACATCTCTGCCCTTCCCCAGAGTGTGGATTGCAAGTCATTGTAGTCACAGCACTTTCTTCACCGTGGTCATGGGGTGGAAGAGGAGCACTCATGCTCTGCCTCTGGCACAAGGGTACTCAGACAGTAGGAGAAATGTGGGAGGTATGTGGCTATTCATTGAGGTTGGGGATTGATATAAAGGACAGTAAGGAGGTGTCAAACATTGCATAACACACCTTGACTATGCCTACACTGCTAAATAAAAGAGGAACAGGGACTGATTTCGGGCTCCTAAAGTCCAAGGCTGGCTTGTGGCCACAACATGTAAGACCAGATTCAACTAGAACAGGTCTTTACCTGTCCTGAGACCCCACATCTTGTCTGAGACACATGTGGTCCTAAAACAAAGGGGTTATTTTGTGCATGGCTCTTTTCAGCCCAAAGGCTTACAAGGAATTGGGTTCCACTGCAGCTCTTTGGAGAGTTCTATTTATAACATGTAAAGGAGGGTATGAATTGCATATAACAAAAGGACATATAGGTGTGCTTAAGGACACAAAGCCTGGAGATATGTTAGAAGACTGTTTTAGATGCACAAGAACATACAGTGTAATCATCTGCTCAACAGTATCTTTTTGTACCAGTTTTGGGAATGAACAGTCTATCAAATTTTATGTCGTTGTTTGGGGGGTCAATTTGGAGGAGCAGAATGCAGTGCTCAGCCTTCCTCCTCTTCTTTCATTTAGAAGTATAGACATACCCACAGAAATCTCAAATTCTTTCTAAATGTGCTATCTCAAGAATAAGAAACTGTGTAGTTATTTAAGCATAGAACTGGGACCTTACTAATTTGTTCTACTACTTGAATCGATGTTAGCTTTCCAATCATGGAGTAGCAAAGCTATAAAAGTCTCCATTAGTCATGTGGTGAGTTAGTTATAATTTTATATAGTTATGTCTGTATTAATATTTGCATTAAAAAATTTTATCTAGGCACATACCAGATGCACAAAACAGCACAATCCATCCTCTGCCAAGTGTGAAAACTAAAAACACTAGATCTTCTTAAAAGTCAGAATTTTCAGAAAAAAAAAAAAGTAAATGCGGAACAGCATTTTTCTGTAGCTTCAGTTAAAAGAAGAATTAAAACAAGCTGGCAAAGAAGATGGCTTTGCTGGGCTAATCCCTGCCCAGTACTCTACAGCACTGCCCAGGATTCCTAGAGCAGCAAGTGCCTTTGGCAGAAAGCAGCAACTCAGTGCTCAGTAGGTGAGGGCACAGTACTGATAAACATAAATCTGCACCAGGTGTCTGGGGAAAAAACATACAACTCTTGCTACGTAAAAAAAAATCTGGTTATTCTCCCAAAGAAGGAAAACCCTGGAAGCGCTGGTATATTGAAACCAAACTGTGATCCAGTTCCCCAAATTGAGCCCAGTAGCCTCTAATGGTCTCATTTCAATCAGATCCAGCACTGGAAGGTCACTGCTTGTAACACTGGAATTACCTGTCTGACTCCAGCAGTTGCCAGTGCTTTGAAATTCAGAGTCTTTTTACGCAAAAAGAATAAAAAAAGGGAAATTTTGATGGAAAACTCTCTCAATAGCTTCCATAAGTTTCAAACAAAAATGTGTAAAAAAGTCTACGTTATGCTTCCAAGAATTATTTTTCAGTCAGAATTTCTTTTTTTTTTTACTTTTTTTTTCCCTGAGCTTTTGAAATTTATGCTTTAAAGTTTAGCACATTGCATTAATAAATCACAACCCTGTGGAAACAAATTATCAGGCATAGTTATACATCAAAAAGATAAATCAGAACTTAATGGCCAGGATAAAAGATATTTTCTAATCAGTCAACTAGAGAACTAATTAATGCTATAATTTGTAAACCAACCAAAGAAATACAGCCGCATTCTTAGTTGAAATGCATAAATCTGATGGCAAAGTTAACACTTATAATTTGGATCATTTTGTCTAATGTTTATAAATCAGTCTGTTAAACAAGATTTGAGCAAGATCAATAAATTAACACACTAAATTAAAAGTGTGAGGTTTCTGATGATAAATAAGGACTTACAAATGTTGAAGGTAACAAAACAAACAACAAATTTACATTCCTCAATTAGATGATGGTTAACCATTATAAATCAAAGCTGTAAATAATGTTTATCTCCTCAGATGTTCATGTTTCAGAAAACCCATCCTAAAGAAAAGGAGAAAAGCATTGAATTTAAATTCAGTCTCCTCTTTAGCATACAAATAAAGTACATAGTAAAGACTGAGAGAAGCATGAGTAGATTCTCCTATTTAAACTGCCACAATAGAACTTTTGTTCTGCTTTCTCTGCAAGCTTTGCAGCAAGATGGTATATGACTTGCTGTAAGACTGTGGTTCATACTATTAAGCATATCTGCAAATTGGAGAATGATTGTTTTTCTCCAAAAAATGAACATGACCTGAGAAGACAGAAGAGTATCAGACTTCCCTCTGTGGGTTTTCATCCTCCCCCTCCCTGCTCTGACTGTCTATGCAAACAATGGAAAGCTGAATACGTCTCATGCCAGAAGGCAGCAGGTTACTAAAATACCCATGACATATTTATGCAAGAAACATGCTGTAGAACATATGGGCCTTGGGAGCCTTTCCCACCTTCTGTCTCTGTGTATTTTTTTCAGCTGTAAGAAGGCCTGATGAAGAGATTTCATTTAATTGGGAAAATGAATTTTAGGCAAGAATGAGAAAACAAAGCAATCAAAACAGGTGATTGTAGACATGAGCCTGAACTTCAAAGCACTTTAGTAGTTCTAGTAAAATAAGTTTTTCAAACTCCAAGTCAAATGCTTAAACACAGCCCTGGGTTAACAGGTGGAGAAACCACAGCCTTAAGGAGGCTGGAAACAAATCATTCAGCAGGAGCCACCAATTTTGAGTGCTTGACTGGACAAACACATGCATGGCTCCAAGCTGAAAACAGCAACATAAATCAATGGTTTCTTTAGAAAATGAGATCATGGATTGAGGAAGGCTGAAAATGCAGCTGTGTCAGCACCAGAACTCGCTCACTTCTGTCTTACTGCTGAAATCAGACTTCTTTCTGAAGACCTTGTCTCTCCACTTGGCATGAGAGCTTTTAGACTATAATGAATCACAGAATGGGTCAGGTTGGAAGGAACCATGGGGGGTTGTTTGATCCAAACTCCCTGCTCAAGTAGGGTTACTCTTGAACACATGGCGCAGGGTTGTGTCCAGAAAGTTATTTGATATCGCCAGTAAGGGAGGCTCCACACCTTCTCTGAACAATCTGTTCGGTGCTCGGCCTCTGCACAGGAAAGAAATTCTTCCTCATGTTCAGGTGGAATTTCCTGGCCATCAGTTCCTGCCCATTCCTCCTGTCCCATTGCTGGGCCCCAGGGAGCAGAGCCTGGTCCATCCCCTGCCCCTCCCTGCAGACACTGACAGGGATGAGGGCCTCTCTCAGACTCCTCTTCCCGAGGCTGAACAGCCCCAGCTCCCTCAGCCTTTCCTCAGGGAGATGCTCCAGTCCCTTCAACATCTTTGTCACCTCCACTGGCCCCACTCCAGAAGCTCCATGTCCCTCCTGTCCTGAGGAGCCCAGAACTGGACACAGCGCTCCAGGGGATCCTCACAGGGCTGAGCAGAGGGGCAGGATCTCCTCCCTGACCTGCTGGCAATGCTCTTCCTAATGCACCCAGGATCCCATTTGGCCACAGGGACACGGTGCTGGCTCAGGGACAGTTCACTGTCCACCGGAACCACCAGGTCCTGCTCCCCAGAGCTGCTTCCCAGCAGGCCAGCCCCAGCCTGTCCTGGTGCCTGTCCTGGTGCCTGGGGTTGTTCTTCCCCAGTGCAGGACCCTGCATTTGCCTTTGCTGGATTTCAGGAGGTTCTCTGCCCATCTCTCCATCCTGTCGAGGTCCTTCCCGTGGGCTGCAGGGCTCTCTGGGCTATTGACCCCTCCTCCCACCCTTGTGTCACCAGAGGCATTTGCCCCTCACCCAGGTCATTGATGAATAAGTTAAACAGTCCTGGGCTCAGTATGACATCTTAGGAGACACCACTGGTGACAGGCCTCCAACAGGACCCTGTGCCACCGATTACCAACCCCTGGGATCTGCAATGCAGTATTTTCATACCTCATAGTCCATAGAATGAGGAAAAACTTTTCCGCAAATTTTTCATCCTATAAAATTTCAGAAGCACCCACTTTTATACCTGGCTTGGGATCAATTGTTGCTACACAGAAAACCTAAGTCAAATAGAAGAATACCTGAGCAGAATTAGTAAGAAATGCAACAGTAGCAAATGAAGGGTTCAATTTCTGTTTATTTTTTGCTTCTTTTACTCCTTTGCTGTATACTAGCCATCTCCAGGGTCTCCAACTCCTAAATTAGGATTTGCTATTTGTCTTTAATAGGATAGAATGTAAAATGCCAACCCTGATAATTAAGCAGGTTTCCTAGATGTCAGTCCTACAATATCACTCTCATGTATTAGTCAGTTCATTTGAGGTTTGAATGAGCATAGTTAGCAAAAGACAAATTGCCCTAATCATTGAAAGTAGTTCCAGTAAGTAATTTCAAACACAAAACTTCAACACTTTTTTGGACTCTTGGGAAAAGAGCCTTTGGAGGAAAAAAAAAAAAAAAAAGGACTGTACATATACAGAGAATTATCCACTAGAAACAGACAATAGTTAATTATATTTTATTTTTGAAAATACTATTTATTTTTATTTTATTATATATATGTTGGTATTCTATATTTTTTATTATTATTTAGATTGTGGTAAATAAAAAAGCTTGTACATAGATGGATGTTTTTTCTTTCCTCTTTGAAGCTGATTGTCTTACTATCAGTTTCTATATTTCACCTATGAAACTGGACCCTTAATTTAAAGTTTTCTGTGTGAGGAACCACACTGGAATAGTTACCATTTACATGTATGTAATCAGCCCACATGGATAAGTGTGCCTGTTCAGGCAGCAGGAGTTGTGCTGTCCACACACACACTGGCCTCACTTTACTGGGAGAGCCGTGCATTCCTAATTCAGCCGATAGGAGCTTTGCATTCCCTGCTTGTCTCTGTGAGGGAGGCAGCCAAGGCAACTGCTGGTGTGTATTGGTGTTGTTAAGTCTGTAGTGAAGTGTCAGCATCTGAACCTTACAAAACTTCCCCAGCTCTGGTAATCTAAGTGAAAGGACAGCTTTTTGGAGGAATGTGTGATCTCTCTCTTTCTGGATCCCCTGTGGAAGGGTCAAGAATGAAAATGGAAGTGGAGAAAATTAACAACTTCACACAAAGTCAACACTACATAGTTCAACATCTCAAGCAAAATACATTAAAAAAATTAAATAAATTAAATAAAAAATATCATCCAGGAGGAATGAAGAGAAGACAATAGTGAATTTTATTTCTAGCAATCTGCAAATTGTTTTCAGATTTGCATTTGGATAAATTTTATCTGACAAAACAGGTTGTTTGAAGCACTTGGGATGGACTTCGGATTTAGCCCTTCTCCATCAAAGATTGGTAAAATCCTCTGGTAGGTACTGGTCAAAACCAGGAGCTAATACTGCAATAGCAGCACAACTCCAATCCCTGAAGTCAGACCATGAATCTTGCAACATCAGATGCAAATTGTTAAAAGAGTTATCATTTGATCGGTTTTGATGCCAGTCAGGTGCTACTGCATTCAAGGCAGGAGCTCCAGCTTCGTGGATAGGGTTATAGTATAGCTGCTTCAGCAAGCAGTGAAATGTTGTGCCCAGCATGTTCTGCTAGAGATGTGTTGTTTTCCTTTATTCTCTGGTTTCTGCAATGGAGAAGATGATGTGGCCAAGCTCACAAGGAACAAATATCCATCACCACCATGAGGTAGTGCCATTGATTTCCATCAGGACAATATGACATGAGTAGAGAGAGATACCTGCTTAAAATCAATGTCACATTTGAGCCAAACATTGCCTCCAGACCCAGGGATTCAAACCGCCACAGGTGAGGCCGAGAGTCACTTCCTCTCCCTCCTCAGCTCTCAAGGCCAGGAGCAGTGCTGGGCTCCACCGTGTCACATCCCATTAAGTCATTTCACATATAACATGATGAAACCAGACAATACGTGTTTGGAGGGCTGAGAGAATGTTATCTCAGTGTCCACAGGCGCTGAACACCAACTGCTGAGTCTGAGCACACAGGCAGCGATTCAGGCAATCAGTGAACAGGGCTTTCCTTTCCTTTTGGGGGGATTACAATAAGGCGTAGTCATGAATCATTTTTCACTTACTTTACATAAGTCGTACTAGGAGTCTTAAAATTCACATTTTATGCCTTTTGATATATATTTTTGCACCTCATAAGAATTAGCAATCATGCAGAGAACTTGAGCAAACCCCAGGATTCCAATGCCAGTAGAGACGTCTGGGTTTAGAAAAACACCCTGTTCAGCACTAGATTTATGAAATCTGGAGGTGGTGGATTTCAAATTTGTATATTTTATTTATGTTAGAAACTGGTTTATTTGCACAATGAGTGAGGAGGATGCAAGGGGCTGAGTGGTGACCTTCTAAAATTAATAAATGTTGATTCTGTTTCCATCTTTGCCTGTCACTGAGAATACAATACCTATCATCTATTTTTTCTCTCTGGGTTACAAATGGTGAAACAATATCATAAAATAAGATCAGAAAATGTCTACTGTTTTAAAATGTAAGGATCTCAGTCATATTTTCTCTGCATTGATTTAATTCTCACTACCGATAAACTTCGAAACAAAAGATAATTTGATTTTCAATTAATCCAATTCTTTTTCTTTTCAGAAAATAACAAATCAATGTGCTTTGACAGCTTTGACATTTTTACCAAATGTAAATTTAATTCAATCAACCCTGTCAACTGATGATGTATTTTGATCAAAAAAACATGAAAACCAAAAGGAAAGTTCCGGGTCAAGTTAACTGCTAAATAGTTTGCAATTATTTGTTTGTCTCCAATGAAGAGAGTTAGCTTTACTCATACTTGAACACATGCTGCACTTGAAATTAAGTCACTTAATAAATTTGCACTGAAACCCCATGCAGAGACTGGAATAGGAATATCTGCATTACCTTCCCACCCCTATCCTCCCAAAATTTTTCCCTGGTAGACAGGCATATAAAGATCAGTTTCCAGCATGGCAATCACTACATCTAATCCTCTTTGGGATGGGTCTGGCTCTGGTCCACCGAATTCCACGTGGGACACAGGTGTCAGGTGGAGCAGGGTGCAGCACTGCCCGGGTATCCCTACGTGGAACTCCTGCAGCCCCCAGGGGAACAGAGGGGGCTGGGGAAGAGGGGCTGGCGTGAGGCTCGGCCGCCCTCATGCTCAGCGTGTTCCTCCTCCGTGCACAATGGCATCACTAAGCTGATGATGGGGATGTCCCTCCCTTTCTGTTCAGCCTGCATTGTCCGAGCCATCTGCCTCAGCGCTGGTCACAGAACCCTGATTCCGTCTATAACCTCTCTTTGCAATAGGTCTAAAGGCTTCCAAATTACTGCAAACGAGCTGCCCAGGGCGCGAGCAGGCAGCCTCAGGGCCGGGGGTGACGCGGTGAAAACCGAGCCCTCTTTTACCACGGGAGAACAGAGCTGTGAAACCATGGCGTGCAACAAGGAGCACTGCCAGCCTCCCAAACACTTGATATTTGCGAGGTTGTTCGTTCAAGTGTGAATTCAGAGGTCAGGAGAGCCAGGCAGGTTCCCTGTTAGATTCCCACCTCTCCCTCTCTGTGTGGTACCCAGTCTGTCCTGCTGAACGTGCTGAGAGCATCCCTGATTCGGAGTGGGATGTTTCAGTCCAGAGCACCCAGAACTCAGTCTGTTTTGTCTGCTATTTGCCATTACCTGATGCCTGCCACTCTGATCAGTCGCTGTCACTATCTCCCATGTGAATCTTCTTGAATGAGCAAAAGAGTGAATGTGCCTCAGAGCTGGGTTTAGAAGGTTGCAATTCCAGCTGACTCAGTCCAATTTTACTGTCACTTTTTATCAAAGGCAGATATCAAAACTTATGAAGGAAACATGGGTAAGCTCTACTATGCTGAAAGTGTTCTTTTTAAACACATGGGCACATTTACTAAAAGTAGAAATACATATATATCTACAGATCAGCTTATCATGGCATGTAGGTAGGAAGTATGTTAATTTTTTAACTAGTTAGTTCAATTCATGATTTACAGATGGCTATATATTCATTAGGCCATTAATTTAATAGGTTAACTGGAAGAGAAAAATTATTCTAATTTCATCTAATCGTGAAAACCTCCTGGTTACTCATCTTGTGACAGGAAAGGAATTGCATTATTTTCTTTTAAAGATGAGGGATTCAATGTACTCTGACAAAGCATGGCTCGTATTGTCACACTGAAAACATCATTACGATATATTTTTCGAGCTTGCATTTCCACAACTGACAGCTCTGAGACAACCGTGTAAAGAGCATCATAAATAATAGCCCCAGTAAGGGCACATACACTGTGCTAGCACTGTCCCTCATTAATGGAGCATTTACATTTTATGAATCGGTAGAAAACAATAATTTTAACTGTTGACTGAAGGCTTAGTAATTTTTAGAAGTGCCAAGATTTCATTATGCCTGTGAGAGCTGACTGCACGTGCTTTGCATTTCCCTGACACCTGTTCTGTGTTTTCTGAGTGGTTAAAAAGACAGAGGGAAGAAACAGAGACAAGCTCCCCTGTAGTGAGCTTCCCACATCTGCCTGGCTGAAAAACTACACTGAGAGATGGTGAAATATAGTTCTCATAATTTTTTTAACATGGAAGGCAGGAGATGCAATAGCTTTTAGACGACACTTTAACCTAACTTAGAGGCAAAATGCTTCAGTGCATAATTGAAGCAGTGTAAGGGAATAAAATGCAAATCCCACACCCTGGATAATTAGTAACCTACCCAGTTCAGCACTCTTTTTAAATGTTGCATTAAATAAGTACGTGGAGGTCTGATTAACCATTAGATTGCTGACAATATTTTTCTCCCTTTGATTGGCATTGGACAGAGTGAAAGAATGTGACCTCAGAGTGTGCCTAATGTTATTTTGATAGCAGGAAAACATAAAATTTAGAAATACAAGTAGCCAACTTTACACTGTAAAGGAAGTTAAACAAATCCCACCTTTTGTGTCTGGGAAAACAATCAATATGCCATGGGAGCTGCTCCAGACATATCACCATTGGTTTCAGTTTGTTGTTTTTTTGGGGGTGTTTTTAATATGTTATTGATTTCTTTGAACAGTTGAGTATGGTTTATAATAGCAATAATCTGCATGAAGCCACCATTACATGGGATAACACCAAGTTTATAGAACATTAGCTTTTGCCTTTAGTAGTTAACTGAGGAATTAGATTGAAAGGCAGAGGTTAGCTTTTGTTCATTTTTTTTGTTAAGAATGACATTAAGGTGAACATTACTTGCATATTTCCAGGTGCTTTTGGAGTGTAGGGAGGAAATATAAATGATCAGCTGTCCCTTTCTGTTTTTTTAAGGCATTAAGTTTTGCAACGAGATCACATACAGGCTGCTTTTCATCAGCTTATTTAAGTTTGTGTTTACTTCCTACTGGAGTTGCATGGACTGAAAATTAAACATGCATTTAAGGGCTTTGGCTGAATTAGATTGTTTAAAAGAGCTTTGGTTCCTAAATGAGATGTGGCAAGGGCTTATTTGCATGTATCCTGACTCACAAAATTGGAACCTGGTCTTCATGTTTCCCCCTAAAGCAAGTAGAATACTGGCCAATTTATCATGTGCATTAGATGGGAAGAATCTGGGGTTGTATTCAATTCTGGTATTATTAAAAAGCCTTAAGATATGAATATTAAAACTATGAAATACACAAATTATTACAAAAGCATATTTCAAATGTACCTCACTGCAGGGTGTTGCTGTCATCTTCTCATGCTCTGATATCTGCCCTGCAGCACTATTGACTGGCTCCAACTCTCTTTCACTGTTTTGGATGTTTTTGCCTTCTTTTTAATAATACTGCTTTCTAGCACACTTTGCATGCAAGTTTAGTGAGAAGATCACATTAGTTATTGTTGATTGTAGTCAATATGTTATTATTCATCTTGTTACGGAAAGTGAAAGTCAAAATTTTTTAATCCTGTAACCACAGGTTCTATTTATTTATTTATGCCATGGTGTTGTCTCTTGTGCTGCATCCTAATCCATTTCCACAGAGGTTTGAAGCGTTCCAGAATAATTTTGTTGGCTTATCTCCCAATTGGTTGTTTCATTTTTGTATATATGTGCTAGAGTTAATATTTTTGAGAAAAAAATTCCAGTCATTATTATACAAAATATAGCAAAATCTCAAATTCCTTTTCTAAAAATATGTTCAAGTTGATAGACAGTTACTTGTAGGTACAGACTGTGAAAATGTCCAGGCTAGGATATGTTCTGATCCATAGATATGAAATACTACAATAGTAATAAAAATAATTTGCAATAGTCTGATTTCTGTTCTTCAGCCTGAGGTGCTTTGTTCAGGTCTCTGAGCGCATTTGTCTTTAATCAGCACCTGTAAAAACCTACAGGTTTAAGGGAGCCATTATTCATGGCGAAAGTTTTCTATTTTGTAGAAGCCTGAAAATTGAAACAGCAGCCATGCAGCTCTCAGCACATAAAAAAGTGAAATATATTGTGTGTTTCTTGGTGAAGTACTGGGTTTGGGGGGCTTTTTTTCGTTTTTATTTCTACACAAATATATGATATGCACAAAAGGTACCACTTCTGAAGGATAAATTGCTAAAAGAACTCTAAAAGCCAAGGGGCAGTAAGCTTTTAGGCTCTGTCTATCAAGTCTGATATTTTGACCACTGTAAATTGTAGCTCTCTACTTTTGCCACTATTTTTGGTAACTTTTTAGAATTAATTCAGCAGATTTAGAAGAGACCTCCAGCATTCAAATAACAACTTCAAGGCAGGTAAAATCTAAGCCCTAAAGAATTATATATTGTTAAGTAGTTTATTATGACATCTCAAAAGCTATGTTTGGATGAACTTAGTGGACCTATTAATTACTTTCGGTACTTATTACTATTAATATCATTTCTATAAGCCTTGGAATTAAAAATGTAAATAAGATATTAAGCTGTCTGAATATTTAAAAGGTTTAAGGAGAAAAAGGCTTATTAGGCTGTTTAGTGTTTAAGTGACCTCCAAAGGACAGATAACAGAGTAGACCAGCAAAATCAGACATTCACTGCAAAATAAATTAACTTGTTTGATTATATATTAACACATTATATATCCCTCGCTCTGCCAAATTGTGATTACATGACTGAAAGCTGTAAAAATATAATTCATTTCTCCATATTCTTATTAGAATGCAAATATATCAAGCAGGGTGATTTGTTGGTGGGTGGATATTTTTATTTCTTTTAGACTGTGGAGTAAAAGCACAGTGAAAAAGATAGGAGAAACAGCACAGCAGAAGCTATGGATTTGGAAATAGTGGAATGCATTAAACAAAAGATAGCTAAATCCATAAAGGCAAGCTTTGGTTAGATCCACATCACATTAGATTTTGTTACCAGCCTAGTATATTTTCCATATTGAATATATTTTTTAAATCTGTAGTTTTATTCATAAATTAAGAGCTATCAGCTTCCACATAAACAGAAGCCATGGCTGCACTGCAGAAACACTCCATCCCAAAACTGAAGGGAAGCATTGCACAGCCCAACTTGATTAAAGCAGATTAAAAAAACATGTCTATCAAGCTGAAAGACGCTTGGAAGAAAATCTCAGAGTAGTTCAGTATGAGTTGCAGGAATCCCTGGATGAAAGACCATTTATGAAAATCCAGCTGATGGTGTGACAGTGAACATCCAGTGAGGACACTGGCACTGGCTGGTGGTGTTCCCCTCAGGAATGTGTCACCTGCTCCCTGGCTGTGGGCTGGGAATTTGAGTGTTCTTAGCCTGCTCCCAGCTCCCTGCAAAGGCACCGTGCAGGTCCCTGGCACAAACCTGATGTGGGGTGGGGCCAGGTGGCCTTTTCAGCCATCAAGTCGAGAAATGGTCATGTTGAGAGGGTATTGTGCAAAAGCTTACAGCTCTGCAGGGTCTAGAATTCTTTGCCAGGTAGTCAGCTTTTTCCATTTCACAGGCATTGGAATCTATTTGCAGAAGTTTTTACAGTCCTATGGAACAATGCCTTGCTCACTTGAACTGAAAATTCTACTAAACCACTGATTTTGAAAACCTCTTGCCTTTGCTTTTAAGTAGAAAGATGAGATACTAACTTTGGATTCTTAATCTGAATGGAAAAGATTAAGAGATTTCAGATATTACTCGGCTTTTCAATTAGAAAACCAATTTTTATTCTATATGTTCAAATATACAAATGTATAATTATGCATTAAACTGTGATTTTAAATAGCTCAGGAATGTTTATTTATTGCCACACTTCAGCATTTGAATTCTTTTCATCTGCAGTATATTAAGAGACAAGGAAACATTCAGAGGGAAAACAGAAATATTTTTACAGGGAATTATGTGCTTGTGTTGAGAAAACTGAAATGTAATCTGAAAACTGAGAAGACCAGGGCTGAAGTAAATTCCCTGACAAAGACCTAAAGAAATCAGAGGTAATATGTTTATCTTTCATAAAGCAAAATATTGTCTCTTATTGAATCTGATGCATAATATAAAAACCAGAAGATTCCTCTAGTGCCTGGATGATTCCTATTCTCAGCAGTCATAAGAGAGACAGGTCTTTGTCTCTTGATCTCGTTAAGGACACTCTAGGTTTTGTTCAGCCCTTGAGAAAGGAAATGTTTTAGACTGTTCTGCAGTGATTGTTTTATTGCCTGCAAGGAAAGTTGTTTACCTGGGATTATATTTTATGCAATCATATAAGAACATGACACAAGATACAAAAAAATGTTGGAGACTTGGAGTTAAAATCTGATCATGCAAATAAATTGAGTCATGTGGGGAATTATTTCGAGAATGTTTTACATTTGGAAGGCTCAGGCTTAGCAAAGAATTTCTTTCATCTCTCTCTCTCTTTTTTTCTTTTTTTCAAACAAGCTTTTAGAACTCTTTTCATGTACTTCTTTGGTGCATAAATAACAACAACAAGTCAACAGCAACCATCTGTTGCACATTAAGAATTTTAATTTTAATGCATCCAATGATGCCCTGCTTAATGGTCTTTTTGACTTTGTTGCCAATATCAGCAGGATGAGCTAGATAATTGACAAGGGCATGTAATTGATTGTCTCAGGTGGAAACGTACCACTCATTACTGTGTACAGTGAGAAATGAGTCTTCAGATATGGTGGGGTTTGATCTCTAAAAATGTAATTCATTTTGGCTTTGAGGGATGAAATTTAGATTTGAGGCACTGTCAAGGGCTAGCTGAAGCAGGGAAAGAAGGGTCCACTGAAGAAAATGAAATCTGAGCTGTAATCTAGCTATAAATTTCTGGCAAAATCTCTTTTCTGCAGACTGAGTTTTCAGCAGCTGCTTTGATGAAGGACAGTGAGCAACAGTGGAAACTCAAGAGCAGAGCAGGTGCCTCCAAGAAAGTGTCAGGGCTGTCAACCAAAAGCAGTAACCAGGATCTTGTGTCTGATGACAGTTGAAAAGGCAGTATGGGAAAAAAAGTCTTGTCAGCACTGAAATTGCTTTTAAACATGATGCTTGTCTTGTTCCACAAGGACAAAGGGGAAATATGCATCATTGCTCATATCCCAAGCTGAACAGAAATGGGAAATTTTGCTTCTTTTTGAAAGGAAGTTGCAGGCTTTCAACTCCAGCAGGGAAATATAAAAGAATTACTATGTTTTATTTTTCTCACCTTCACAAATGGAAGCTTGAAAGGGCAATAAAGCAGTTTTCTTAGAAATAAACTGGCACAAATTTTTGCACCCACTTATTAATATGGCTCTTTAATTTAAGAGAATCAACTACATGCTAAACCCTCATGTTTAACACACTTCAAAATTTCAAATGACTGAAGGGGACCATGGTCTTCAAGATTTTCACTGATGGTTCACCTGTAGAAAACATCTCTCATTACTACTTCAAATTTCCCCTCACATAGCACAGTGGTATCTTCACAGTGGAATTTAGGGGCTACAAATTAAAAGGGGAGGCAGGAAACGTCTGAAGATGCCAAGGCAGCATTTGTTCTGGATCTGGGAATAAGATATATGACCTTCCTGTCATCTCCAGGAATGATAGATAAGTGAAGTGGGCTAATGGAGCGACACAAAAATGCAGTGTGAGCTATTCATCCAGAAAAATGTTATCTGCATTTTAATGTTATGGGTGGTAGCTGCCTTTGAAGCTGGTTTAAGAAAATAAGTTTTGGAAGTTTTGTTACTTCTCTGTAATGGATGACTGTGCAATAAAGTCAAACCTGGTACAATATTGGGTAGTGACATTTCCAGGAAGCTGGGCCAATACAGCCTGCAGGTTTTTCTGAGCTTTTTCTTCTCCTAGAGTTTTTGACATTCTCTGGCTAATTATACATGCATGATAAGTTCCTTACTGGGAGCCTGCTTCTCAATGAGCAGGTTTTGCTTTGGGTAAACATGGCATTTTTACTCTTCTCCATCCCCCATTAGCTTAACGATGGTGAGAGAGCTGCTCCAAAGAGAATCCTGCAGCGCACCATGAATGTCATCATTAGTCTGGAAGTTCATTTATCAACTAAATATTTCAGCTGAAATAATATATTTTCCTCTCCTGAATTCTTTGAAACAGGCTCTTTAGCTTAACTTTTCCCACAAGATTGCAAATACTCTGATATATTATGGACAAAGACTTGTCTGGTTTGACCCAGACTTGCTGAAGCTGTTGAAAGTGAACCTTTCAAGTCTGCAGGAAGCTCACAGAGCAATCAAAAAACACAGCAGCCCTCCTGGATCATTAATATGCCATCTATGAACTTCCTTCCATTTCCATCCCTGGTGTGGCAAATGCCACCACCCAGACTGGAACTTCTGGTGCTGGTACAGGGACATGAATGGGGTTCTGTGGGGCATTCCCAGGTGCCTGAGCCAGGAGACTTTTGTCTGGGCTGACTGTAAGAGTAAGAGCTGTGCATAACTCTCACCATTCCCAGAGCACAGGCACAATTCCTTCAGTCCATTGCCCTGCTACAGTTTTTAGTGCTTCTGTCCTGCCCACACGAGGTTCTGCTCTGGTCTGCTTCGGTTCTTACAATGTTAGTGTCCTGTACTTTTAATGATAATCCAATTCATTCTTTTCCTCGGGGCATCTTTGGTGGCTGAAACCTGTGAATTTGTTTTGCTGAGCTTATCACCTCCCTGATTTATCTATATACACTTATTAATCTCAATCTGCATAATCATTTTACAAAAAAGTATTTTCTTCCTACTAGAACTGGCCTCCAACAATTGCTTTTATCTAAGAATTTCATGAACAGTGGAGAAAGGAATAATTCTTTCTTTTAAACTGCAAAATGCCATAAGTGGCTTCATTTTTACAAAAGCTGTCAAGGTTTTGTGAATCATGAAGAAATTAGTAAGACTGCAACCTGTTTGTAGATGTCTAGTGTGGATCATTGCATACATTATTTTTAATGGCAAATTTTACCACTGTTAGCTCAATCAGCACAAGAATTATATTTCTGAAAGCCAAGACAACTTGGACACATTTTCCAAATTTCTTTCTAACATATTGGAAGCAAAGCAAACTGCTGTGTTTACTGAAGAGGACAGCTTTCCTGTGAGAGTTTATTTTTATTCTCCTTCTTACTGAGTTACAGGGAAAGATCCTATAATTATCGACTATCTTTTAGTGGTGATTTACTTGGTGAAGATTGATTAGCACAATCAGTCACTCTAAAGCAATTTTCATCACCAAATATTAGATGGTTTCTTCTCCTGCTTGATTAGCAGTCCTGCTGCAGGTTACATTGTAGATGTAATTCTATAAACACAGCTTGCAAGGTGTTGTTATATGAAAAATCCTCATCTAAATACAGAAAATCTTAAATATTTATGGGTACTAATTGTGTGCATGCACATGTGTATTCTGTATATCTATATATATGCACATGAAGAAAATCTGAAAATGTTGATTATATTCTAAATATGGAGCCAAAGATCTGGATTCAGAGATTAATCTTCCACGTGTATATGAATAATACTTTTGTTTGATCTTATCATCCTGCCCCAGCATAATCTGGGTAAAAAAAAAAAAATCCTTATATATGCTTAGCAGGAAATAATTCAGATTTGCCCTCAAAAACACAGCTATCTTAATATATTTTGGCTCAGGAAATGCATTGTACTGGTTTTGGCTGGAGTAAAGTTCTCCACCCCTTATTCTGTACCATTTACGTCATGCTCACATCCTACACTATCCAACAATTTAAAGGCATATTCCATACAAACTCCACCCCTGATCATTTTGGGCCAGGCTATAGGGTTTAACAATGCAATTAACCCCTTCCCCTTGCTCCTAGCCTTCCTGCTATAGCAAATTCATAACATTCAGTCAAATAATGAATTATTTTCACACAGGTTTCAGGCAAAACCAGCCAAAACCAGCCCATATTTTCCAGAGTGATTTGTTTTCTTGTGGTTTTTGTTTTTGCTTTTTATTTAGAGTGTTTGCTTATTGAGCTGTTCTGTTTTAAACTTTCAGCTTTAAAGGCTGCACAGTTTGTGTCTGTTTTCTAGGGCTGACTTGGGTGAACTGCTACTCCAGCTGAAGAAACCATGCATAATTCCTACCCTAAAATCTTCCTCAGATTGAAAAGAAAGCAGAAACAACTGTGCTCAAGTACAGATTCAGCAGAGCTGCTAAAATGTCTGCAACTCTAGGTATTGCAAGGAAAAGTTCATGGTATAGATCCAATAATGCAGCTCACTGTCCGAGCCATGTAAACATTACATTTGCCTATAAAAATGTTATATGTGTATTAACAAGAAGCCACATTTTATGACATTGATTTTGTGTTTTGGTACAGTTTCCTCTGCTGTGCAAACAGAAGGGTGAGTAAACTGCAGGTACCTGTGCAGGAGGCACAGAATTTCTATCTGATGAGGGGTTCATTGTCTTGTGCAACTTCTTAACCTGGGGCTGATCTAGAAAAGGCAAGAGACTTCAACATGGCCTGGGGCAGCAGCCTTCCCTCAGCAAGGAGCTGAGGTTGTGCTGAGAAAGGAGAGGCTGAAGGTGAAGCCTGTGTAGGGATGTAGGACCTGGGAGGGGGATGAGTTCCACAGGAGCTGCAGCAGAGCCACGTCTCCCACCTGTGCTGGTAGCCAGTGAGGAGGTTCCCAGTCTCCTTCGGCTCCTGACATCAAATTGTTTCCTGATTTCCCCAGAACTGATTTTCCTGCTGGGTAAATTCAATCTTTCACTTTGCCTTGACTTTCAGTGCCTTGACTTTCTGTTCAGTTCAGATGGAACTGGTTACTCAGTTCCAACAGAGGATATAGGATTTTAGACCAATATTTTTTGATGAAGCAGAAATGAAAGCTTTTTGAAGCTTCAGTGCACTTACTCAGTTTTCAAATGGGACAAATCTTCCAATCCATAGCTATGCAGAAGTGAAAGTATCTATATATCTGTCTCTCTCTATATATATATCCTAGTCTCCTGTAATTCACATAGGCAGACAAACCCAGAAAGACAATCTTTCTTTTAAAAATCAAAATTGAGGAAGGCTACTGTTTTCTCTTGCATTGCTAAATTTATAGCCCTGCTTTCAGTGAAAATTTAGCTCTGTTTATATCTCTTGTTTTTCTGTGTACTCACTCATGTTGCATCCAATGTAAGAGTTAATGGAGTTGTAACTTACCACATACAATAAATGAACATGAGGAAATTATGTTTTCATGTAAAATCACTTAATTGAAGCCTTTCTTATAAAGTACTGAAAAAAGTTCCTGTTTTTGCAAATATATCTAGACTTACATAAACACCCGGTAGCATAGGAAACTGTGTAAAAATTATTCCCTCTGATCCAAGAGCAAAAATTGCATATTCACATAGGAGCCCAAGTTTGAATTCTTGCTTACCAAGTACCAAAAAAGAATAAGAATCCAGACTAGCACACTCAATTTGTTTTTCTAAGCACAGTACCTGGCTGTAAAATTATAGATAAAAAAGTCTGAGGAAAGAAAAGCAGATATGTAACATTTTATAAATGTAACTCTGTTGTATCACTGTAACACAAAAAAAACCCCAGTGACAGAATTATCACAATGAAATGTTATTATTATTTAATTCTATCACTCTTTCTGACAGACAGGCTTTAAGCCACTAGTGTAGAACACAAGTTAACAAAAAGATTAGAAGAATTTTTTGAGTCTCCAATACTTCATTTTTCCAACTTCTAATGTACAGGATATTCGGAAATATCACTTTTATAATGTACTTTTTACAATGTAGGAGATACCAGTAACAGAAATTGTCAGCTGTCAAGGTGTAAGCCCCGCTGGAAACTAAGCTACACTCAGCCATTTGCTCAACCACCATCTCTTCTCCTGAGCCCACTGGAATGGGGAGGAGAATCAAGAAAAACTTTTACCTTGAGATAAGATCAGTTTAATAATCAGAAATAAAGTAATATATGGTAATAATGGTAAATAATAATAATAATAATAATGATAATAAAAAGGAAAAAATAAATTATGCACAATGCTCATCACTCGCTGATCCATACAAGTCCCCTCTTCTGGATGCAGATCAGGTCCCACTCTTTATATCATGATGTCACATGGTCTGGAATATCCCTTTGTTCAGTTGGGGTCACCTGTCCCAGCTGGTGACTCCTGCCAAATTCCATTCACTCCTAACTTCCTCACCAGTGGGGCAGTATGAAAAGCCACTAAAACTTTGGCTCTGTGTAAGCCCTGCTCAGCAATAACTAAAATATCTCTATACTATCAATTTGTTCAGCACAAATCCAAAACACTGCCCTATACCATCCGCTGGGAAGAAAATTCACTCTACCCCAGCCAATATCAGCAACTAGCATATTAATTTCAACTTTAACCTCTTTGCAGATTCTTTTTTTTTTTTTTTTTGCAAACTCTCACCATCAGAAGTAGCAATGGTAGCAGGCAGTGTGCAGCATGGTGAGGGTTTTCATGTTAGGCCTTATTCCATTTCTGAATCAGCTAATTAGCTCTGTGCCACTTGTACTATACACATACCATGGGTTACGACCCCTAAATTTATGTTAGGAATTTAGCTGAATGCAGTGACTTCATATAGAACGACTGCAAAAGTTTTTAATTAGCCAAATGAGAGATGCTGAGATTATTTCAAGTACTATTTGTGGCAAAACACTATATTCCAGTTGAACAGAAATGAAGAAAACTCACTGATCTGTAATGATTCTTGTTTCTTGCAAAAGCTTTGATTATTGAGCTGGAGAAGATCTCTCAGATCACGCAGTGTGACCTCCTGTGTGGAGCACGGTGTTCCTGTACAGAAAGCCAACAAGAAATGCACCTAACTTATTTCTGAACACCATTAGTGAAAGTGACTCAGGTTCATCAGTAGAAAGCATTTTTCCATTACCTAATTGCTTGTCTGCTAAGAAATGCTTCCTTTTATCTAATTCTGACCTTTTATTTTTGAATCGTTAATTCCAATTTGATTTCTAAAGAGAAAGCAAGTAGTTATTCCTTTGGCTTTCTCTTCACATGTAAGCAACTGGTAAATAGCTTCAGAGACTATTAAGTAATGCCAGCTTAGTGCTGCGGCTCCATGATATATGATAATCACCTTTGACATGGTTGAGATTTAATTGAGACCAAAAAAAAAAAAAAGCAATCCGGATTTTTGCTTTAAAAAAAGATCTCGCAAGTAGACAAAATGAAAATATTAGACACAGGAACCAAATCCAACATTTTATAAATAATGTATTTTCTTCTTAAATGAGGGATACATGTAGTTTTTGTTAGATCTGAGTGGGTACTTCGAAAATACTCTGGCAGACCAAATATTGGAAATCTCAATTATGTATTTGCACTGAAGAACATACTACTAAATTAGATTTATTACACAAAATCCTGTGATAAGCCCTCAAATTCATTTGAATTCTCCCTATAACTATTAAAATTCACAAAAACAGGAGTTAGAAAATGCATACC
Organism: Petroica traversi; assembly: GCA_025920805.1. Lineage (NCBI taxonomy): Eukaryota > Metazoa > Chordata > Aves > Passeriformes > Petroicidae > Petroica > Petroica traversi. Next base: position 17,399,449 of record JAHLSL010000057.1, on the reverse strand, counting down.
CAACCTCTTATTCAAGTCCTGAGCCGTGTCTTTGAAATGTGTATTGTAAGCTGCAAATTAAAGACGATATCAAATCAGGAAATAATAAGTATCTTTTATGACTGGTTTTCATTGTGATGCAACTTTTGCCGGAAACATTTTAAATGATAGACAGGAAATGAAGGTTTTCTGCTGTAGAACACTACAAAGTCCCATCTCAGTGAGTGATTACAAGCGTTGTCTGATGTCAACTGCCAGTGTGGTTGTTTATACTCTGCTCAACTCTCCTTTTAAGTCCCAGGCTTATATCACACTATTTTCTCTAAACTCATTAGAGTTGGAACTAAAATGTGCCTATAAGTCACAACATTTTCCTAGAGACCATCTGGTGTCCAAAGTCATGGGAATGTTGGCTGCTCTGCCTGACCTAACAGGCCGTTAATCTTAGATACATTACTCTTTATTTAGTGCAGGAGAAAATGAAGTCAAGAATGACTCCTTTGGTTTCAAAGAAGAAAAGTTGAAAAGAAAAAATAAACATCTGAAATATATGTCAGAAGAGTTAGTGATAAGATCTAATCCTGTGGAGCTGAGGTTGAGAGCTTAAGAAGATTGTAATTTACAGATGAAGGATAATTGTTACACAGCAAGGCTTGAATTTAAAAAAAAAAATATAAAGAAAGGAAAAAAAACCACAGTAAAATCTGAAACATGAGAATTGAGACAACAGACAAGTGATTACAGAGAAACAACCCTTACGTTTTGGTCACAGTTGGATTTTTAAAACAGATCTTCCTTTCCAAGGAGTGCAAATCCTGCCTTCTGCTGTGAGGGGTTCAATCCTGCACCCCATGTGCTGCTGGATGCATCCCCAGGAGCCTCTCCTGTTTGCCTGAGAGTCCTGGGCTGGGGCTTGCAGGTGAGGGACACCTCTCTGAGGAGATGTGCTGTTGTACTCCTGTAGTTGCAAAATGCTCTGTCCCTCCAACAAAAAGCTGTAACCAGCATGTACAAAGTGGATTTCTGTTTCCTTCACACATGTGACTACCTGAGCCTCGCCAGGGCTGCAGCCACAGCCACTAGCTTCATATCCAGCACCTGCACCTCCTTCTCCCTGCCTGGCTTGCTGGGGATGTCTTCACCCAGCAGTATTTTTGGGCCAATTTTTCTCTTTCTCTTCAACACAAACAACCCATGAGTTTGAAGCTGCCCAAAGGGGTAGTAGAGAATTTTTTCTTGCATGCTTTAAGGAGAATGCCAATGTGTAGATGATGCTCAGAGCAAATACTTTTTATCCTCATTCTAGGGGGAGCTAAACAGAGCATTTGCCTGCCGGTGTTAGCATTCATATAATCAGACATGGTTGCTTTCTTTCTATTTATTTTTATACAGTGAAAAAACCCCACTCTTTTCCCTGAATAGATTAATTTTATTTTAGTTTGCATTTGTTTTGGGTTTTTTTTTTTTGAGAGAAAGTATCATTTCTCAAATTGGAAGATGTACACTTAAAGACATTATAACACTGGAAATAATAGCAACTACTAATCCAGCAAGAAGCCTGGAGATTGTTCTTAAAGACAAATAATAAAACCCTGTTTTACTGGTGATGTTGCCAACTCTAGACAGACAGTGACAGTTGAGCATCAGTGATGGATGAAGCAATTTCTGTGTGTGTACACATAAGCTCCAGCAAAGCCACCAGGACTTGGTATTCCTTCCAGTTATTTTAATTGGGGTTTTCCCATTAAAATTAGCAGACTTAGACCCCTAATCATGATGAGTCGGACCTTACATATGTACAAGAAAGCATCTGAATAAATAATATTCTTAAGCCTCTTCAACTATTTAAATATCTGACACCCAATCAAATGTTTTTAAAGTGAGATAACCAGAGAGCTTCGAAGCCTCTGCTAAGTGGTTGTTTTTAATTAACTAGAAGATGTGTGAAGCTGCAAAAATGTTTAGAACATTAAAAATCTTGAAAAGAGATGCATTAATGAGCCTACCATTGGTAGTATGTATAACTTCCACTGGTACATAAAAATATATGCATATTCTCTTACCTGAACAAACTTACTGCCATTAAAAAAAAAGTCCTGATGCAGCAATGTTGTGACCCTCTTTACCTGTGATCAAAGTACTTTTTGCTATTTCTCTGGCATACTAAATTCTAGCGTGGGGAAAAACACTCAGAAAGGCCTCTGATCTGAGATCCACAACTGTTTTAGAGACTTGGCAGAAATGATGATTAATTTTTGCCATGCCAAGCATCGTAGCTAAGCACTGTAGTCTATTTCTTAATTGTAACCATTTGATAGCAATTTATGCACAACGTTCAGGTTTAAAATTATTAGTGCAACTCTTATAAAAGAACTTTGGCTGACAAAGTCTGATAGAAAATAACAATACCAAGATCCCTGCTAATAGTTCTACTTCCTGTGGCTAAACTTATCTGAGTAGGACTAGAGTACCAAGGTGGTCACCAGAAGACATATTAATGATTTATTTAAGGGGCTGAAATCCCTCTCAGTTTGTCCCATGGGTTGTGCTTTCCACCCCACACCTTTAAAATGCACAGGGATAGTGGCTCCTCAATGATAATCCGACTTTCAAGAAAACTAAAGTTTACTTTCATTCCAAGAGAGCTTTTTTGGAGAGCCTAAGGTATCTGATCTTGTTTTAGGAGTTCCATAAAAATGCACAAAGTTACAAAATTAATGGCCAGTTGTGAAAATTTCTGCCATTTATATGCAGGCCCATATATTTTGATTTGTTTATCTTGTACTATATCAAGGTTAATAGAAGTCTCATTGCCTGTGAATGCAATTACCAAAGACTTGACATGTAGTTAGACAGGAACCTTTAGCAGGTCCTGCCACTGGGTACACCTTGCTCTATTAGAACCTCCCTGCTGAAGTGCAGACATTCATTTTTAACAGTGTATAAATCAAATACTGGATTCTGAACCACAATGAAGTGAATTGAAAAGAATAATGGGCATCAATGGTGTTTAAATTATTTCTACATTAAGCATACATCTGGGGCTTTAACCATGACAGAAGAACATGAATTTCTGACTCTTTTCTTCCTCCACTGAAAATGTGTGGCATACATATGTATTAACAGGCAGTTTATAAGCATATTACATATATGCTGTATTTTATATGCATGTGCATACATATGTTAAAAAGCAAAGTAAAACCATGAAATATGAAATTTTCCGTTTATTTACACTGTTTTCCACAACAATAAGTACGTGAAAAGGTGATTAAAAAACCCACTGTAATTTAAAATAAATTATAAGGCAGCTCCCTCATCTAAATGAATGCCTGTGTTTCTGGAAAAAAATAGATTGCCTTTTTAAAAGGATGAAGGTACCTTCTGCTGTGACTAATCTTATCCAACCATCTGAGAAAGGCATAGCAGGAAGGAATTTATTGAGTGTAATTATTCAGTATGCAGGTAGCAGTAAATAGCAAATGCAAGCTTCTTAGGGCATAGAGTCAATAGAAGAAATACTTATTTACTGAGGGTTTTTGCAAGTCTGTTTTCAGAGCAGAGTCAACATTCAGCTCTTAGGAAGGGCTCATCATTATCTGCTTTAGAAAGACTTTGGACTAACAAATTAGAATTGGTTACTGTTCCTGTATTGTCACTCTTAAATATAGCAGAATATGGATAATATTGAGGTCTCATTTTTTTAAATATAAGAACACTTATCTCTTTAAACAAGTTGTTATTACAATATAACCAATTCTAATTAAAAGTTCCTGCTGCACTGTCCTCTTCTCTGGCTGTATAGGTGTATATAATTTCAGTTACAATACTTTGGAATCTATCAATTCATCATCTTCAAGATGGATATTCTCAGAAGCTTTATGACCTAGAGATATAGGATGGCTACAAATGTCATTTAGACTTCATAGTCCCTCTGAAAGGAAATCAAGTATTGATTACATTGATCTCTTCAGCATATTCAAAGGGACCCTAAATGTGCCTTCCACAAATTTGGCATATGCAACTAATAGCAATTTTCCTCTCTTCCTATTGTTCTGCTCCTTTTTTGTCTTCTTTGGCTGCTTCAAACAGAGAGATGAGTCTTCTGGTAAGAGATTAGTCCTTATTTCTTGGCTTCATTCTTGTAAAATAAGAAGTTACTGGAAATAGTTTGTAGCTCTTGTTCTCCTGAGACAGAAACTTCCTATTTTTGTAAAAGGTTCTTTCCTGTGCCTCACTCTATCAATGTCTATCAATCCTAAATTATCTTCCAAGGACTTGAAGACCCTTAAATTTTATAATTTCATTTTAATTCTACAAACATTTTTACCTTTTCATTTAATTACTCAATTATGCAAATAGAAAAAAATAATTTTCAATTTGTATTAAAATATTTTTAAGTTTATTTAATTTCTTAGTACCAAAATGCTTTTCTAAGCATCCTTATTATACAAATCAAGGAAGCTTAAAGACAGTGCTGATAGCATCACCTTTCTTTTTTCACTTCTTCTTTCAAAGCCTTGAAAGATTTGCACATACATCACTTGGATATTTTGCTTTGTACTGTCTTGGAGATTCTTCAGGGAATATGTGAAGAATTTATGGCTGATAATCTTATAGACAATGCCACATTGTCTAGGATTGTGAAAGCTTGACAAAAAAAAATAATCTGTTAATGGGCTAGTGAATAGTCACACTGGGGTTTTACATATTTTCTTCCTTGTATGCTGATATTTTTGATAGTGGCTAACAGCTGTTCAGATTGCAATTTTATATTTTAAATTAAATTTAATCACCTTTACCTAAATGCAGACTCAATTTTGTCCTTCTTCTTTGTTGCAGGTACCAAGTCAAGAAATATGGAGTAATCCCCCAGTAAAAGCATTTAATTCATGACTGTTCCTTGGGTTTCTAGGTGACCCGGATGTGTTATTGCACAATATTTCATCTCCTTCATACTGCCGCTTTTGCATGACATATCTATTATTTAAAATATAGACTGGTGTCTTCCCATATCTTTTGCAGTTTTCAATGTCTTTCCTCCCATAAATATTCTTTGCCCTCCCACTTTATGGCTTTCATTGCCATGATATGAGCTGAGTCCCATTGCTTCTCTCAGTTTTGTCATCCTCATATTTACAGCCTTGCTGTTATCAGATGTGGTGTCTCCTCTGATGCTCGCATATACAATCCAGTGCTGCATTTTTATGTTGTTTTGGTTTATTTTATACTTTCAATTGAATTACAGCTTTCACTAGTATTAGACTTTGACAACTTAGGATGCCTTTCATCTATTATCTCTCTCAGCCCATGTTCTTCTTAAAGCCCTATACTGTGAATTGTGTTAAAATAAAAACTCCATGGTTTTTGTTTTTTTTTTTGCTCATTCTGTTCTCCTTTGAACTTTATTTTTTAATATGTAATGCCTATTATATGAACACTAATTTTTGCATCTTTATGAGTAATCCATATCTCCCATGTCAGTGATAGAGAGCATACAGACTTTCAGGTATCCAGACCTTTGAATTCAGTAACACCTGTGTGTATCTGAGTTTCCACAACTGACTACTCTTACCATTGTGATAGGGATTACAAATCCCATTGTATTGCAGTGACATTTCTGCAGTTTCACATTAGCACTTCAACCTTGCTGCCACTTCTTGCACAGTCTGAATACCTCCTTGAACATAATAATTCTTTTCATCACTTTGAAGGTATTTCTGGCACTCCATCTTTTTTTTTTATTTTTACAATTTCTGCCCAGTATCCTTGACATTTGGTCCCCACCCATCCTCAGCTTCCACTCCAGCCTTCTTACCTTTTCAATGCATTTCTCCCTGTTACCTCCCCAACATTTCATCAGCTTTCCTCATAGCTAGCAGAGCAAAGGGATTTGGAAGGCTGTAGTATTTTCTTTTAATTTCTCTGTAGTCTCTTTCCAAAGAAAAAACACAGAGTTCTGAAGCATGGAAAAAAAGGCAGAGTTCCCAGACACCTGAGTAGGAAAGGTCATCCTGATCCAGAAGCTGTCATAAAACCTTATTAAACTCTTGCTACACATTAGGTTATTTTTTTAAGTTCCCAAATGCAAATATAACAGCTACCAAAAACAAGAACAAATCCATATGGCTCATTAGTACAAAAAATAAACCAATGAATAAAGTCAGAGTCATCATTTCAAAGGGGATGGGAGATAGGAAGACTCTTGAATATTCGACAGAAATTATTATCTCCAAATTGCACAGTTATTTCAAATTCTCACAACAGTCCTTTGTGTCCTCCCCATACTGGGAAATATTTTTCTTCCCATAGAATTCATCCATTTTAATTAAGTAGTCAATTTGCAAAAACCAATACATTTTGCTACTACATTTTGAAATTCCCATTCTTCTTGCTTCTTTCTTAGAGTGGGAAGAAGAGAAAAACTCACTATGACAAACCCAAATTTGCATAGTTTTGAAGCCAGGGACATGGAGTCACTCCAAGTCATTATGGAGGTGCTGGTTTATCATGTCCACATGCACTTGTTCATACACAGCAACATCTGAAACAGAAATATTGGCATTGAGTTAAAGTTGACACAAAATTCAGCAAGTTTTGAAAATAATTACGGCACAGACAGTTTGGATCTGATCCCAGCCTTCAAGGATGTCACACAATTTCCATAAAGCTGAAACTTATTAAAAAATTAAAAAAAAAAAAAACCAAAAAAACCAAACCAACCCCATAAATTTAAAACCTTGTGTGGTCACACGCAACAAAGCAGTGTAGCTTGCTTAAAATAGCAAGGAACGGAGATTTATGGGAAAATACTTTTAAATTAATTTCTGTTTTCTTTGGTAATAGTCAGGACAAAATCTGCAGCATTTAAAAGTTTCTGCTCTCTGCTAGCTTTCTCCTGGCAGCTTGTGAGACTGGTTCCAGCCCTGTTCTCCTGGCAGATGGAGCACAAGGAGGGAAACATCTGCCTCCGTCTGCCGGGGCAGACGAAGACATGTCTAACCTAAAGTATGTGAGTACTCCTCCCAGAGTGGAATTGCTACTATAAAGCACAGAAAGAGGCTAGACAGTATTTTCTTCTCTACCAAAACAAAGTGAATTGCTGTAGATGAGAGGGTGACCCAACACTGGTGTAAAATCACTGGCATTCCCACAGAGAATTCTCTCACAGGCACGCTATTTCAGTGGGGAGGCAGCGTGGTGGGATAGGTGTGATGTAGGCTGAAAAGAAGATCTCACTCTTCCAACCAACTCCCATCTCACAGCCTTATTTCACAGTGGTGGGAATCAATTTGCTTTCAGTATCGTGTCACCGTTTCTAGTTGGTTTTTGGATCCCGAATTCCTTTTACAGAGAGCCAGACATACGATGTAACAAGGCCATGGAATCTTTCCTTCTCAGCCCCCAGACCTGCACTGCCAACCTGCAGCTGCCTTCAGGCAGAGCAAGCCCTCAGCACTTGGCTCCCTGGCTCCCTGACGCTCCTTGTACATTCAGGCTGCATCCGTTTGTGAATCAGTCCCTTCATCCTTCGCACCAATGGGGCTCTTCAGACAGATGAATCCCACTCAAAACAGAGAGGCAATTTCTAACCCACATTTTGGAGATGCGGGGATGAACAGTGTGAAAGGTCTATAATGTTTCATCTCCAAATGAGCAGTGTGCTGCAGACATCTGTTCTGTGTGTGCCTGTGCAGGCGCTGCTCACAGCCAAGGCTCCAGCAGCAGGACAACATCAGCCCCGCTGCTGCCAGGAGCTGGCTGCCATCCCACTGTGGTCCCACAAGGACAGAAAGCTGTGGGGATTATGTAATGTTTCTGTAAGTGACAAATGAAAAGGGAAAACCTTGGTGCAACCCTGCACTCCTGAAACTGAAAAGGAACTTGATTTTTTAAAATTTATCTATTTATAAAAGGCAACACCAAAACACAAATGTTTCCCCATGTGAAGGGATGAGAGGAGAGAAAAGGGAATGAAATGACACTGAAAATGGGTATGGGTTGTTTATTACCAGTGCTTGTTCTAAACTAGTCTGCATTCCTAATGTATTCATTTACTCAACTCAGTAAGAGATTGGGGTATGCAAAGAATCTGGGACTGGGTTTAATTTTCATGCTAGTCAAAGTGATTTTTCTTCAATCTATCATATACTGTATTTGACATATGGCTTTTCCCTTTATCAGTAATTGACTGGTACATGCTTTGTGCTCCAGTGAAGGTAGATTTAATACACTGGACATCAGAATGAGCTATTTTTGTCTTTTGAATGACAAATTTAATTTTTGTAAGATGTATTGTGCTATTGTTTCTACTAATTTCACATTCTTCACCAGCTCTTCGTTCCATCATTTCATAGCTAATGTTTTACTTCAAGTGAACAAGGATCCTGAAAACATCAAAGGTGCCTTGACATCTCTCAATAGATCATGACAGCCTCTTTCATTCTCCATATTTCTTAATGTGGAGACACCCAGTGAAGGAAGAAACACAGGGCTGTGGTAAACAGACTTAGGAAAAGTGAGTCACTGGTTTTTTAGTGATTTTTTAGTGATTTCACTGTCCAGAATAAGGGGACTAGGGGATTGAGCAATTTACCTGGCCAGCTAGTGGAAAGATGCACATGTTAAAGGAAAATGCAAGTCACCTTCCACGAGAGGGCTGTAATTTTTTTTTGTCTAAAACTGATTTTTCTAGTCAAAATAATTTTTCTAGTTTCAATCTGAATCTTGGTTTTGTGTGAAATTTTTTTTCCTCATGAAAACAAAGCATTTTGGCAAAAAACCCACTTATAAATAGATCTAGAGAAAAGTGCTAATAGATATTGATTATTTTCTCAGTCTTCTAAAAATTCATCACCTTATTTGCTTTGCATTTAATTCTGTTAGGAAATGAAGTTTTTGAGTCTTCTCAATGCAAAACTTTCTTGGCTGTATTTCTGATTGTAAGCTTCCCTTCACTTTTATTTTCACTACTTCTTGTATGACTGACAGAAGCCAAATGAAACTCTTTTACTGGCAGTCTTAATATGAATAACAAAGCAACCACAGCTGTGAAGCACCACTTCTTGGCTAAAAACAAGTGGTGAGTGTACAGTGTGGAGGAGGGAGCAGGAGGAAAGGGAACTGCAAGGTCTCAATTTTCTTTTTCTTAAATGTTAAACATGCATGAAGGTTGTCTGACAGAAGAGGAGATTACAAGAAATGGGTGTAAAACACTTTTTATAGATTCTCAGAGTATCAAAAAGAATGCCAGACAGGGTTTAAAAAAACCCCAGCCAGGTGACTGTCCCTTCCCTCATTTAGGAGAAAGATCTGAACAATTTGCTTGAAGGCAGTACAAAGACTGTGACTGAAATTCTGACATATTATAATAAAACAACAGCCTTGCTAGACTACTAACAGGATTGTCCTCTACAATCAGCCTTCCCCTACCCCATCTGCATTTCAGTAGGCAATATAGAAGCAGAGGAAATGCAAGTGGAAAAAAAAGGGCTGGAGTTTAGGGAAAGGGAAGTGCAGGACTGCTGCTGGAGGACAGGCCTTGTGCCTTTGTCAAATGCCCAGTGGATCATAAGGTAAAAGCCTGAGGGAGCACAGACCTGGAATGGGTCACACCTGGAACAGCAGCAAAATTCCAGGCTTGGCTGTCCTTCCTACTAGCAGGAGAGCTAGAAGCACAGGAATGATGCTGGGGGAATGGTTCTCTAGGTGACCTTCGGGTTAACCAAAGTAATCAAAGAGCACAGCAATAGTGCAAATCCTGACTTCTTTCTGTGTTTCATAAATTCCCATATATCCCCTTTTTCAAATGGTGAGTTTTGTCATTAATTTTAATTAGATTAGCCATACCATTGAAGTTAGAAGCATTCTCTTAATATAGCAGCATAAAATGAACCAGCTTGCACTCTTCAAATACTTTGTCATTTAAAGTGGAGTACTAGGAGAAAAAAAAACAAAACACAAAAGAAAACAAAAATAAATGTCACATTACAAATGCAATGAAAAAACAGCAACATCAATTCAGCCAATGAAAAATACATTTCTGTTGATGCTTGAGGGTATATGAAAAGTGTTAAAATATATGAGTGAGGAAATGCACTCAGTCAGATGTACAAATGACAACGATTTGGGGAAAGATTCAAAACATTGTGAAAGAAATTCCAGCAGGCATCAACAAGCAGAACAAATATACTTTCTCAGATATGATGTCTGGGAGGTTGCACAGTAGCTCATTTGGCCATACGAGGTGACAATATATCAGGGGATAATGTTTCTACAATCCCAGCCTCTGCAGAAAAAAAAAGAAAAGAAGAAAAGAAATGAAAAGGATATTAAAATTTGTAGCAATGATGCTCCTCTTCTTAGTTTTGGATGAATCAGTCACATTGAATTTTCTGTTTGTCAGTAGCTTAACCATATATTTTCCCTTGGTATGAGTGTACCACCTGGTGCAAAGAGTAGTTTCTACTCACCTTTTTTATTTTCTTTGATATGTCACATTCGGTTTCATCACAGTTTTCAAAACACATTTTGTTTTCTTGCATGGACATAACACTTTTTTCCATTCCTACCGAGGTAAACTTTTCACATGCTTTTTCAGTATCTGCCTCATTTTTTTCATAGTGACTGTGCACTTTGTGTCACAGTCAGTACTAAACCACCCAAGGTTTTCTTCTTCTGTGTATTGACAGGTTTACCATGGGTAAGGAAAATGCAGCAGCTCTTAGGTGGTGCTGTACTTCCCAGTTTGGGTGCTATTTGGCTTTAGAGTCTAATTTAAAACCAAGCATGTAAGCAGCAGTGACCTCAGTCCATGCATAATTCAGACCCTACCCCACTTCATAGAAAAATAACGGAACTGCTGCCTCAGTACTCCTGATATTATCACAGGGTCTGGTGGATGGTATGTGGAATAGAAGTACCACAGAAAGCAACATCTTGCTTGCATGGATACTTATTTAAAGGTTGCAAGGGTGGAACCTTCTCATGGGACCTTTGTCACACAGCTTTTCCTATTGAGTCTGCAAAAAATTAATAATAGAGGCAGCTGTGGGACTGGGCTTTGACTGCTTGCTACTTCTCTCCTGTAAGAGTCCTGTTTGTGACTGAGGGGCAAAAGGCTTGAATCCCTCATTTTTCCTCATGCTGTGTCCATCATATTCAGGCCAATTCCTTCAGCTCTTTGACTTGGAAGGACCCTTGACAAGGTATGTGGTTGTGGCAGCTATGACTCAGGACAGGATGAAGAGCAACTCCCCACATATTTGCAGGGGGCACTGAGCCGAAGGGGGAGCACTGGAGGGCAGGACTGGGATTCTCAAGGAGCTGCTCAGGCTGCAGTAATGGTCTGGCAGGTCAAACCTTGTACCTTGGAAGGAGTTATCCCACAAACCAGTACAGGCTGGTATAAACAGCTGTGAAGCAGCTCTGAACAGAAATGACCCGGTGATGAAGATGGAACAAGCACCACCAACGTGTCCTTGTAGCAAAAAAGGCCAACAGCATCCTGGGTTGCCTTGGTAAAAATGCAGGTCCAAGAGGGTGACTCACCACTTTAATTCAGGATTTGAAAGACCATTTCTGGAGTGTTCTGTCCAGAATTTTGGCTCCCCAGTGCAGGAAAGGCACAGTCATGCTGAGTGAGTCCTGCTGATGGCGGTGAGGATGGCCAGAGCACTCCATATAAGAGAAGCTGAGAGAGGTGGATTGTTGAGCCTGGAAAGTAAAAGCTCAAGAAGATCTTACTATTTCCTGACCTGAAGACACAAAAATGGCGGTGCCAGACACATGAACTAGTACAACAGGAATAATAGTAGTAGCTCATTTTTATAACATCCTTATGCATCTTGAAAACACAGTATTCATTGAAAATGCTTTAAATTAGAATTGTTCCATTTCAAGTTAAATCCAGAATAATATATTGTATATCAAAAGATATTGTTGCACCAAAGTGTGGCACTTAGAAGTGTGGAAATTACAAGATTGAGATGGATTTAATTCAGCTGTTTCTACATGTGCTCTGACTAATGTAAATGGTGGCATGCTAATTAATACATGAGCATGAGCTATGTTTCCTGAGGATCCTTGCCTCTCCAAGGAAATGAAGCAGGCAGACAGTAGGTCTTAGAACCTTTACTATGTATTCATTGCATTTTATCTCTATAGGGACTTTTTATTGAATACAATGGTATTAATTCTCTTGAAACACTTTCATCGTCTTTGCGACTTAGCATATGGCTTCTTATAAACAGTAATGAACATCTCTGTTAGATTTAGAGATGGTGTATTTTTTCCTGTTTCCTAAGAGAGATTTCATGTACAGACTTACCAAGATTCATTGGAAATGCCCACTGATGGTATGAGTGGGCAGTGCTTTTCACCTGGTATTTGGAAACATTCAACAAGCTTTTAATATCTTAGATGTTAGAAAAATCCTCGTAATTTATTTCATTTTCCAGTTTGAGCTTGGAACATGAAACCAGGTAAGTCATTCAGACATTTCAAACAATCACTTGTACAGACAAAAGGCACACTGTGTGAAATTGCACTGAATCACAAGTTATGTCATCAGCAAAGGTCAGGTCTTCCTGGGGACACAGAGGAGATCCTTATCACTTGAACTAATGGTTTCAGTATCCTTTCCTTCTCTGGACTGATCACCCAGGGAGGACGGGCAGACTTTTGCAGCTGATTTCACATCCATTCACTATAGGAAAAGATAGTCACAATACTTGAAGTCAAAGACAAATTTCTGAGGCAATGGTGCTTGTTACTTTGTTACGAACTCTGCTACTTCGGCTTTCTCGTTGTCTTTTCCCATTTTGCCTCTATTCACTAAATCTTGCCTGTACATCTATACTGTCTCTGCCTTCCTTCCAGCCCTCCTTGCTCTTTGTGAAGCCCAGGCTATCCTAGCCCTTGAATCCTCAATGCTGGTTGGTGCCTTAGGATGAGTGCTCCTCGTTTTTAACAAGCTGTTTTTAACAAGCTCTGTGGGCAGAATACTTTTGGGCTGACATATCCCTGGTCCTTTTCACTCACAGATGGGCTCCAGCAGCCTCTCTGAGGTACATTGGGAATGGTCGTTGGCCGGAAGGTGGAGGCTGGAGCATGCCCAAGCATCCACCTGCTGATACATCATTCATTCAGACAGAGAAGCTGTAAATGGAGGCAACACACACACCTCAGATTAATCTTTGGAGACTGTAAGATACAAAAGCATCTCTCGAGCACAGCACACTCTACTGAGGTGTGCAGGTTGTGCTTGGGTTTGTTTTGGGGGGGAGGCTGCATGTCAACCTTCTGCTTCTCACTGAGAAAAATGTTGTAGAATATGGGATATTTTTTTTTTCTTTGGTAGATGGTGAAAATGTCTATTTTTCAGACTACAGCTGACTGAACTTTAGTGTAATTTTTGAAGAAAAAAAAATATACCTGAGGCAGGTACCTTGTAGAGGCAACTGCAGCCCAAACAGCAAAAGTTTAATAAAGTAAAAACTGAGTTTTGCTGCCAGAAACATTTTGCTGCTGGCAACATTAACTATTTCAGTGTTATTTCTGTATATAATAGCTCAAGTTTTTACATATTCTAGCAAACTGTTTACTTTTTCTCTCCCTTTAATATGAAACACTAGATCAGAACCATGATGATTCTTCATGTGGTTTTGAAGTCTTTAGCTTGGCACATCTCTGTTCTTTATCAATTATTGTTTAAAACCTTTCTGATTTTTAAAAATTGTATTTGCTATGCTCTTCCAATACTTAACATTCTATATTTGGGAGGCAATAGAAACATGACTCAAACAATCTGGTTAATGTGTTGCTGTCTGGTACATACCTATTGATAAGACCAGACACTAAAAAGATCCAAAACACAACAAACTTCACAACGTTTCACCCCCAAATTTCTAGTTTCTTTTCAAGTTCCAGCAGTGCAGGTCAAGGAAATATATTTCTTTTTCAGGATTAGTGACAGAGTGGTGGTAGTTGAATTCACAGATACCTATGGCCAAGAGCCCTTCAGAAATACATCAAACTTCTACTAATATCACAGCCTTTATCTGCACTGTGATACACCTGCTGTGGTATCAGAGCTTTGATGGTTGTGCTTCTAGCAGAGGAGATATCTAAATGAAAAGTAAAAACAGTTGCAATATGCTGTAAGTGTTCTCTAAAATAACACCACTGGGAAAGCAGGACTAGACCTCATATGCTAACTCCTACGAGCAGCTGTAAGAGCAAAGCTGTTTGTGCTCCGAGAAGTTTGTCATGTAAATAATAATTTTTCAT
>JAHLSL010000057.1:17260903-17380184 GCA_025920805.1 Petroica traversi | reverse complement strand
GGGAGTGAATAGGTGAGGATGGATAGGAATGAGATGTAGTTTCCGTCAGATGCTGTGTGCTGAAAATCTGATCTGTCCTCTGCTGGTGCCTTCAGTTATCATGTGCACAAAGTCCTGTCTATCCAGTTTTATTCAAGTTCCTTGAATGAGCTTTACCCATTTTCCTCAAATACTTTCCAGTCTAGTGGAGCCAAGTTTCACAAGCTACTGTGGAAGAAGTGAATGTTTGTTTTACTTGAGGTGACTGGTATAAACCCTTCACTTTCCTCATGTTCAGCACAGAGTACTGCATTCTGACCAGACCTGAAATATGAGAAACTGCAGTTTTCCTCTTGCCTATCTGCTTAAGCCAATAGGAGGGCTCCCACTAAGTTCACCAAGTTGGATTGGGCTCATATTTGAGACCATTTTGTGTTCTGGCATGAATATTTTAAGTGCACTTTCCTCCTACATTGTGAATCCAGCAAGCAGTATTTTGGAGATAGTGCAGAGCTCCCACAGGGAAAGCTCTTTTAGCTCGATACCGGTGCAGGCAGCTTTGCAGCTAGCTGTGAAAAGCAGCAGTGCACACAGGAAAAAAAGGCATCTTCACCCATGGTTTTAAGAGATTTACTTCATCATCCCTTGAAGGAGAGCACCTCAAGTGGCACCATCAAGGGCAAGCTCATGCTAGAAACTGTTAAAGCATTTTCAAGGTTTAATTAAAAACTTCTGTTGTAATTAGATGTAGGACCCCTGACTGCTGTCAGAAGGGCAACTTGGTAGTGGAGAGCAGAAGGAAACGCACATAGCATGATTGCATTGGCTGTTGTAGCAGGGAATAATCTTGTTTTTCCTTGAGCATTGCTAGTGATTGGAGCATGTGTCCAATGTTTTTTTTGTAACTTGCAAGCTATTGTTTGCTCACATACTGCTTTTAAACTTGTGTAGGTACTTCACAGTATTGATGGTTCAATATATAAAATAGTCAGTTTTTTGACATCTGAAAATTATAAAATATCTCATCTTAATTTTTTTTTGATTCTTTAGGGTCTAAGTCTCCCGCTAGCAGCAACTTTAGGAGATGAAAAACTAACAAAGTTGCCAGTGTGGAAAGCTTAGTTATAAAATCTTGAAATTCAGAAATGCAGTTGTAAATCTCTGAAGTTTCACCAACTGTCTGGGCATATAACTATTTTTTGTGATCAAAGCTTACCTTGGCTAATGCACAAGTTGTCTTTTGACCAGCTGTATTTTAAACTTGTGTGTGTTTAAACAATTTTTTTTAGACCTTATTTGAAATGCATTATACCTAGTTTGTGATGGTTCATTTACAGATTTATCAAGAGTTATATATTAATATTTATTCCTATCAGAGCATTAAAATTAAATGCATCCTATGTAAAACTGCCTGATGTACGCACAGGTACTTGTTTTCTTCCTGCAGATTAATAACAGTAAATTTGAATTTGTGCAGTAGACTGCAGCCATTATAGCTCTTTAAATCAAAGATACACAAATGTGATGTGGAAGAAATAAAAGGACTCTATAGAATCTAACCTGCAGGCAAACATTGTTTTGACTTAAATACATGTATATGCTATTCATAGAAAACAATGGCTCCTTTGCAGCCTTTCAGTTTATTGTGAAAGCAGCATATATAGAAATACATTTGGATGGTTTTGATTAACTGAATTCATTCTAGTGAATATGGGGGCATATGGCTTTGTTACTTTACAACCTGTGGATTTCTTTATGCAACATTCGGTTTTCTTCAAGAATATTATGCTCTTTTAGAACTGCCCTTGAATGTTTGAAAGACAAAACATTCTCAAGGAAATATGTGCAACAGGGTCTCTGGATGTGTATTAAACTTTATGATGAGCAGAAAATGAAGGTAAGCTTAGTCTACAGCATAGTGCAGTAAACAACTTGAGTCTAGTTTTATGCTTGTAATTTTGCTCTAATTTGTTCTTAAAATAAAAACAGCATCAGAGGCTGTTCATTCAGTAGCACTTCAAGGGGCTTAACCTTAATTACACATTAGATGCAGATATCTGAATTGACATGCCAGAATAGTCTTGGATGGTATCTCCTTGTTCAGAATCTAAGGAGCTGTTCCAAGGGGAAATTGCTAGCTCAAAAGCAGCTTCCTCATTAGAAGATCTGGATCATTGCTCAGGTTTGATGTTGATATGTATTTATAAAAAGCTCGGCAAGGCTGGTAGTTTGTTATAAAATAAGAGAAGAACTAATGTAATTTTACTAACCTGACAAAAGTGGCTCATACAATCTAAGGAGGAATTAATAAAATGTTCCTTCTGGTTTTGAATATTGTAGTCTGACGTTTTGTGTATTAACTCTAATAATCATCCCCAACACTTTATCTGAATCTGGATATAAAATCAAAAGCCATACTCCTTCAAACTCAGCATCTAAGACTGAGCTGGCTGTTCTAACTTTGAAGTTGAGTCTGACTTGAAGATTGGCCCTACTTTCCATGGGGAGCTGAGCTAGGTGACTTCCAGAGGTCCTTCCCAACCTAAATTATTCTGTGATTCTGTCATGACTGATACTCTTGTTTATGCCTGATGTCTGTCCCTCTTCTTCAAACTGTGCAGAATGCTTTGAATTGGCTTAACTACCTCTCACAGCTGCCCCTGATAGAATATTTTAAGGTAGACTCCTTCTCTTACAAATGTACCAGTTATTTTAGCCTCAGACTTCCCAAGGCCATGGGAGCAGCAGATCCTGTTCAGCAGTCTGGACCTTTAGTATGGTGGAGGCCACCATTGCAGCCACCCTTCTCCAACCAGTAAGAGACACGGTTACAGCATGTTAGTGATATTCATGTGAGTTCATCTGATCAGGTCAAGGGCACCATATACCTCCTCAGTGATTATATTCTTTAAAAAAAAAAAAAAGAGAGTTGTAGCTATGGTGGGTTGTTGTTACTGCTGTTGTTCATTGCAATTTTAAAATTGGTACTGCATCTTATTACTTTAGGGTTTTTTTTATTAAATATGATGTTCCTGGAGTTAGGGATAATACAAGTAGTTTAAATATTTGATGAGATTTTTACATTTAGAATTGCATAGAGAGTGGCCTTGCCTATGCTACTGATTTGTGGCACAAGGTGACCACATAAAATTCAGGGCAACAGGAGGAGTGGTAAAGTTCGTCCCACTGTATTGCTTTGTGTTTCACTTGCTCCACTTGAAGCCATTGTTCTGATGGGAAGTACTCCTCAAACTCCTTTAAATGCTAATTGTTTTTCTCAAGGAACAATGAAGTGAGTTTTGAAAATTGCAGAAGATTGCCAGTTTTCTGGAAGAACATTGATAACTGTGGAAAATAGACATTCTAGTTCCAATGTAAAGCATAGTACTTCAGATTGCTAAAAAGTAGTAGCTCATATAGATGAGGTCAAAAATGTGAGCTTTTTGTGAAAAGCTTGTATAACACATCTCCCACACTTATTTCCTAATGGCAGAGTTCTAAGAGTTTTGTGAAGGTCTTGAATTGTGGGTGTGTGCAGTTGTTTGAGGGGTTTTTAAATTATTTTTTGTTATTTTTATTGAATAAATGAATATCCAATAATTAAAATGACATAGTAGCAGGCTAATCTCAGAAGAATGCTGTGTATCCAATAGAGGAAATGCCTGAGTACATGCTGTACTATTCTGTGAATAAATTATAGATTACATGATTTTCTGTAATGCTGTGCTTGTCTTGAAGTCCTCTGTTGGCAAAAATGATGTGCAATAAATGTTGCTTTTCAATGGTAAAATAAATATCTAAATAATGTCACCACTTAATTCTTTATTTGAAGTTGTGCCGTATTTAAAGGACTTTAGAAATAAAGGTGGGCCACAGAGCAAACATACAACATACCCCACCCCACATCTCTACAAAGTGTATATATTTCATATGAATAAGGAATACAAGCTTTGTTCTTCAGGAGAGATGTGTGTCTGTGGGCAGAGGAGCAAGCACCTGCTACGTTTCAAGTTGCTCATGCATCTGCTACCCTCCAGGCATTTAGACCATTTTGTTTTCTTGCTATCTCTTTTACCCATCAGCAGAGTTGCTTACCATATTTTTACATATATAACCAAATCGTCCTCTGCGCTCCCAGTGGAATTTTTGGGTGGAAGGCGAGGGGCACTGCTTTCCATGGAGAGGTGAGCAGTCTGCATAGTGGCTGCCTAGTTATTCTCCCAGATTATCAAGCACGTCCTTTCAGGCTGAGGAGGGTAGTTGGGAGAGCACCTTCTGCCTGGAGCATCCTGCCAGTGAGATGTTATCTTGTCTGGAACAGTCAACCTCTTTCTATCTCTGTTATCTTGCTCTTGGGGAAGAGGAGAGCCATAGGAGGAGCCCAAGTGAGAGGGTTGCAGTTCTGTCGGTGGCTGCTAAGGCTTTTTCCCTCAGAGGTTAGAAAGCCCTGAGTCTGGGCTGCTATACAGTAATCTTGTGCCATACATAATCTTTTTGCAGCTTGGGTCTAGCAGATGAAGAAGGAGAGCAGTTACAACCTACCCTAGCAGTCAAGAAAAAGGAGCAGAGGTTTGAGGTTAGAGTCTGGAGCCAGAGCTGGGGAGCAAAGGCCTTGCAGCTTCTGAGAAGCTCTGTAGCCCCTGATGTGTGGCAGCTAAGGAGGCATCTGCCTTTCCTCCTTCACTGATTGGGTGCCATGGTTATCCATTAGCATTCTGGACCTCTGTAAGACACAGGGTGTGCACCAGAAAGCTGGTTTTTTTTTTTGGTTTTTTTTTGTCTCTCTGCTTTTTCTTAGGCTGATTCTAAGTGACTCTCCACTTGGCATCAGGAGCACTAAATCAGCCTACAAGCCTCTTGTACAGTAAATGCAAACTGACTGATGCCTTATGTGGAGCCTTTGAATTATCCTTAGGAGGCACTTAGGGATTTTGGCACCCAGCATAAAATGCTTAAATTCCTCTTTGGGCGTTGTCAGTGTCCTGGTGAATTAGAGCTATGGGAAAGGCTTCCTGTTAGTCCCATGTGTGTTGTGCAACACTTGGGGTATGGAAGCCTTTGTCCCTCGTGCTGCTGTGTGCTGGATGAAGATGGATTTCTTAGGGAAAATGTCATGTCCAAAACCAGCTTCTTTTTAACGTATATGTGACTTCATGTAGCTATTTGTTTAAACTTACAGCTTTTAGAAGAGAGCTTTGGTGTAAAGTGACTTCTCTCTTAAGGAAATTAGGTTTCAGGCAGAGCTGGCTAGTTCCTGTAGCTCTGGTAAGGCTTTTTAAGTTTTTGAGTGATTTGAGTCTGCACAAGTAATTTTCATACTTCAGAAAAATCTTATTCTCAATCCATAAAATAAAAAGAAAATATAAAAGCCAGAGTATGTCTGTTCAGCAGCCAGCACTAGTAAACATACTATACTAATTAACAAGCAGAAAATACACACTTACTGTCATTTTTGTGCAAGGCTCCACTGTGAAAAGCTATGGCTAGAGCAGTTTATGGAGGTTTGGTATGGATCTTGCCAGGAAGGATTTCTGCGGAGGTGTCCACTGCAGGATCCCAAAGGTCTGTACTTGCAGGCTTGGTTTTACAGGACATGGGAGCGTGGACCCAATAACTCACAGGCACTGGGCTTCCCAGCTATAGCCAATATTCCCTTCACACAGGGCAGAATTCTGAGCAGCTCCTTGAAAACCATTATTCTGGCTCAGGCTGAGGCTCCGAAGGTGACCTCTGTGGAGTAATTTGATGTGAGAACTTAATGGCCCCTGCTGTACCTCAGCTTTTCCACAGAATTCAGTGGACCTTTGCCTTCTACAGATGCCTCTGCTCATGACCCTACTGAAGAAAGAAAAAATCTCACTGATCATGCACCCAAAGCACTTTTAGGAGCTAGAGTTTGCCTTTATGGCTTTATATATACACTACACTTCTTAAACTTTTGTGGCTACTTGATGTCTAAGTTTGAATATCAAGCAATTGGGAATATCTCTAGCTATCCTATTTAAGTTGATTGTTATGATGCTCAGTGGGTTATATTTAATTTCTTATGTGAGGGTGCCTCAAGTTTCTCTGCTTCACATGTTCTTTCAAAATAATTATTGATTTTTAAATGCTGTATTGCAATTTCATAGA
Source organism: Petroica traversi (assembly GCA_025920805.1). Taxonomy (NCBI): domain Eukaryota; kingdom Metazoa; phylum Chordata; class Aves; order Passeriformes; family Petroicidae; genus Petroica; species Petroica traversi. The sequence goes on along the minus strand of JAHLSL010000057.1, from coordinate 17,374,073 downwards.
GTCTTTATTGTCTGAGGGCATGCACTCAATAAGTGGAAGCTTTGCATTGAATCAGAAACATTAACTTGAGTGTTGTGTTTTTGTTTCTTATCAAGATTTTGTTTAGTGCTAGAAGGTCAGGCATTGCCTTCATTATGTACCAGCTGCCTGAATTCTGGTACTTCAGCCTTTATGAGGAGAAGACTTGGTGGAGAGCCGTTGTATGAAAGAAAGGAATATTTGATTGTTTTGTAAGAAATTAATTCATTTCACATGCACAATCTGAAAGAGCCCTATACATAAATGCTTCACGTATTCCGCAGTATGTTTCTATGCCCACCGCTTTGTCTCCTTCTTTTACATGGTGGAATACCATGTTGAAAAAAATATTTAATTTTGGGGTACCTTGCTGAAAACATGACGTCTATACTAATAATTTGCCTTGATCTTTCTTGTGTTTAAAAAAGTACCTAGTTATTAAAATACACATTTCAGGACTTTGATGTGCTTGCTTCTTTTTTGGCTTTCCCTGATTTTGTCCTAGTAGTGAAGTATTGTTTCATTCAAGAAATTGAGCAAATAACGCTGTTCTTAATTAAAAATAAGTGTACAGTTTTAAAGCCTTGGGTCATTTCTTTTTGGATCAGAAGGGAAGAGAGTTAGAAATGCCAATGTATAGTTGACAGTGTGCCTCTGGATCACTAAGAAACAGACAGGATTTTCAAATAACAAGGAGACCAAGCTGTCCTCCAGAAAGGTGCTGACTTGTATGATAAACTAACTGAAAAGAAACAGTATCATCATGGTTTAGAGGCTTTTTTTTTTTTTAACTGAAGATGGTAATTTTAATACATTTTTCACTGAATGTGTATAAGAAATATGTTTTAAGTGCCTAGGTTCATATTTATATATATTACCTAATACTGAAACCCACATCCCCAAACAAATGGGCCGATTGTTATAGTTAAAAATATGCAAATACTGTAATTGCTGTCAGAACTGTGGTATATATTTCTCATGGTCATAGACATTGGGATGCTTCTTGGGGATTTTCAGACCTAAAATAGGATACATTAAATGAGGCTTTTCTTAAGAAATCTCTTGCGTTGCTTAACAATTGTCAAAAATGTCTTAATTCTAGTTCGGATAGGATAGGTGGATGGTATAGGTGAGTTCTTAATGAATTGCTAAAATGGCAGAACACTGAAAAGACCTCAAGTTATCTAAACCGACAAAGGAATCTTATTTGGGCATTACATGAGGTCACAGTGTTTTTTAAAGTCTAAAAGTTTATTAACATTTGTGTGACTTTTATTAGTTTTATTACTAGTTCCTAATATTTTTCTTAGATAAGGGACATGCAGTTTAAAAAACTTTAGGGGTGTACAGTGAAAAAGACTGATGTGCACTCTTAAAATGTAACTGATTGTCTTTGGAATATAGAAAAGTAATAATTATCATCTATAAGGCCCCATTTTACTCATGTTTTTGCATATTTCTAACTCTGTGAGAACAAGCAGTCTCACTGAACTGCTGAGGCTCCTGAACTTACAGTTCTTATTTGTACCTTATTTGCTAGACTGATGCATACCTGGAAGAGGTACAAGGGTGTTTTGGATACTCCAAAGTAGGTTTATGATGTTTATGTTCTGTGTACCAGTAGCACTGTGTAACAGAACAATCTCCAGGTCCCATTTTGATGCTGTGTGTTCTAAATCACTCTTGGGTAGTCTGAGGAACATTACAGATCTTTATTGGAGAAGAACTGTATTTGCTGTATGTGTTTATAATGTTTACAGGTTGTTCTGCCTCCAGAGATAGAGGTTCTGTTTTCTTTGGATCTTTCTTTTATCTTGTGTAAAGTCCAATGGCCTGGATTAAAAAAAAAAATATTACCGTTAAGTAGAAGACCCATGCAGAAGATTTTGCTCTCTTAATCCAACATAAGCTTTATTTTGTCACCAGATCAAATGGCTTTTGGAATTATTGAAAGTTAAGATTTTTCCAAGATGACAAGGAGATTTAAACATGTAGTTACTATGGTAGCCAGTACAGGAGAGTTTAGTCCTGTATTCTTTGTGCAGTAATGTCTGACCTTCATGGTGTTCTTCAACCCAAGTCCCACTCAGCCTGCAGCTCAAGGCAAAGGCTGGGAGCATTGTCTGCTCCTGTGAAAGGGGCTAAAATAAAAACGCAATTTCAGACACTGTGGCCCAGAGCACAACATTCAATACCTGGCCCCCAGCTGGTAGTGAGGAACAGTAAGAGCCTTGGTTTTGTCCTGCTGTCAGCATCACTGAGTAGGTTGTCTTACTCAGGAAATTAATTTTGTTTATCCAAGTCAGTTCTTTTTTAGTTGGGAGTGTGGGTGTCTCACAACACTCATTTGTCCTTTTACCTCCCACATCAGTACTATAGGAAGGTAGTTTGTTTATTTTTTAGCCTTCTAAAATCTGTATATGTATATTTGTCCTGGAAGTTAAATTCTGTTCTAACCCCACACTTATATCATCTTTGCCTAATTTATTATCAGCTGTTTGGCGGTTTTTCCAGTGTGGGTTTGGAAAGCAATAGGATGCTCAACTATTTTTTCCATTTAGCTGTTACTCTGGTGTTATACACTTTTCCTTAGCATTAGAGGTTGGCATTTGATCAATGCAAAGATAACATTTAATATTTTATTGTTTCTGGTAACTTTAAAAAAAATTTTAGTTTTTGAGTTTTCCTGTCTGGCCCTTTGATTTATTTAATCAATTTTATGTGGCTTTTAACTTTTCTGTCATATGGATTTAAGTGGCTGGTCTTTGTATCTGTGTGATTTTTTAGTGTAAGAATTCCTTTCATACTGTTCCAAAGTGGTCCATTCTGTTATTTATTTCTGTATTTTATATCTGTAATGCACTCTGATATTGGAAGAATCCCTTCTAAATCATCACTACGCTAACCACTTGGTGTTTCTTAAGGCTCATGTTAATATTAAAAACCACTCTCCAAAACATCTCTGTCCAGTACTTAAATCATTTTTCCATCTCAGTAATGATAGTGTAGCAGTGGGACACACAGCAAGCTGACATTAGAGGTTGCATGCTGATGATAGAATGAAAGATTGTTCCCAGCCTTGGGGTTTAGTCCAGTAAGAAAACAAGGAGAAAAACAGCCTGGAAGGTTCAGTATTTTGTAATTAAGTTATTAGTAATGAATATGCCCGGATTTCTGAAAAGAATGAAAATAAATGTGTGTTCTTGCACAAACATACCTTTACAATCACTTTCTTTTCAAGCAATGCTTTTATAGCTCTTCTATCCACTTTCTTCTTTTAATCTCCTTCATCCTTTTTCATATAATATATGAAGGCTTTTTGGTGATAATAGCTGCCAGCATTCCATTCCCAAACTCCACAGCTGCACTGCCTGTATCTTCAGCAGATTAGATTCCTATTCCAATTGGATCCACTGTTTATTTAAAACAGTGCTTTTTACTCATTCCCAAAAGAGGATGTTCATTTTTGTTGTTGTTGTTGTTTTAGCAACCTTAAGATATCTATATTTAATTTGGAAATAATCATCTTATTTCCTTCAAACTGTGTAATTAATGCATTTAGACATTTTATTCTGAGTATCTTGTGGCTCCTAGTATTTTCAAAGTAATGAGATGCAGAGGATCCATAGGTACTTTCCCCATGAGCTGAATTTATATCATCTTCCTTGGACTAGTAAATAGTAGTGATAAGCAGCAAACAGTGACCTGATTCTTTTTATTGAACCCTGCTACTGGAGAGAGGAAAGGTCTTAGATATTCTTTTGGGAAAAGAGACAGCCCAAAGCCTGTGCCTTTCTAAAATCCCACAGAAGCTCTTAAGTTAGATCTTGGATGTTGTATACACGCATCATGGCCATCAGCGTACAAATGGATTCTGATTTATGTGATTTAAGACTGCAAATATCTTGTTTATAACTACATCCATTATATATGAGAATAACTAGAAAATATGTTGGGCCAAGTGCAGAGGTTGCTTTTGGGGGAAGAAAAGCTGGCACTTGAGGATAACTGACATTTTTAAATGGGCTTGAGATTGACTTGGTGTGCAGCTAATGATTGTTGTTGCCTTTGGAAAGTGAAAGTCTGGATTTCCAGCTATCTTTTAGTGTTGAATATATATATATATATATATATATATGTATGTATGTATATATTTTTTTTTCTTTTGAGCATCTTCTCAGTTTTGTTACTCACACTGAATGGCTTTGGTACTTCCCAAGGGACAGGTGTGTGTGATGAGGCTCCCTGCATTTCCCTTGCTGTGTCATCCTGAGCAGCTCAAGCAGAGGTTTGACTTTCACTCTCTTTTGTGAGAAAGTTACAGGAGACTGAGGGTCAGTGAACACAACACCAGCTAATCCTGCCCAAGCCAGTCTCAATTTCTCATTCTAAATTGGATAAAAACCAGGGGACCAAATTACTCAATTTTACTTGAGACAAAATCCCAATGAGGCCAACTAAGGCTTGAGGAAGCGTGGGAGGTTGTGGCACTTTGCTTCTGAGTTGCATCTCTTTTATAAAGGTGATTCACTAATTAGGGGAAAAGAAATTCAAGGCACAGCTGTTTATTTACCTGTGCCTTGATGCAGCCTTTGTGTTCCTCATATTCAACTGTTTCTCTCCGGCCTGTGGGCTTGTTTTACTGAAATTGTATTATTATTTTTTTCCCCTCTGTTTTTTTTCTCCCCCTAGACTGGCAGATAGCTACTCTGGCTCTGCTGCTGGGTGGTGCTGCCATTATCCTCATAGCTTTCCTGGTTGGGCTGATCTCCATCTGCGTGGGATCTCGGAGGAGGTTCTACAGACCAGTTGCAGTCATGCTCTTTGCTGCAGGTAGGCACTGGCATCGTTAACAAGATTTCACAAGAGCAGCTGAACTTTTGTGGAGGGAGATCTGCCTTGTTCTGCCTACTAATTCATTTTGGTTACTTCTGTGTTAACTCCAGTGAGGTATCTCAGGATATAAGTTCTGCACAGCATTAATAATTTTTGCAGTTGCACTCTTAGTAGTTCATAAACAATTATTTATTTGCATTGTATTTATTTTTTTGTGAAGTACATGCAGCAGGGAAAACTACAGAGAATAAATCTCCAAATACCATTTTTAATCTGTGACTTTGTGCTGCTTGATGTCCCCATTTTTATTCTTCATGCAAAGCCATTTTTATTTTAATGTTCTCTCTTTTGCAATTTTAAAACAGCGAAATTAATACCCAGCGGTGAACCCTGGAAGCTCTACATGTGAAAATAAATAGGATTATCTTGCAAGGTGTTTATATATGCCCCTGTGCCATAAGGAATTAATTTTGTTGTGTCATCTCGCTTAGTTATTAATTTAACAAGCTGTCACAGTGTAGTCCCTGTTTGGTTTTAGAAAACATAAAAATGGAGCAGTTTATATAAACTATCACAAAATCTTAAGGGAGACCTAAGAATCTGAATTGTCTGTAGGACTGGTCCAGTGAGGTACAATTACAATATCAAATTATCTCCTTTTATATATTCTGATGCTTTGGGGCTTCATCAGCATGGAAGTTTCAGATTCTCCGGAGACTCTCCAAGCATGGTTTGCCTTCATCCTGTCACTCACATCTGCATTGGAGCCAGCAGCTTAAGCCCCTTCTGATAGCCCATAATGAAGAGGATGACAGAACCTTCGGTATTATTAAAAAAAGCCACTTAAGGGATATAAGAGGATGAGACGAGGACTTGGAGGGAGTTTGGGATGAAGCCCAACTCCAGGAAGGCTCCTGCTGCCCCCTGCTGATAACGCCCTTGATGGAACCGAGCCCTTCAAGATGCACTTCTGTGTGCTCAAGGCAAATTCCTAGATTACATTTCTTTTGCTTTTAGGAAATTAAAACAACCTAGGATCAGATTCTCTGAGTGGAAGTCATCTGGTTTTGTTGTATGTGTGGCATTACTTGCTTAGTTAAATGACTAAAGGTACTGGTCCCATTGTTTTAAAATGTAGTTTTAATTCTGAGGTTATAAGGCATGCTAGGTAGTTAACTTTAAAGGAAATGGGGTTACTGAATTTTTGTAGTGGTTTCTTGTTTGTCTTTTGGCTTCATTTCTCATAAGGCTGTGTAGTAATTCAGTATTTATTCAGCCATACATGCCTGTCTTGCCATGTTGCTCGTTTAGGAGTTAAGTTTGAACTAAAAAAAAAGAAATGGCTTCCCCCAAGAAAAGATTTCCTCAAATCCTACTGTTTGTCTTCATATGCTTTCTGCTGCATAAAATTGCTTCTAGTCTTTACTATCAAAGGTTGAGGGTGAGGGGGTTTAATGCTTACTTGAATCTAAAAGGAAATTAAATTGGTCCTTTAGCTTTTGATGGTGTTCACATCTTCCCTTTGCGTCTGTGTGTGTGCATGTGCATTTTGAACAGCCATAACCTGAAGCATATGAGAAGACAGATGATAAAGCCAAGACAACCTGCCTCATTCTTCTTCCTTATCTAGCAAATCTGAGAATCCTTTTAGGATTTGACAGTTACATTGTTAAAAGACATTTCCTACAGATTTTATCTTTGATGTCACCAATTTGTAGAGACGAATATGGATGGCATATTTTGAAAGAATTATGGAAAGAATCCACCACAGAAGAGGGGAAAGTTAAGATTGTAGCAGTTTGTGCCTTATGCAGCTTTCCGTGGATTCAAGGCTTCATCTGTGGATTCACAAATTTTTCAGGATAAACCCCGCCCTGGCCTGTGAATGTGCTGACAAGATCAAATATTGTGTGTAACTCTGGTTAGGAGTCTATCAGCTGCCTCTGGAAGAAGGGCACAGTATGAATTGCCCAGAGACATTTAATGATGTGTGGGTATTGGGAAGAAAAGGTCTCTGTGTGGAAGAAAGGACAAAATGGAGAAGTTATTTCCAGGTGCTTTATGGAGTCCAAACAGTTGGCTCCAGGCTATTTTTTTCCTTCAAGTTTTGATTTATTTTTATTTTTTTTTTCTCAGCTTCAGGTTTCAGTTAACAACTTTGTAGGTGAGGGAGAAGATTGACTGACTAGGACTGGAAGACATGAGAAAAAAAGGCACCAAAAAAAACCAAAATTCAACCTAGATGCTGAGAATAAGCCAGCAAGTAATGAAAAGATGTGAATGTGTTTTCATAGAGCTGACAGTATGTATTTTAATGCTGAGAGGAAGAGGAATGTCTCAAGTAATTGAAGAATGGGGAGCAGGAGCTCCTTCATGGAGCCACCTTGGCGGCTCCTGTGGCTCTTTGGTCTAGTGGAGGTCACCAGCTCATGGACCTGCTGGGGTGTCTTAGAGATCGTGAACCAAAGTGGCCCTGAAAACTGCACTCTCAAAATGCAAGCTCACAAAAGTGCAGGAGTTTCATGATATTCTTACCATTTAAGTGCTCACCAAGTCTTAATTTAGGGGCAGAAATTGTGTTTGCTGAAAGTCCATTAAAAAAACAAAAGAAAGATGCTTTCCTTTGGGTACTGTGTTTTAACAAATGTGACAAAGTTTGGAAGAATAATCTATTAATACTAGCAATCTTTTAACACATTTCACAAGATGCTTTTACCTGCAAGCTGGGAAAAACATTGGCTAAGTGAAAATATTGCAGGTAAGAGAGTAATATTAAATGGTGGCAGATAATAATTAGAGAATACTTAAGGAGATATCTTAATTCTGACAGAGAGAGCATAGTCCAGTTGGATTGCATCCTTAAATCTGTGCTATTACCTATTTTCATAATGATGTGGAAGATAGAATGGAAGTTTACTTGTCAAATTCTCCAGTGGAGCTCGAAAAAATTGCAGATGCATTGAAAGCCAGAATTTGATTCTGTGAAGTTGATGGAATGGTCTGAAAAAGTAGGACTGACTTCAGTAGAATGGAGTGCAGGTTGCTACAGGGCAGCAAAAAGCATCATAATATCCAAGAAATACTGTTGGGGAAAGTACTCTGTAGGTTATGAACTCCAATCTCCTTGCTGAGGCAGGATGGTCACTAACAGTGACAGCTTTGTCTGGACAAGTTCTGATGAAATTCAAGCATGAAGATGTCACAGCCTTTCCAAGCATGTTGTCCTGAGCCCATACTACCCTCCTTATGATCAACCCTTGTTGATACTCATCCTGAATTTCTGATATTAGTGCCCACTCTCATTAGTGCCAGCTTGTCTGGCACTACAAAGAGGGATTTCTGGTTTTTTTGTCATTGTTGCTCTTACGTTTTCAGGTAACCTTTGGAAGAACTAGCACTTATTAATGAAGTGCTTTTTACTCATCTGAAATGAGCATTAGGTAGAGAACAGAAGTACCGAACTTACCAGCCAGCAGCAGCATTTTCATAATTACAGATCAATTAGAAAGCCACATCATAAGTGGTTGTTTTGTTTTTTTAATAACAAAACTTATAATCAAACTTTTTAACAAAATTTTAAAAATTATTGAAATCATATTTTCCTAATTTTAATGCATTTGTTAAGCTTTTGCATGTTTAATATGATGAGTACATAAAGCTGCTTATATTTCATGTGAATGGAATAAACTAGCACTCCAGTTACCATATTACAAGCACCATAGTGCTTCATAAATATATGTCTATATTTGAAGTGAACAATCAAGTTTCAGATGATTAGTCTTTTCTGAACAGCATTTGAGTAGCAGATTTTTTAAGATTTTCTTTGCTACCTGCTTTTCCTATAGAAAAAGACTTGTGCTTCTGAAGAAAGATAGCACACACTTCTCTTAAGCAGGTCAGCATAGCGTGGAATTCCTTTAAATTCATTAGAGGCAGATCAATAGTTGCAGGCATTGCTTTCAACTTGTTTTGGGGTTGTGCTGGTCATTTCTCATAACTTCGCTGACTGCTGTTTCTAGCTTACACAACTCCCTTCCTGCTCTGCAGGGAAAAACAATGACAGAAGGCAAAATTAGTGCAAAGTGGTGATAATGCTATGTAGGGTGGCTGTTCCCACCAGCCACTTGCTGCCAGCACTCCCTTTGAGTTCTACAATAGTGTATTTGGACCAATAGTAGGAAAAGCTGGAACCCTCACTATGGAAATGTCAAAAAAACCCTCTTGTGCGTGTTGCTGCTTTAGCAATGTGTTCCTCTTCCAAGAGAATCACTTTTTTCTGGTCGTGTTTTGGCAAGTCCAATCTGTAGATTGAAATTAAGCATACTTCATATGTTACACTGAGGAAGGTGGAGACTTCCTTGGTTTGCACTTGACACAGACACACATGGAGCAGTTTCTGCATTGACTCAGCAAAGATGCTACATCCCCAGCGCAGGAAGGCACTAAAGAAAAACTCATCTGTTTCCATACATTTCCAGAAATCCTTCCTGACCTTGAATGGTCTTAGAGATGAGTCTGAAAGCTGAACATATGTTGAGGTATATTTGGGTGTAAAGATGTTCTCATTAAACTGAACTGGAATGTATAATCTTTTCGTAAGAGTAGGTGCTTTCCCCAGTGTACCCTGCCAGAGTTTCTCCAGTGCTGTGCAGTTTTTTGTGAGCTGACAGACAAAAAATTATATTCAAATGGAATAACATTAAGTAACACTTCAATAACTGTAGAATTAAAAAAAAAATCCTGTGGATTTTGGTGTCCACATCAGAAAATCCACTCTGCAAACATTATTCAGATTGTCAGTCTCAAGTAAGGGTCCAAAGCTACTCTGTAGGCTAAGGTGGGATGAGCAGAAATTGCCAGTGAGTGTTTTCTAGATTTTATCACTGAGGTTCTGATGAACATGGGACATGATCTCCCCATACCAGATAAGCTTTTATCTCTATGACTAATAAAAGGGGCCAGCTGGGCCCAGTGTATGTGGGAGTGAAATGGCCAATGTGTATTTGTGGATCTCAGAGACAGTGCTATAGCAAGTAATGATTCTGAAGTTTTTTAATGTCTTGGATTTGATCTATTTTATAGCTTCTTCCATCACAAAATATTTCTGACCCGCCCCCTAAATTCATAATACTTTGCTGGTTTGAAGTTTAGTGACTGATCAAATTTTATAGATTCCTTGGTATTCTGTGCGAGAATCTCATTAATTCTGATTACAGAACACAGTAATGCATATGAAATATGTGATTCACTGAGTCTCTACTGAGCACAAGTATTTATCACCTATGACAATGAATTATTTCTAGGCTAAGTAAATTATTTGATTCTCAGCTACATTTCTTAATATGTATTCTTGCTTCTCATTTTGACTTATTTATAATGGCAATAGAACAAGTTTTGCTGTTATGGAAGGAGTAATGACTGCAAACTAAAATAGAAAGGAGGGACAGAAGAGAATTTGGAAAATAGTACTCTCACTGTTTATTTTGTGGACATTTGAAGGATCATCATTATATCACAGCGATAACATTTGTTCATCAATGAAGGAGTATGGAAGAGCTGCTGTGTTCTCTGTGAATGAAATGAAGGTGATTTTAAAAGAGCAGCACTTACTAGCTAAAAATCACCATGAGCATTTTAAATGTGAATTTCAGTAATTTGATGTTTTCTTTGTTTTAGGGAACCAAATTAAGGCTTCTTCTGACATTTGTATTTTTTTTTCTCTTTCAGTTGTTCTCCAGGTCTGCAGCTTAGTCCTTTACCCAATCAAGTTCATCGAAACGGTCAGCTTGAAAATATACCATGAATTCAACTGGGGCTATGGCCTAGCCTGGGGTGCAACTATATTTTCATTTGGGGGTGCCATTCTTTATTGCCTGAACCCTAAGAACTACGAAGACTATTACTAGAATCATTTAATGAAAAGAAAAATAATTTAAAAAAAGGGTTACCCCATCTTTTCTAGCTCACAGTTTTTTTAGAACACTCGTGGAGCACCAAACAGTCTGCTCTGTTGATAAAATAGCCTTTGCCTTTTGGGTGTGAACACTGTAACCAGCTTTTACAACCATTTAGAAGAACTGCAAACACTAGGATTGCTGATCTTACATAGGCAGATGCTTCAAGCTGCTGATACATAAACTTCATTTTTCCTGACAGCAAGCAAAAGGATCTACGTGACAGCGATCGTTGTGAGAAAACTAGTTGGAATGAGAATGCAATGCCAGCATCTGCTATTGCCTTCAGGGGAGCAGCTGGTATGGGCTCCATTTAGAAGTTTCCCTGTATCATAGAGGATTCAGATGTCTGATAAGCAGGCAGTGGCATCTTGTACAATAGGCTGAGTTGGCCCCTTGTTACTTGCTCAAAAACACTCTTAAGGAATTAGATGCAAGTGACTGTGTTGAGGGCAGTGAATGTAACTGGTTAATGACTTGTCTAATATCTGCATTCAACAGTCTGCTGGGAGAATAATAAAAAAAAAGAAAAACCCAAACAAGCCACCAACCCACACAGGATTTCATGAATTGGTAATTGACATCACCGTGCCAGCTGTAGCAGATTGTTGAAGGAAGTCCAAACCCAGACCCAGCTTCTGACTGTGTAGTTGGAAGTTGTCTCAGCTCTCAGTGTTTTGCTGGAGGGGTGAAGATAAAGGGGAATAGAAAAAGACCTGATCTGTCCCTGAGACATCTCAAGTGTATGAATGAATTGCAGTTGTCCTGATACCCATTTAATTTGCCAACATTATCATGAAAAGAATACATATGGAGCAAGTTCAGTTATATTTTTGAAAGGTATTTGTTAGTATAAATGAATATATATAATGCAAATATATATGCAGAGGGAGAGAAACGATTCATCTTAAAATTGTAATATGAGCTGTGATGCAGTGGTTAAAGTACTAACTTTGTACACATTCTTGAAAATCTTGGATTGGTACCCTCAATTTTGGTTGGTGTTACAAAATAAACACACGATGGTTTGTCTTCTGTAAATGCCCTTGTACAGGCTCTGTGTTACGGGAAATGCTTAAAAGTTCATATCAAATTAAGGCAGAATTGGACAAAAATAATTTTGTGTTATTCCATGTGTAATATAATACTTGCTAAGAATTCTTTTCTAAGGCTGTTGCAAATTGAAAAACTGCCATTTTTTAAAAACCTAGTTAGGTTGAGTGTCCCTGATCATCAGGAATACAGCTGAGACCCCATCATGTCCATATTAAAACATTAGCACTTCAGGAGGTAATCTCTTGTTTTTAAAAGATAAGTTTCTAATGGACTTTTTGATGATTATGTTCATCTGATTACTCCTTGCTTAGTATGTTTCCCACTTAAAACATCCAGAGGCTGTACCTGTGAAATGAAACCCAAGATAAAATAGGGAAAACCTTCACATGAATTTAAACCGCATCACTTTTATTTTTGTTTACAATTTGCTTATTTGGATATTTTCAATTAATTATAAGCATATTTTTATACAATTGTAATCTTAGAAATAACTATTTTTTTTAATGGAGAAATTTAAAATATATTCTATGTGGACCTCTGCACAAGCAGATATGCTGGGGTTGCACATCCACCTCTACATAAATGGTTTTGCTGGTTCCACAGAAAACACTTCTGAGTTCCTGGGTGCTAAGACAGCATCTCTTGTGTTACTGCTGGGCCACCATCTGCGGGGTGCTGAGGGTCTGCAATGAGCGGGGGACCACAGGGCTGCCTTCAGGAGGTCAAGTATTGCTGGCTTGTGGAGATGGTTTATAAAACTCTGGGCTGCTCTGGAGTTCAGTCTCTACTACTGTAGCAGAATGTTCCATATCAGCAGTCTTTGCAGAACCAGTAGTGATTAATTAGAGTAGATGGAGCAAAATGACAGCTTGACATGGAAGGGATTGCATGGCAGTGCCTGGAGAACAAAAAGGATGGGAAGAAAACTTGTATCCAGTTATTCCACAGGCACCAAGAGAGCCTTTGTAACTCTGCCTTAATTCCTGAGACTGACTTAAGGCGGATATTCAGTATATAATTAACTCAGTATCTTTCTGAACAACTGTGTAGTTCTGCTTTCATTTAGCAGCATGGAGAACATTGTAGTTTGGCATGGGAATTAGATTAGTGCAGAGAAGCCCACTGTGAGAAGATGTCTGTACCTTTCTCAGAGGATGGTGTTCTGGGGCTGGCATTGCAAGGCACTTTGTGCTGACAAGAAGGTACAATGCTGAGCCCATATCGTAGCCACTAATTTATCAAACTGTTTTTCTTTATGTAGAGTTTGAGGGAAAGCAATTGTCAGACCTAAGGCAAATGCAAATGAATGGTGTGTGCTCTGCAAGGCACTGGCTGTTAATGTGAAAGGTGTTCAGGCAAAACAATTTACAAACGTGAATGCCTAAAGACAAGGCTCTTGGTTCACTTTTGAGTCACAGATCTGATTTTCAGTCTCAATGTCTGCTTTTCCTCTTGAAGGCAATGCAGTCTGTTAGGACCCACCTCAGACTCCTCAGGACCTTTGTGTTTGGGCATCTAACATGTGGATTTAGGTACCTACCTTTAGCTTAGGTTGCTGCTGCAGTGTCTTTTTTTTCCTCTTTGCCATTGCAAATTTTGGCAAGCATTCTGTTTCTCAGAACAGAACTAAAGGTAAATGCAACTTTGTCAACTTTGTGCTGATTTTTTTCTTTTTTTAGCCACAAACAAAGATGCAACTCTGTGTCTTGAGTGTATGTATGACAAATTAATAATTTTGTATGTTGTGCTTGTGTCATGTCACCATTATTTCAGTTGTTTATCTCACTGGCAGAATGATTCTCTCCCACAACAAATCCATTTTTTTTCTTCCAAATATATATGAATAAATATATATATAGCAAACTTGCAAGCAGGGCTAGTTATTTGTATTTTTTAAGCTTAAAGTATACCGTCCGGTGCTGAGAAGTACCCAGCATCTCTTCTGGATTTCTTGCACAACTTCGTTTAGGTTTTGTAAATTTTAAAAACAAATATAGAGAGACCTATGTGTTTGAAATATAAATGATATATATGGATTAGCATGTAACTGTATATTATTAAACAGGCAATGACCTGACTGGTAAGTGAAGTCTAATCTTATGGCTAGCAATGTAATTTATTCAGACTGTATTTTTGTACAGCGCAGTGCACACTAACCTATTGCCTCTGTGTCCTCTATAATGCCTAAAACTGTGCCTAGAAATTTCATTTATGTCTTTCAAAGAAAAGAAAAAAAGATGACTAAATGCTTCATGTTGTTGATAGTATTGGTTTTTCTGATGTTGTTCTTTATTTATTTTTGAGAAGTGTATGGTATGTTTATTAAATGAATCCATCAAAATATGGTTTGTTTTAAATGGTCATTGTTAGTAGGGAAAGACTGATTTTTTTTTTTTTTAATCTAAACTTTTAAGTTTGCAGTTTTAATACCATTTCATGATTTTTGTAGCTTACATAAAGTTTTATGTGAAAAAGTAACTGAAATAAAAAAAATTGTTACACTAAGAAAATGTGCCTGTTTTGCTCTGAGTATAAGATGTATGCAGCTCAGGTGGCATGGTTTCCTGAGAAGGAACAGGCTCCTTAGGGTAATGAATATTCCTGGTATTATTCCATGCTAGAAGAGTCTTATCAAAATACACAGGGGAAGAGAGGGAGAGATGGGTGTCATTGGCAATTCCTGTATCTCACCTGACCATAAAGCAGTAGCATGGGGTGAGTTTCTGGGTGTCACAGAGCCCACACTGCCTTTATAAAGATGCAAGTATTGTAACATCAGAAAATCAAATGCTTTAAATGTAAATAACAAGCCCTTGTGTTGAAATTGAAATCTCTACTGAGCACCTTCTTCCGGGAAGGGAGGGGGGGGGGTGTTTCTTTTTTGAATTTCCAATATTTTTTGGAATATTTTTGTCTATTTTGATTTTGAAAGCTGGGTTACTTTTCACTCTGAAAAAAATAGATCCTTTGAACCTGAAATGTGAAAAAAAGGGAAAGCATGTTCAAAGCACTAAAGACATGAATACTGTGTTTTTTCTACTGTTGGATAATGTACCCACTGCATCACTGGGTACCCCCCAAGTGGGTGGGCAGCAACCTGAGGCTGCTGGTAGAAACCAAGAGGGAGAATGGGAGGCAAAAGCCTTGCTTGGCTTCAGCAGATTAGTGCTGAGTGAATACAGGCACAAGGATGGAGTGCCCAGAGTGAAAATCAACTCATGGAAAGGGAATTCAGAATAGGGAACAAGCATAGTGGGGGTGAACAAGGATGGGAGGGGTCTGAAGCTTTGTTTTCCTTTGAAATGCATTGAGGGAGGGTGTTCATAAGGAACTATGAATCTACTGGAATTGAGGGATCAAGCCAGGGGTGATGGAAGGCATATTTCTTGAAATCTGCATTAAAATTCTTTTAGTTGTGGCTTTAGGGTGTACTTTACCCAAGGGTTTGCCCTTGTTTTAATGCCTAAATTTTAGGTCATTTGTTCCTGCATGTTGGCACAAGGTCAGCAGGCCCCACTGGCTTGATGGGCCAAAATTAGGCATAGGGTGAGGGTGCCTTGCTCAAACCTTGTCTATCCAACTGAATGATGGGAGCACTGGCCAGGCAAGACCTGGCAAGCCCTCAGTGTTCCAAAGGTGTCTTGGAAATCTTGGCAGTCCTGAGTGGCATCCACCGCAAAAGTGCTGAATCCGATACAGGGCATGTGGTGAACAAGAGAAAAATACGTGGAAGATGGTGTACAAGCCCAAGTTTGTTCCCACTGAATTGTAGTTTGAACAGGAACAAACCACAGAGAACTGGGTAGAAACAAGTGGTTTGAGGTCTTCAAGTGATGATGAAAACTGCAGTGAGCAAACTCGAGCAGATATAGCCAAAATAAAACCCCTTGGAACTTTAGAAAGTCTTCCTTTAGGTTGACATTTTGGTTTTTTGCCTGAGGAGAGGGGGTTGTAATGGGGTTTTTTTCCTGTACCTTGAAGCAGTATTTCCCAAGTCAACATTTTTGTGGTCAATGTATGTGTGTGGTGGCATTTTGGAGATGTTTCTGCTGTGTCAGTGACTTCGTGGAACTCTTGATGAAAAGCAGTGGGCTTTTCTGACAGGCAATAGCTTTGAAGAGGATTTCAAGTCTTCCAGGTGTCCAGAAAGCTAAATGTCTGGAATTTGGCACAACAAGCATTAAAACCCACAGGAAGGCTGAATTTTGTGATTTTTTTTGTTGTTGTTTGGGGTTTTTTTTGTTTGTCTGTTTTGTTTTTTGGGGTTTTTTTGTTGGTTTGGTTTGGTTTGGTTTGGTTTGGTTTTGTACGTTTAATACGTCAGTTTTTCTTTTTTATTTGTGAGGAGAAATATGGGATGCAGGAAGCAACAGTTTGGTGTCTTATTAACAGCATGGTTTGTACACAGCCACCCCACAACAAATGGGGTCTGCAATCCAGGAGGCCATTGACCATTCTTAGAGCAACTGGTTTGGTTGGTATATAGAAACTCATAATTTCCAAGAGCAATATATACATTGTAAGTGGGTGAAATACTGGTATTCAACTAAGTTCTGAATTATAATAGCAAAATCAAAAAAAGCTGTAAGTTACTTTGCACCTGCCTTCTTTCTCAGTCCATTTTCTTCTGGTTTTTTTTTCAGACCCAAATCATATTATCACAGAATCACACAGAATCACAGAATGGGTCAGGTTAGAAGGGATCACCATGGGTCGTTTGGTCCAAACTCCCTGCTCAAGCAGGGCCATCCCAGAGCACATGGCACAGGATTGTGCCCAGATGGGTCTGGAATATCTCCAGTGAGGGAGGCTCCACACCCTCTCTGAACAATCTGTTCAGTGCTCAGTCTCTGCACAGGAAAGAAATTCTTCCTCATGTTCAGGTGGAATTTCCTGGCCATCAGTTCCTGCCCATTCCTCCTGTCCCATTGCTGGGCCCCAGGGAGCAGAGCCTGGTCCATCCCCTGCCCCTCCCTGCAGGCACTGACAGGGATGAGGGCCCCTCTCAGACTCCTCTTCCCGAGGCTGAACAGCCCCAGCTCCCTCAGCCTTTCCTCAGGGAGATGCTCCAGTCCCTTCATCATCTTTGTCACCTCCACTGGCCCCACTCCAGAAGCTCCATGTCCCTCCTGTCCTGAGGAGCCCAGAACTGAACACAGCACTTCAGATGTGGCCTTGCTATAGTGAGCTATAAGATTTGATACATAAATGAATGAACACATCAGGCCTGCCACTGCAAGAAATACCTAACTGAATGGAGTTAGTCAGCAAGTGTTAATGGTGGGCAGGAGCCAGGGACATGTTATTGCTGATGATGGTTTCCCTTGGTGGAAGCAGCGCATGCCAGGACAAAAGGAATGGTGATTTCCATGTTTCAGGAGTGGTGTCAGAGTTGGGTGCAGTTCCTGACTGCTCTGCAGATTCTCCTTGCTCTCCCCAGTGAAAGGGGAGGTAATAATTCAGCACCTCTGCCAAAGCTCCTGAACAGTGATATAACTTAAACCCCTGGAGTGAGAGTATTGGGACAGGCAGCTGAGCTATTTTGGGTGTCTGATTGTGGTTACTTTGTGGTACCACCTGTGTTAATCACACTAAAGGGTCTGTAAAATAGGACAGCAGGAAGAGAAGTTTGTTCACCTTCTACACTCTGGAGGGGATCTAATCCTCTGCTGAAAGGAGACTGCCCTTCCCTGCAGTCAGCCAGGCAGGGATGAGGTTTTGGAGTTCAGGGTACAATAACAGAGGAAGCACACGTGAGTGTTAAACAGGGAGCCTGCTCCCTCAGGTCAAGGTGAGAGACACCTGAGGGAAATAAGTGACCTTCCTGCCTGTAGAGGAAACACTCCCAGAGCTAAGCCTCAAGGGTGACAAAGACACACAAAAGATCTTTCAATCCCCTGAGAGGAACTGGACAGCAAAGCAGCTTTGAAGGCTTTTGTCAGCTCAAACCCTTAATGCATCCCCACTGACTGTGAGCTTTCTGTGGTGCCTTTGTCCTTGTAGGTGCCTTTGGTCACTGAGGGCCTTCTGAGCATCTCCCTGCACAGTGCTGTGCACCACTGATAAAGCCCTTCCTGAGGGCAGGTGTGACACTGAAGGACATGGAGGGATCTGTGATGCTCCTCAGTCCTGCCACAGATCAGGATCAGATGCAGACATCTGTGTCTCTTGGTGAACATGGAACCAGCTGTAACTGAGATAAATTGTAACGGTACCGTGAGGTACAAAAGAATTTCTGCAGTGGCAGACAAGCCATGGTATATAACAATGATGAATGGATTCATAAATGCCCTCCTAAATATGAGGAGTACTTTCTGACTCAGAGCTGCTGTGGGCTTAAGATACCTTTATCTTCAGGTTGGTGTCACAGGAGGGAGAATCAGAGCCATCCTGAAGTTTTTTCATTGAGAGAAAGTCATGGGTTTTTTTTCAAGAAATTTAATAATAAATGCATTCAGGTTGTGAAACTTATCTCTTTTAAAATAATTTTTTGGCTGGTACATCTGTTTTAGGTTATGGTTTCTTTTTTCCCTTTCTACTACATATCTATTTTTCACATCAATCAGAAAAAGAAAGCTGAAACGTTTGAGCCACTTGGAAGTTAAGAGAATAGGAGGGCACGGCGGAACATTATACTTATCTTGGAAAACCAGGACTGTGGGGGGACTAATTCCAACTCTATGAGCAGATAGCTCTGTAATAAAAATGACTGAAAAAAAGGTGAAATGAATAGCAGCTGAGAAAAAAAAAGGCCTCTCTTTTCCAACCATACACACTTTGTCTCTGTCTGTTCTCATTTCCTCCCTTGACGCTACGAGAAAAGAAAAACTTATTTCAGATTTGTCCTGGTTATCTTTTGAAGTAAGTGTGCTTGCTGCAAAGCTGTGTAACAAAGTAGTTGTTAAACTAGTATCAAGAATTTCTGATGGAAATGTTTAGAATACCTAATTTCCAAGGCCTAATTGGAAACAAATTATTACATCAATAAAATTTGCTTGAGGGAAAGCCAAAAGAGATTCATGTAATGAAATAGAAAGTTTAGCTGGAGAAAATTATTTTCACTGTGGAACATCTGAAAAGCTTTGCAGATGTAGAATTAAAAGAAACACTGCTGAATTTTTCTGAAACTTTTAACTCATGGGCATTTTAACACAAAATATCTTGCAGCTCGCAAAAGGAACAGGCAAAGGTACACTGAGAAGTGTGAGTGTGAACAGATTGTGCTTCATTTGTTTGGAAACATCCCTTACCTGATGGAAGTGCAGTGCCATTTTATACTGCCTTCCAAGCATCTTGTAATCTTAACACAGCTTATTTTCATGGCTGTTTTTAAAGCTGTAATAGTGTGACAACACAGTGCTTCAGGCCCCGGGTTCTAAAATGGCAGTTCTCTTGGGAACCAAAGATGCAAATCCAAACTTCCCTCAGCTCCTGCCTTCCTCCTGGCAAAGTAGATTTGATGCTGTTTGCAGCTTCTGATTCTTGAGTCTCATGGACTAAAGCTAAACCCCCAAGAGTTTGGCTGCTCTGTGTCTGTACAAAAGCAATTTTTGCAGCAGATGTGTGAGGGGGGTTGGGAGGGAGCCATTCCAATTTTCTCACAAATTCTTGCTCTACCCCTGCAGTAATTTGCAGACCTGTGCCTGTCTGTGGGACACGAGGGGGATGTGATCCAGCACTGCTGCTCCTGGGGAGCTTTGGCCAGCAGCTCTCACTGAGAACTAAGCAATGGCACATTTTTCCCTGCTTGAGTCGGGAAAGATTTGTGCACATAGAATGTGAATGAGTAAAGGTGTAAGCAGCTATGCTGGTGGTGGCTGACCAACTCCAAACCCCATTAAAAATGATGAAATTGTCACTGGGCAATTCTCAGGGACATACATGTCTGTAAGAAATGACCTTCACACACACACTTCAGTTGATGAAGCTTTTTACACGTGAAAAATCTTCTGAGGAAATAAAACATTTTATAATGTTGGCAGACAAGGATATGTAACTCTCATGTCCTAGACTTATTCTACATGCAGAGAAATGGAATATCATCGAACACATCTACATGCTTTCAAATGTATAAACTTAAAAATTCAGAATATAAATCAGTGGAGAGTATAGAAAGGCAATTCTACAGTGTTGCTCATGCTAGTGGTTTTTAGCAGAGCTTAACAGAACATAAACTATGTGTTCATCTTAATAAGAAATTAACAACAGGAAGAAAATGAGAACTTCACAAGCAACTAGCAAGAGTAAAAGTTTCATTGTTCATGGGCTACACACCTTTACACAAAGTGGGGGTTGGAGAAGACTGTTTTCTCAGAATTGGTTTTAATGAGGAATTTTATTCGCCCTTTGAGCAAAGATTAAAACTAATGTTGCTGTGCAAACCTTATTTTCTAAGAAATCTGAATAGATACAGGTTAATTATTTGCTTACAGTTAAGCTTTTCACACCTCTGGTTCGGTTTTGTGAGTCTCATGCAGCTGAAGCTCCTGAGAATAGTTACACTAGCTCTTTCAAAGATCCCATTTTTAGTGCTGCAGCAAAAGTTTACAAAAAAAAGTCAGATCAGCAGCCTCTGCCTCCCAACACAGTCACATATCTGGGGAATTCAAAGCAGGGTTCTCTAGAAGCTGCTAATTGCCTGTCAATCATCTGGTACACCAGCAGTTCACACGTTTTTGCTATCGACCTAGCGGATTAATAGTATAACCCAAACAAAGGAACAAAGGCTAAACTGTTCAGCTGGGAAGGGTTCTGTGTGGTCTTTTCAGGCCAAGATTAACAGAGAAACAGAGAAATGGTGTTCTTTGTAAAACTAAAGCTGCAGTGACCTTAACTCTGGCAAACAGACTGAATGAGTTCAGCACTATTTGCCAGCAAAACCTGAAACAGCAGTGCTTTAAAAAAAACAAAAAACAAAACAAAAAACAAAACAAAAAACAAAACAAAACAAAAAAACAAAAAACAAACAAAAAATAAAACAAAAGAAAACCCCCAAACCTTACATCGAAAAATCTTTCCAAGCAAAATGAAGTAAAATTAAAATTAAATTGGTTTAACTTTTAGGAGTCAGCAGCGTAGCTAAAATGATTCACAGAGCAGTGCTAGAAACTGTTGACCATTATACTGAATGTATTTTTAGTATCTGTGAGAGTCTATTTTCAGGACAAAAACCAGCACTGTTTAAAAAAAGAGTGTTTAAATTTTCCTCTGGTATCTTTGGGAGTTGTATTCTTGGATTGAGGTCAATCAGAATAAGGGTACTATTATTACTGAAATTAATATTTTTTTAGTTACTTGTATATTCATCATAGCTAGGCATTCCAACAGAGACTAAGACTCTGTTGTGCTAGAATCGAACCAACACCAAAAAAGAACCCCTGAAAATTTCCAGTCCCTCTACACTGTGGAGTCTCCACTCAAATTCATAATTAAGATGGCAATGAGATTTGTTCTCTAAGTAGGGCAGAAAAGGGAGGCTTGTTTGAGGAAAGGCTGCTCCAAAAAGTGCTTTAGCCACCATTATTGGCATTTACTTGGTATTAATTAGTTACCATCTGAAGGCAAAAATTCCTTTCAAGCCAAAAGAGAGACTATATAAAATAGGCCTCTGGTCTGTCCTGATTTCTTGTGGCAGTTCCTGCTCACCATTCCCATGTCCACAATTCATATTGTTCTAACACAATATTTTTCTGGGACCGCATGGTAAATTAGAATAATTTCAGTGACCACTGCGCAGTGAAGTGGTCGGGAAGTGAGTGCTCTCAGCTCTGAGCACTTCAGAGCAGCCTAGGAGGGGTGGGCAGCAGCAAGGGGCAGGGGAACTGTCCCCACTGCAGAGACAATGTCAGCCCCCTTGTCACACCTTCGACCTCTCTGTTGTGACCACTCACTTAAGACAACAGATATTCCTTCACTGCTGCTGTTGGAAGACCCAGATAACATCTATTTTCCAGGCCAGATGAATCAGAAGATCTGGAAAATGTTAAAAAAGCAAAAATCAGAGAGTCTGGAACAAGAATCAGATAATCTGATACAGTCTCACCCAGCAGGCCACCAGATACTCTCCCCAAAGGTTCACTTACTATATATGGAAACCTGTTGTTTTCTTACTGATGTGCAATTGCATCAGTGGCCTCAACAAATTGTACAGTGGATGAAAATGGGGAAACTAGCTTATATTTCAAAATAGTTAGTTAATAATTCTTGCAGCTTTTGGTCTGAAAAATGCAAGACAGGTGGCCATCCTGAATATTTGGCTTTGAAATTTCAGGATAAATTATCTGTGTGACTCGTAGTGCTACCATTTTTGTTCCCTCATCCAGTGCACAACACTGAGAAAAGGATTTCTTAATTGCAGCTCTATGGGTGGATTCAATTTTTGTTTTCTGTGAATATTCTATAATACTAATTTGAAATTTTTGGTTGGTAGAGATATTCAGTTCAGTAAACTCATTCAGTTGCCTATAAAATTTTAATGATTTACAAGGTATCCACTCTTCTTTAACAAAGGATGCAATTAATACTATTTCATCTTGTAGTCATAAAAAAAATAGGGAACTTTAGGCCTGGAATCAGAGCCAGAAGACTTTCAACTGCAGCCAAAAAAAACTAAAGTAAGGGCATATATTAAATGCAGGTAGAAGAATATCTCAGCCTTTAGAAAATCAATTGAGAAGTAATGAACATTGATGAACATATAAAACTTGCAGAAAGTCTCATTTATTCATTGTGAGCTTCAATAAAGGACATCTCATTTGTTTGCTACAGAGCTGGAGCAGGATGGATGACACAACATCGTGAATATTTTGCTTTGTGTTTTATTGATCTGAGTGGGAAATACAGATTGCACTGTAGAGTATGAACTGGATACAAAACCACTGAAGTCAATGCAAAGATTTCTTTTGGTTTTGGGGGTTTAGAGCAGATTTGTGAAGTATAAGTGGCCCAGTGAAGAATATTCTCTCTGGCCCAAATAAACTGTAGCAATTTCCTACCTTCTTCTTCTACGAACCTAATTACACAGAACAAAAGTACAGTCTAATTTCAGAGATGCATGCATGTATCCTCCTCCCATTACTTCCATGGCTGCCTGAGGGACATGGGCTTAAAAAAAATAAATTTGGGACAGAAATAATTAGATGCTAGATGCAAATTTGTCCACCTTCTTAGAAGGACACTTCCCAGATACTGGTTTAATCCTGAAATTAACTTTAAATGCTAATCTGAATTATACCAATGGATTGGTATAATTCAGATACATCCTGGTAGCACTCAGGATGTAGTTGAAGAAAAAACATTGTATGTGGGAGACCAATCACTGGGTGCTGGGAAAGAGATGAGGGTCATCAGAAGGGATATCCTTTGTCCCTGTGACTGAGTTTGATTACAATATCTCCAACTTGCAGGAATTTATTCTCTCAACCATCTCCCCCCACTGTTTGAAGAGTCTAAAGGCAAGCCTAGAACTGAGGAAAATGGAGACTTCCCAAGCCAAAGTGCAGACAATGGATACTGGATGCTGTCTGCAGAGACAGCAATTTTAAATATATGTGTTCTATTACATTTTTGTTCCACTGATATTTTGAGATTGATGTTTTTCCCAGAGGAAATGTACATTAGGTAATAAAGCTATTGAACTTCACTTCCAGTTGCATCTGATTTTAACAGCAACTTGAATCAGAA
Source organism: Petroica traversi (assembly GCA_025920805.1). Classification (NCBI taxonomy): domain Eukaryota; kingdom Metazoa; phylum Chordata; class Aves; order Passeriformes; family Petroicidae; genus Petroica; species Petroica traversi. Next base: position 17,350,527 of record JAHLSL010000057.1, on the reverse strand, counting down.
TTTCAGATGCTTCTTAGCAATACACAAAGACCATGGAATAGCTCTTTCCCTCTTTCACCTGTTTTTTATTTTACATTTTTATTTCAGTGTTGGAAAATTCTTTGTATCCACGGGCCGCAGGACCAATTTGTCCTGATAATTGAAGGGGCAGAAGGAATGTGGAATTCAGCTCCTATGTGGTACAATGTGTCCTGAAATATGAATAAGATAATATATATAATATGCTGTGTGCAAGTGACAAATTTATCACAAAACATTAAAAATGACAATGATGTTCTCTGTCCTCTGATTTTGACAACTGCAGTTTGTCTTTCGATACTCATGATGAAATGTTCTAGCTAAAGGTACCCATATGCATATTTTAAAATACCCTTCAAACAGGCATTAGAATCTCTCACCATGCTATTTAGTCTTTGCTGAGAATTGATAAGTCCTGCTGAGCATTGCTTCAGTTTTGATATAAGTCATAAATGATGTGTAATTAGTTTTAGAAACTGATGATGTTTCAGACATGGTGATTTTGGAGGGACGTAAATGAAGGTGGCTGATGAACATGTGGCTACTTGTACCTCTTCTGCTGCATGAGTCAGTAGCAGAAAAGCTCTTCTGGCAACAACAGAAAGTGCTGCATGAGTTTGTAATATTTGCTTAATGGCAAGGAGAGAGACAAGGAAGGTTTGGAGTACTGAGGGGAAGAGGATGCTTTTGACAAGAGGAGTGATTGCATTTCAGAGCTGGTTTTCAGCAGGACCGTGGGTGGCACAGGAAAAGACTTTCACAGGAGACTGGGCAAGATCCTCTATTAAGACTCTGATGCTGCTCCCCTTGCCAGGGCTGCTAAAAAATTAGAGATGTGGTCAGATTTATACAAGCTGTCACAGAATCACATTTTATCACTTTATTTTCTCCACACGAAAAGCCTTTGTCTCTGCTGGTTTGTACCTTTCTTCCAGTGCACTGCCATCACTCATGAGTGGGGAGAACTGAGCTCTGGATGTGTCAGATGCTGGGCAGCCTCATCAGACAAGAGGAGAGTCAATGAAAGCTCCTCAAGACTTAATTTGGGTTTCAAACATGAGCGCTTGCAAATGATATAAAATCAATCACCTTAATTCTCAGTGTAAGCAACAGTCTGACCCTATATTTCCTTTCTCTTTGGTGTCTCTTCAGCAGTGACAGAGAATAGATCAAACCTTTAATTCCTATTTTTTCTTTTCAATATTTCTTGAGTATTTTAATGTACCATAGGGCATCTTTTGATGTCTATCTACTTTTAAAATGTCCCTCTACTATGGCATACAATGAATTTCTTGCACTTCAAGTCTTGAAACAAGTCAAATCCTGCCTCTGCTTTGCATGTTCTGTAAGTGCCAGATGAGAAGGCAACTATTATGGCTTAACCCCTTTTTAGTTATGGATCCAATAGTAACAGTCAAGAGAAGTGTGAAAGATTATATTTGACCCCATATGTTATGAACATCTATAGTAAGCTCAAATACCAAGAAAATAGCAGCTTCTCAGAGTTTCTGTTCCTGGTGTTGTCTGCACATTAATTTTCTGGGAAAGGTAAAGGAAATTGTTTTCTCCATAGGTTTTTATGGGGCTGGAGTGGAATTTATCCATTTTTCTTTCAAAAGGCTTTAAGTCTGTGAAGTCTTGAACCACTCTCAAAAGATCACTAATGAACAGTGTGAGTAATAGAGTAAAAGCAAGGAAAGCAGAGAAAGCAAAGGAAAATACTATTATTAACTTTTATTAAAATTATTACCTCTTACTGCCTTTTATAACAATGATGACGTCTGCCAGAATTAGTAACTGATCTTTAGTACATAACCTCTCCACACCCTTCGCAGAAGGGAGAAACTTTATATCTGTATCGTTTCTTAGTATAGAGGAACTGTATCTTTCAGACAGCAGGGGTACCACAGGGATACTTGATTTCATCCCATACATCCACATCCTGAGAATGAGATTAAATGGACTAGGTAAAACATAAATTTCCTTGAGTTTGTTACTTAATTACCATCCCAAACTGCTGCAAGATCATCAAGCATGACGAGGAATAAGAAGAATAGAAGTTGTCCTCTGTATTTTACATTCAGCAGCAGCCACACTGCGTTTATCTACAGTAAAAATGCTTGTGCATCTGCTTTCTTCCCAAGGCTTCAATGCATACTAATTATTTTCTCATGTATATTAACTAGGATTTTATAGCTTTGGTGCTTTGTGCACTGTTTCAAATCTTTATCCCATAGCGTTTCTCCTATCTTGCTTGCTTAGAGCTGGAAATATTTTTTCATAAAAGTCTGGTGCAAATTCCTTTTTGTGCTCGGGCAGAGTCTTATAAGTTTACTACTACAGCGCAGTAAAAAGGCCAGACTGTTTAAGGGTGCCTAATGTTTCCTGGGTGAAATGAAATACCAGAGTGCATCTCAGTGTACCGAGGTGAATTATCTTGGTTTAGGATGTTTCCTTTGTCTTCAAACACAGCCTGGACAGGTCCCTCTGTGCGTGCCAAACCCCCACACTGATGATTAACCTCAATATCACACATGTTGGATACGTATGGTTTACAGACACTACAGTTACTTGAGTGATAATACAGTTCTAAGCTTCGCCCTCCACTTCCCACCATTCTATGTCTCTGCCTTGCTCTAATTGAATTCCTAGCAGTACATCATCTTTTTTGAAACAATTCAGCAGTCTTTCATTATCACCCTGATATTTATTGAGATGTTGGCCTGCCTTTTTCATATCAATAAGTTTAAGTGAGAAATGTATATTTTTTCCTGTTGTTCATAGACAGAGAAATCAAGCTTACCAAGTCATGATTAAAGTCAGCAGTTTCCTCTTCTCTCTTCTCATTTAGCCAGCCCTGGAAATATCCTTTTTTATACTGCTGCTTGGCCTAAATAATATGTAATTCACAATTGGTATTAATACTGCATCTGGCCATTATGCCTTGCTTTGCTTCAGCAGTTCTTCCATGGTCCAAGGGTTGCCTTTATTAGCAGATCAGCCTGAAGAGTGAGCCTGCTGGAGAGCTGCAAATAGGATTCCCAATCCCTTCCTAACTGTTCTGACATATTATCCAATCTTTGCAAGCTCATAAAACTTTAAATGAGAACTACCTACAAATTTAACTTTACAATACAGTCACACTTTGCTGATTTTGAACTTTCTCCCCACACGCATACAATTCAAACAGATCCAGTTTTTAATTTATTGTGGGAATCAGAGGCTGAGGATAATATATTCATGGTAATGCACTCAAAGCATTTATCATTGCTAACTAACAGCTGCAAGCTTACCTTAAAGAGCTTCTCACATTACCTGGTGTAGTGAAAGGAGTGGGGCCATACATGCATTTGGCTGGGCCAGTCACCTCTTTGAAAGGCAGAGTCAAAGCCCATGCATTCTGTTTTAAAACAGATGCCCTCAGTCTGTGGGCACCTTTGAATGGGTGGCTGATTTAACATGCAAAGCTTAAGATGAGTCTGGACTCTGGAAATTCTATAAAAGTATGTGATAGGGGCTTGCCATATTGGCAATGTCTGATGGTGTTTCTTCCACTTTGCTTTTGCATTACTTTCATTCCTATCTTCATTTCCTAGTCCTACACCCTGGCCATGGTAGTCACACACTGTCACCTACAATAATTTGCCACAAAATTGCTTTTTTTGGGGGGGTAATTTGAGAGAGCTCTGGGTTTTCAGAAATTGCTTTACCTTTGCAAAATTATGTCCACCTCCTTCACTATGAAGAATACCTGAAAGTTTAGGCTTACCATAGTGATTCAGGGAACATATGTGGAATTCCAAGATTTCCCCAAAACTTCTTGTGTAGTTATCTGAGCATCTCTGGGTCTTTTCATATTAGTCCTCCTCGCTCTTGTGATGGGTGATGGTTTGGTACCTTTTTAATTGATTTGGTTAGGAGGCAGCAGTAAGAGGATACACATCACATGATCAGATAAGCACAGTAAAGAGTAAAGATCATTTCTGCAGACAGAGCCCATTTCTAAGGGTAACACAAACCCGAATTTTAGAAAACAATTCAAGAGACAGTTTAGGTAGAAACACCAAGGTGCTGATACACCAACATATTTACCTCTTTTGTTTGCTGAATCCAGAGCTAGAATCACGATCATCACGTGGCTCAGAGAGTGTTCTGGAAGCTACTGGTCCAGTCCTAACTCATAAAAGGGTAACTCAGACAAGGCTGCTCATCTGCAAGGAATTACTGCAAGGATGGTGTTCCCACAGCTTCACTGAACCTCTGTCCAGTGTCCAACCACCCATTTTCCTTGTGTCTAATTTCCTGTATTCTGTGTCTGTAGTATCTTGCCACTGTTCATCCTTGAGAATAGTCTATCTTTACATCCTGTCATTAATTAGCTTTAGACTGCATTATGTCCCGTGACCTGCCTTCTCTCTGGGCTTAGCAAACTCACATCTCTCAGCCTGTCCCCTCTGCAAGTGCTCCATCCCCTGGCCCACCCTGGCTGGCCTGGGCTGGACTTGCTCTGGGATGTCCAAGACTTTCTTGTACTGGGGAGACCAAAACTGCACAGAGCTCTAGTTGTGCTCTCACAAATGCTGAGGTTAGGTGAAGGACCACCCTCTTGGATGTCCTGGTTGCCCCTTCACTAGCCCAGGATGCTGATGGTGTTCAAGGGCCCATTTCTGGGTCATGTTGAATTTGTCCACCAGGACTCACAGGATTTTTTATTAAAGCTACTCCCTGATCAGTCAGTCCCTGTCCTATATGTTGTGTGTTGGGCTCTCCCATCCCAGGTGCAGGGCTTTGCTTTTCATTTTGTTGAACTTAGTGAGATTCTCTACCTTACTGAGGTCTTCTAAATTGAAGCCTTGCTCTCCACTGTATTTTACTGTTGTCCCCAGTTTGGTGTCATCTGCAAACTTGCTGAGAGCAAGTTTGTCCTATAATGCTTTGTCTTTCTGTCCTATAATCCAAGTAATTAAAAACTACTGGACATCATTGGTTCCAGTGCTGGCTCCTGAAGAATTGATTTGTCTGGCTACTAGCCACTAGATGGAATTTGAAGTCTAGAGATGAACTTCTGAGCTGAGCTGTCCAGCCAATTTTCAAGCCTATTTACTGTCTGTTTTTCTGGCCTATATCTCTCTACTTTTGCTATAAGGCTGCCGTAGGAAAATATATCACAGACCTTAATAAATCAAAGATAAACAACACCCACAGTTCTCCCATAATCCATGATACCAGTCATTCCAGCTGGTAGATGATTGCAGTCAGGTTGGTAAAGTATGATTAATTCTTGATAACTCTGTCTGGTTGTTCCAACCACCTTCTTGTTATGCGTGGAAGGAAACCAAAATTAAAGCTTTATGCCTTAGTTTTAGTGAAATCTAGGAAACTGGTAGCAAAGTGACAAAATCTGGCTAAACACTGAGCAGATCTGCTGAGCTATTTCAGAGTAGAACCATATTTTGCTTTATGGAAGGAGTCATATAAATACAGATGTAACTGAAGGATTTGGCAACAACTCCAGTATGAATAAGTTTAGGCTCGTTGTACACACACAGAGCCAAAGTCAAACTATCAACTGATCTGAACAGATTGCATTAGCTGAGACCTGATGCCCTGTATTCAAAGCTTATAATATTTGTACAACTATTGAATTTTCTGAAGTGTAAGGATTGAAGATAATTTAATTTGTAATTGTAGTCCATTCTTAATCTTAACTGCTTTCTTAGGCTGTTATATTTAAATTCATATTCAAGAACTTCATGTTCCTTGTATGAATGTTTCTTTTAATTGAACAGGATAAGTGTTTGCTACTGTGAGTTAAATTCTGAACCAAACAGAAATTGGATTGTGTTATCTCTGGGTGAATGTCTTTTCAGATAGTTCCTGTTTGTGCTGCCTCATTAAAGTTGTCTAGTACATATTTAGCTGCTTAAAAAAAAAAAAAAAAAGAGAGAAAAACCTTATAAAGTATTCCACTTAAACCCATTTGGTAGGGTTTTCTCACCTTGTTTTTAATTATCTGTAGTTTTAAAATTTCAGTGTTATAAGGTTAACAAATCCCCTTTCCTGCAGCAAGTATATTTGTACGAGACTGGGGGGAAGAAAAATCCTTCCTTTCCTTCTAAGTCACTAAGGTGTCACAGGCTGCCGCAGCACCTTATCAACAATACTGAGAACACCTTATTCTTTCCTTCAGCTTTTTGTGGCATGATTTATGCTATGGATTGTATTCATGTATAATCTATTCTTTAAGGCTAATTCACAGAATTCAGTAGGATTTATTTCTGAATATATGGTTGTCACCTAGGAAATAGCAGCAAACAGTCTCACTGTTCTTTCATGGGAACAGCATGTGCAGTTAGGGAACAATTGTTTAGTTTCACTATTGGAAAATTACCTTTTGTTTTTTTTTAGATTGTTGTTTCTTTTTTTCCCAATGTATTTCTAGAATCTCTCTTAAGTAAAAATAACTCTGCTGCTACTTCTCTAAGCAACTTCAGGTAGAAAACCTTTGAGAAAGGAAATGCAGACATGAGGAATCTATATGTTTCAAAGGTGTGTTAGTGTAAAGTAGAGTTCTAGGCCAGCTGTTTATGCCAGACTCAAGTCAGAGGTGGTAACAAATCTTTATGTTCAGATGGCCATGCAGCAGCAAATCTATCTACTATGTAATTTCCAGTGAACAGGTGTTAAATTAATAAAATGTTACCACAAGTACATATCCATACTTTTCCCTCTGTTTCTTTAGATGTAAGAAGAGGTATTTCATCAGGAGAGTAATCCAGAACTGTGGGCCATGAATGTTCCTGTCAGAAGAGCAGGTGGTGCTCCTGTGATCACTGTGAAGCCGTGTTAACTGGTGTGATGTTCTGCTCCTGTAGGAGAGTGAATTTCCCTCATGTCCAAGGAATTAACAACATAGTTCCTAGATCTGCTCATGTAGGTCTCTTAATATGGGAACATTTTTTCTGCAGGTACCCATTCTTAAAAATTTGGGATTACAATTTTTTGTAACGAGCTCCAGGTATAAAAGTTTATAATTCCACCTGAAGAGATCTGAAGAAACATCATTCTTTAGAAAGTGACATATGGCTTTCCATGAAACCATCTGACTGACCTCAAGCTGAGTATCAAATATAGCATAAGAGCATTAGGATCAGTCACTGTGAAAACTGTTTTGATATAAAGTATTTTATGGAAGGGGTGATATATAGAAGGGCTGCTGTTGATATAATATCTAAGAATAACACTCTGGCTTGAAAAACCGTTAGCAAATCTCTAGTGTAGACAGCTCCTCTAATGAGCTGAAAATGAAAACACCTGGCCATTATTCATTAAGAGTTTCTCAATACATCAAATAAAGTTTTGCATAGATGCTTTAGTAACTACAAGGTTTCTTTATGTTTTCAACTGCTGGCAGAGGTCTTGTGGTCATTCTGCAGGCAGAGACATCACAGCTGCATAAGGCACATTTCCATGTACTGCTGGAAAGATGGGGTTGTCTGGACAATCAGATTAAAACCACAAACAAAACTGTCTAGCTGCTTGTGAGGCAAATTGATGAAGTACTCTGTGTAAATTTATTTAAATGACTAATCTCCAGCTCTTCTTTCTTTTTGTTTTGTTTCATTTTAAGGTGAGCAGAGTGACATAGATGTAGAGGAGCCTTTGCTAAATACTATAAATACCCATTGTGAACATCTTTGTGTGTGACTTCTTTTTATGCTCTTCCCTGTTACATATCCTCCTGTGCTTTTCTCCACTGTAGTCCTTACAATGCCTCCAGCACACTCTGTGTCACCTCTGCTGAAGGAAATGTGTTGATTGTGGTCTTCCAGTGAGTTCTCAGAGTAGCACAGATCCCACTTCCCTGACCCAGGACAGACTTGCTTCTAGCTAAAAACACCAATGGGTCCCCTTCAACTCAGAATGTTCCGTGCTTCTGGCATTCTGATAAAGCTTTCATTGTCTCAAACAAGAGCCCCAGGCAGGTTTGGTTTTTAAGGGCACATTTTCTTTTTATCAATTTTTTTTTTTTTTGCTTTTGACATGCAGTTGCTGGCATAAAATTTCATTCTAAATACACTTACTTGGATCTATGGAAGCCAGATCCGATCTTATGCGGTCTTTCTAAATGCTGAACAAACAGCTCTGCCTGAAAGAAATGCACTTACTTGCTTTTTCCTCCTTTAACTCCCAAACGGGGGAGATGATGTTAAAGGACTGCAACCAGTGACTGTGAACACAATAAACTCAGCTTTTCAGCTACCTTTTTTCCTTAACCCTTCTTCTAAATTATAATTTTTTTTCTGTCTTATTCTGTTAAAAACAATAATTATTTTTGATATTATTGTTATCCTGTAAAATGTATACACTTAATGGGATTTAAGAGAGGATGAGGAAATGTATTATGGAATTATGGTGTAGGATTTTTGTGTCTAAAGAATGTTTGTTTATTAATTGTGTTAGAATTATGACTTATTATAAATTAATGCATCATAGTGAATGATCTTGATCTTTAGTATTTAGGAGTTTTTTGGGTTATGAGTGATTTATGATGTCTTCTATGCAGAACAGTTCATTTAATTGGGAAGGTTACAAATCACTCTACAAGTCTGCTATGGTGCAGTGTGGTGCTCTTAGAAGTTAAGTTGCACTTCAGCATATAAAAATCAATTGATACCTAATTCTGGCTTTGCCTGCAGGTTGGAGTACTCTGCAGGTACAGAGCGGTATTATAAAATATAATTCTGGTTGTGTGGGCCCCCATTTGTCTGAGTCATTCTTTTTCTCTTGCTCTGCTGTGGCCATTAAAGAAATCAATCCTAATTCAGGGTAGTTCCTAAAGCATATTGTGCAAAGATTTTTTTTTTAAACTGGCTCTTAAAAGAGAAGGTGATATACAGCATATCAACACAAGCCAGGGGCACCTGTTATGATCACCTAATTGGCATTTGTTTTCCTTCTATTGATGTGTGTTGGTTCTGCAGCACTCCGACTTTTGAGGCAGTGTGGCTGCCATCCTAGGGAGGTGCGACTTGCGGCAAAGGGAAAAAAAGTCCTCGACTGAAGTAGACTTTGATTAAAAGGAAACTTGCAGAACAAGCTGCCAAGCCGATGGCCATCCCTGGTCAGCTGTCCAGCCCCACCACCGGCTGCAGTTTCTTTCTGTATGGTTCAACTGTTCCATTGCTTTCAGCTTGTGGTTGTCCTGCATAAGAGTTTTAGGGGTTGATACTGTTTCACTTTAAACAAAATCCATAAAATCCAACTAGGAATTTTTCTGGGGTCCTACATTGTTTGAGGTGTGTTTTTTGAGTTATTTTTGTTTGTTTTTTGGTGTTTTTTAAAATTATTTTTGTTTTTTAGTGTTTTTGTTTACTTGTTTGTTTTGTTGTTTTTTGTGTTGTTTTTTTTCTTTTAGCACACCAGGCATTTGAGAGCTGATTTGGAGTTCCTTGAAGGTTTCTGACAAGGTGCAGGACCACCTTGTGCTACAGCAGGAAAGTCTGGGCTGCAAACAGATGTAATCCCTGCCTGCTTTGAGCATGTCATACTCAGGTATTTGTCTCTCATGCGAGAGCTTAGCTCTGCTTTCTCTTCTGTCCACAGCTGAATCCTTCCATTTTGGGAAGCTTTAGGCATAAAATTCACTACAATTCAGCACTAAGACTTGTTAACAGCCTTCCCCCACAATGAGTGCCCTGAACAGTTAGTTGGTAAAAGAGGTCCAAATAACAGTACAAATTCTTACCTCAGAAATACTTGTCCGCAGTCTTAAAAGACACATTATTAATATGGGAAGCTATGGATACAGCAGTAGAATATATCTTACTGGATTATTTTAGCTTATTGGTTAGTGCAAAATTTATATGGAAAAGTCTGCATACATGTACAAAATCAGATTTTATTAAACCAGAAAAGAGACAACTCTGAGCATGCAAACCCAGTTTCTGTGGGTTGAAAACAAAACCAACAAGCTTGAAATATGTTGGGAACAACACTGTTACTAATTCCTTGTGTAAATCACTTCACCTCTTTCTTTACCTTTTTATTTTTCCTGTCTTTGTCTTGGCTTTTTAGGTCATAAGTTTATAGTGAAAAAGATGTGTCCTTTTTGTATATGTTTACATAATTTGCCACAAGGAAATGGTACTGTTGAAGGGTGATGGAGGATGGGGGCCCTCCCAACTCTGCATTTTCCTCTTTGTCATTTTATTCCCCATGACGAGCAGCTCATTCTGCATGTCTGCAGCTGGGGACAGGTAAGGATACAAAATATCTGAGTCTTTCTAAATCTGGCTCTTTCCAACAGATTTGGGAACCCTTCAGCAAACATTCCTAAATATGTTCCATTTTTTTTTTTTTTTTGCACCACCATGTGAATTCATCTGAGATGAGAATACATTCTGAGATAAGAACAGAAACACACTCTTTTACTTAGTCACACCTTGCTTGATCACCTGATCCACAGGGCAAAATGTGTGAGGCCAGGCAAACTCCTTTCTTGCCATTCTGTAGCAGGAAAGCATCTCTTGGATTTCTCATTTTAGTGTCCTATACCTGTGTTACACAATTTAAAAAATGTAAAGACAATGTTTTGAGACTTTTGCTTTTCTCTGGAAGCAAATGATATAACAGAAGCAGCTTTGTCCATTTTTAAGGAAATCCCATATAAATTCTAGGTATGGAAGGCCAAGTGCTATATCTGAGTGCCTAGGGAATAATTTGTCATACAAGAAACTTTGTGTTTTCCATGGTTAAAACCCTTCTTAATGATATTAAATTATTCCAATTTAATTTGGAAAAGGAATTACTTGCATTGGAGTATCTGTATTCCTCTTTGTTCTGTCTTCAAACAGCCTCAGCATTATGGGGGAAAGCAATAAAAAATTGAAATTAACTTTTGTTCTGAGATTACCAGCATACTAAATATTAAATGGGATATCCTTACTCTGTCTTACTCTTACCCAGAAAGACAAATATGACATCTGGAAACAAGGAAAGATACTGCTATTAACCCTTTTGTATTCTTGACTGAAGTAGAATGCATTTCATTTTAAATGGGATAGTATAAGCCATCTAAAAGTGTATTTGAAATTAAGCAGTAACTTTGTTTCTTACTTTGTGTGATAAACTTACTTGTTCTTACTTGTGAAAACAACCCAGTGTTTTCAGCACTGTTTTCAACACAAATCCAAAACACAGCCCTATGCTGGCTACTGTAAAGAAAATTAATTCCATCCCAGCTAAAACCAGAACATTATCTTAATCATGAATATTTTTCTCTATGCAGAAAAAAAAGCCAGTACCCATTGTAATTGCTGCACTATTCCTTCTGAAAGAGATGTGCTAAGTCACTGATAAATAATTCACTTAGGCCTAAAACCATCCAAGCCAACTTTTATCTGTTGCAGACACTTCAGTTTTATTCATCTGCCCTGCTTATGTCATTTGGGGCACACAACAAGAGCAAGACTGGCAATCCAATCTCATGAGGGTGAAGGAAAAGAATTTGCCTCCATCTTTACATGAGACTTCTGTCACAGCACTGAATTATTTAAATTATGACGTGAAGTTCCATTATTTAGTAAGAAGAGATATTTCAGTTTTATCCTTCCCAAATCACTGCGTTTTTTCAAACAATTACTGTTGGCTGTTACTGGTAAAGAGCACTAGAAAAATCACCAATGAATTTTGGAAGCTGGGCTACCATGATTTAGATATTGACATGGATTTGACATGAGACATATTACATACATTATTCCACAGTGACACATTATTCCAAAGCTAGGACTCTGTTTTGTGGTTTGGGATCTGACTTGGCACAAGCTTTCTTCTCACCTGCTGAGCACACAGCCTTCTTGTGGCCAGGCCCATATAATAGCTGTAGTAATGTTGGCTGGATCTGGGATGACAAAATACTGTGAAGAAAGACAAAAGAAGCAGCAGGTGACACTGTGTGATAGGTCTGAGTCCCAGCTTCTGCAGGGCCCCATCGCTGTGAGGTGCTGACACCTGGGACCTGCTGTTGCTGGGTCCCAGGATGTCTCCCTAATTCAGTTCCTTGTCTGCCTGGGGTTGTCTGCAGGCAAAAATGTCAAACTTGTTGTCCTTTATCCCCCTCTGTTTTGGCACATCACCTGTTCCCCACGGGAGTGTGGTTATTTTGACTTTATGCAAATGGAGAAAAATGGATCTGTTTGGCTGCTGCAGCAGTGCTGCTTCTCACCCTAAAATGTGCTGTGTCAGTGCCACGAAGTGGTGTCAATTCCCACCATCATTTCTTTCCCTTATCTGTCATTTGCATGTCTTGCAAGGGTCACTGACTGATGCCAGTTTTCAGACAGCAGATGTCCTTGTATTCAGCTCTCTGTTGAAGAAAATACCAGCCTGTGACAACCCAGACATCTTTGCTTCTGTACTTTAAACCCCCCTAAATATGGCATGGAGTCTACATTAGTGCAGACAATTTGATGTTATCTTTATGAGACCACTAAAAAGGTGGTTAACACATGCACTTTGTTAGGAAAATCAGACTGCATTTTTATTTTTCCCCCCCTCTGTCTCAGTAACATGATGAGTTTTTTGGCAACTGATGGCCAGGGGTAGAGATGTAGCTGGGGTCCATAATTCACATAACAGTTGCTCTTTAATTTGCTAACTGTTCACAGGGGCTTCCTTGAGGACATTTTTTCTGTGGTGTTCTGGTTTTGAGAGGCTCAGAAAATGATGTTGGTGTGGAGGATGATGAGGAAGGGGAATTCTTCCTCCCCTGTCCCCTTTCAATGGAATTTTTTTTAGTATGCTTCAAATTTGCTACATCTCCATTTCTAACATAGTTTTGGGCAATCAGCGTGGTCCAGTCTTTTGCAATAGGAAATCATTAGGCCTTTGATATGGAAAGTTGTTACATCATCAAAAGATACTCACTTTCAAAATTGTCAGGCTGTGATACAAATCAGCTACATTTTTGAAATGAGAAATATATGTGGAGCTCATGTTTGGGAAAGAAAATTAGCCTTGATGATTACTTATTGACTAATCTTCTCCAGAATTAGGTTCTTCTCATAGCACTTAACATGTTTTTTCCATGTTTATTGAAAATATCCCTTTGTTAGAAAACTAAACTGTAATCTATCATTGATTGTATTGACTAGGGTCTAAGTACTTAATTGTCAACTTGTTGATTCCAGTGCTAGTTGTGCTTTTGAAACAAATGTCATATTTCAAGAAATTAATTGAGCTTTTAATGAACAAAAGTTCTCCTGAGCTACATTTTACTGTGAAGTAAATGTTTCTCAAGGGGCCCACTCTCAGGCAATACCTACTAAAGTTGAGTTTGTTATGTTGTATGAAGATTTTTAGTTCTGGAATATTTTCATAACAAATCTCAGGAAATAAAAAATGCTGTATGGGAATTGCTCCAATTAACTGACTAAAATCCATTGACTGGCTCCAGGGTGCCCATTTTTCCATACTGCAAACAAGATCTTATTCTCTCAACTTGGCCTATAATTTGGCATAGGCGGAAAGCTTTAATTGCTCCATTAATTTTATTGTTAGCTTTAGGTATTTCTCGCCTTTTTTCTTAGGTTTTGTAATTTTTAATTTCCTCATTCCTGTAATGATTTAGAGATCTCTGTCCCAATGGCATTTAAATAAAACATATTTGAAAACAATGCCGCTGAAAAGTATTCATTTTGGTTCCATACAACTAGGCTCTTCTGGCACATTCATGTATTGCTGAAAGTTTCCCTGACTTCTGTGGATATTTTTCTTTTCTTTTATCTTTTTTACACAACTGTGAAGTTCCAGTGTCTCTTAGAAAAATATCATCTTATCAGCCATCTACAAACAGCTTCTGCAGACATTTTTTGTGGCCAGCTGTAGCTCTGAAATCAGAGATTGTCTGAGGTGGTAAAGCAGTTTTGGTAATGAGTGCTGGATAAATGAAGACATAAGATTTTGCCTTAAGTGATCAAATTCCCACAACTATTTCCCACAAAATAAAAACTTCAATATCATTACTGTGCACTCTGGAGAAAAAAATATAATATTTTTATTAAATTTCTAAGGAAATTACTACCTTAATGCCTTTATGCTAAATTTAACAGAAGACGGATTAAGAATGGACCTTGTTAAAAGATTTACCCAAAGATCTGTTTCATCATTGATAACAGGAACAATGTTGAAAACCTAAAGGAAGAAGCCTGTAAATCTGTTTTTCCAGAAGAAAGAAAAACATTTAAGCATTTTGAATTTAGAAGTTTCATATTCCATGGTGTTGGAATGTATATTTTCTTGAATACTCGGTTCATCTGAGAAACCAGCTTCCCATCATTTAGGGGGAACTCTAGTCAGAATGTGTGAAGCTTTATTGATGGCCAAGATAAAAAAAAGAGTAGCTCCACAAGCAAACTTCATACTGTGACTAGAGTGTGCTCTTGGGTTTTCATTTACCAGCAACGAACAGACCCAATTCTCCTCCCTCACCTCAGACAATGTCTAATTTCACAGCTAAACCCGTCACATAGACTGGTGGAAAGGCACTTGACCATTGACTCCCTGACCACAGATTAAAAAGAAATTCCTGTAAATACATGAGTGATCTTTCTTTCTGTTCTGCTGCAATACAGTCATCCAGCAGAAGTGAATCCTGGGCAGAAATCTCATCCTAGAAATATTCCTCCTTTTTATGTATCTTGCCCAGCTGTGAACTCCCTCCTGGTCTCAGTGCAGGGATGCTGGTGTTCTGCTTGAGATGTTATGGGACAAACTTGTTTTCTTCTTGTGACAGTGAGATTTATGCATTCCCTCTAGATAAAGGATTAGGTCATAAAGGATTTGATGACACAATACAACATTAATCCAGAAGCAATGGTTCACTCCACTGTTGAGGGAAAAAACCAGAAGTAGGTTGTGGTAGATCCTGCTCATTTATTCTAGCTGAGAATTTCATCAAAAAACTGCTGTAGTGACCTGGTTGTCTGGGTTGATTTGAGAAGATCATGGAGTTTCTCTGTTAGAGTCTGACGCTCACCCTCTTCCGATGAGAAGGACATCCTCCATTGTTGTGCTGCATTATCTCATGCCAACAGTTTCTCAAACTGTTTTGCACTTCAAGTTAACCCTAAACCAGAATAAGGAATACCCAGAATGTTCTTTGTGCTAAGTGCACATCCACCGTGATACCAGAGGGGTTGGAAATTATATTCCTTCCATAATGCGGTTGAGAACATGTACCAAGGCTGTGAAATAACTATGGTAATTCATAAGTGTCTGTGAAATGAAAAATCACAGAGCAGAGAGAGAATATCTCAAGTACTCAGCATTTGCTGTAGTGCTTTTTATTATCCTCAAAGGCAGGCAGAAGATCATTTCAACACTATCATACTTTTCACACACAAAACATTAATAGAAATTGGCTCCTTGTTTTGTGTTTTACTAAAAACAGCTACTACTCTCCCTCATACCTTCCAGCAATTTTATTAATAAAGTTAATATGTGACCCTAGCAGTAAGCAGAAGGATTTAAAATGGCTTCAAGACCACATTTATGAATTTTTAGTTGCCTGAGAGGTTCTGTAACAGCCACTGAAACTGCTGACCTAAAGACTAGGTTTGCAGCTTGTGTTTTTGAATCACCTGGGCTGATTATCTCTGGCAGAGGGCTACCAGAAGGTTAATGAAGATGCTGTGTCTCCAGTACTCATGCAATGATATCCAGGGGCAGCTAAACATCACACTCAGGTCATCTGCAAAGACAAACGTGGGATCATAAAAAGACAGGTACTTCCAATTCCCTCTCCCCTCCTGTCTATTACTGCAGTCACTCAGGGTTCATCTGACTTATTTTAGAGCTTTAGAGAACAGATTATCTTTCTAGTGAAAGGAAATAAATGACAATTTTGGGGGCCAATCGCTGTCATTTACTTCAGGCTCTTACTTGAAAACTCATGCCCTAAAAGCTCATCTGTAAAGCTCTACATTTAATTTGATTCATCCCACCAGCACACCTAAGTACTGAGTGAGTCACCCAGCACTGCACAACTTCTGAGGCAGCTTATTAATCCTGAGTGTAGCCCTGCTCAGGCCTGTCCTAGGTGTAGCTGCTCCAAGCCCAGTAAATATCTGTGAGGACACAGACAGCTTTCACTTGCACCCATTAAGTTTTCTGTAAACCCAAATAAAAAGGTTTATCTAAATAAATACCACTTAGTGATGCTTTGTGTTACCTGGTTGTGGATGTGCAGGCAGTCACCGTCATTGGACAGAAGCTTTTGGAAGATGACAGCACAGAAAAGGTCTTTTATGTGCACAAATATACTGAAATGAGTTTTCCTCTCTCTAGACAGCAGGAAGAAAACAGTTTCTCCTGTAACTGGGCTAAATGATTTTGTGAGGTGCCCTGCACCCTGTAGGGAACAGCTATGTGAGTCACTGGTGCCTCCGCAGACGTGAATGGATAAATGGAGCAGGGGAGGTGAGCTTTTCTCTGTGGAATTCTAGATAATTTTTCTTTAAATTACATTAAAAAATGAACATTTACTTAGCTCTCTAGGGCTGTCTGAGACAGGAGCCTGCAACACAGATTCTTCTTTTTGTTCCTTGAGTGCCTACTCATGTTCAGAAAAAGCCATACAGAGTTACTCCCTTTGAAAAAGTGACTGTATTTAATGTGTATGCCTGAATCATAGAGTCCTAGAGGATCCTGAGTTGGAAGGGACCCACCAGGATTATTGAGTCCAAGTCCTGGCCCTGCACAAGATGCCCCCAAGAGTCACACCCTGTGCCTGAGAGCATTGTTCAAGCATTTCCTGAGCTCTGCCAGGCTGGTGCTGTGACCACTTCCCTGAGGAGCTGTTCCAGTGCCCAGACTCCCTCTGGGTGATGAACCTTTTCCTGATACCCAGCCTTAACTTCCCCTGACACAACTTCAGGCAGTTCCCTTGGGTCCTGTCACTGTCACCCCAGAGCAGAGTGCCTGCCTCTCCTCTGGCCCTCATGGGGAAGCTGTAACTGCAGTGAGGTCTCCCCTCAGTCTCCTCCAGGCTGAGCAGACTAAGTGCTCTCAGCTGCTCCTCACAGGGCTGCCCGTCCTGGCCCTTCACCATCTTTGTTGCTCTCCTCTGGGCGCTCTCTAAGACTAAATATCTTTCTTATATGGCACCCAAAACTTCACACAGAGCTCAAGGTGAGGCCTCCTCATCCTCTGTGTCTCCTCAAGGCTGCCATGAATTCCCACAGGGAACATTACAGGATATGTTTACCATGGAGTCCTTTCAGCTGGCTGGAGGGAAAGCAGTGAACAGGTTCATACTAATGACATCTGTTTATGAAGTTGCTCAAGCTATTTTACCTCCTCACATCCAGATTATCTTGGATTATGGAACTGGCTGGTTTTCTTAAAGAGAAAAGCATAATTTTGCAATTTTAAATATTTTTTTTTCAGGCATACTGTGAAAGGTGACTATTTCCTATTCTCCCAAACAAAAACCACCATTTAATAAGTTACTCTCTGAATATTTGTACTACATTTACTCATCCTTAGGAGCAATGTAAAAGAGTAACTATAGCTCACCTTTGAGGCCATGTGCAGTACTAAAATAATTACAACCAGCAATTGTGGTAGTAGTTATGGGTTAAAAATTATGTGCCATCAGAAAGCTCTGGCCTTCTTGCATCCAAGCTTTTTCATCTTTCATGTGTACTGCAACTTCCTTGCTGACTTTTGGTGAGAGAAAAATCTTATTGACTGAGTCAAGATTGCTGGCTGAGATCAGTGGTCATGAAGCTGGGGCTTTCTATCTTGGCACTGATTTACCTTTCTCTAACAGCAGAGTTAATTTTATTTTAATATGGAAAAATTAAGTTGTTTCTGCCTTGAAGAAGAAATGCAGGGAATACTAAAAAATAAACCCAAGGAATTGTGATTTTATATTTTGCCTTTATTTTCCCAATTCACCATTGAAAGTTTGTTCACAAACACCAGAAGAGATACATTTTGGCAAAGGATTAGGCAAATGATAACTTTTCTTTACAATTTTCCTAGTAATCTTCTGGCAGAGTTTCCCTTCATTAAAAAAAAATAAAAATTAAAAGGAATAAAAAGTAAACATTAAGAGGCTTCATTAATGTCAGATATGCTGCACTGTGTGACCATTTCCCTTCTATTTTTAACACACGTTTGACTTATGCTCAAGAATATGAAAGCAACATACTTAGGATTTCCTTAATGAAAAAACTTACTTTAGAACCATCCTGGTTGCATAAAACCTGAATTTATGGTCACACTGGAGCTGAAGGTTTTTGTTACTTGTTTGTTGTTTTGTGGTTTAAGGGGTTTTAGTTTTTTTGTTTGTTTGGGGGATTTTTGGTTTGGTTCTTGGTTTTTTTGTTTTTTTTTTTTCTTTCTTTTCTTTTGTTTGAATTGATGTGAGTGTGCTTCAGGCTGGATCCATTGAACAGAACTGAAACCTGTGGGCTTTGCTTTTTCCTGAAACTATTTTTACACATGAGCTCTTTCTATTTATCTGTAGAGTTTTCTTTTCTTCCCTTGGCATTTCCTCTATCATCTAATAAAAGCAGCTTACCAGGAGAAAAGAAAGTGTTTTTTCCTGTCACAAAACAGATCAGATAGATGAATTAACAGACAGTGCTGATACTTTCTCCATTGAACAGGTTGAAATGAGATGCAGCAGTATTTTTAAGCCGCAAGCACTCATCTGTGAGCCACAAATTTATTATTTTTCAGATTTTAAGGTGTTTTTAATTGAAACTGAAATGCAATGTGGCGATACTCTGATCACAGTTATTCTCTCAAGGTCCTACTGTAATCTTTGAGCTTCATTTTCTTTCAGGTCTTATGGAGCCTTGGGAAATACAGAGTTATTCACTTGCTGAGGGAAACAGGGAGGATGTTGTTTAATATTTTGCTTTGTTTATACAGTGCCATTTGAAACATTTCAGGGCTCTGATTAAACTAGAGGAAATGACTTTATAACTAGAGTTTCTGAAGGCAATATGTTCTGGGACATGTACTGAGACTTTCTCTGCCTCCAACAATTTTGTAAATAACTTTAATATGCTTGTGAATGCCATGGCTGTGTATCAGCAATGTCTAGAGCATTGTTTGGGGGAAGGAAACGGAAGAGAGAGAACATTGTGTTCAAGCTCCGGACAAAATATATGAATTTATCCTTTTAATGGATAGCTTTTGTTTCTTCAAAGTAAATAAACAATAAAATAGAAATCTTCTCTTGTAAAATTCCTTTTTAGGTAGAAAACTGGTGGATCTTGGATCACATGAATCTTGGATCACTCACTGAATCTTGTTTAAATGAAAACCATATCTGAAGTTCCTGAATTAATTCCCCTCACATTGAAATGTTAGCACAGCTTAGATTAAGACATATTAAAAACCTTGCACTTCATTAAGAAGTTATTAATAGAATTGCCATAGCCAGGCAACTTGAAGAAACACATTGTCTTATTTTTATCAGCAGAATGTGAGTATTTTAAAAATAACATACAATCTGAAACAAAAGGCACTTGGAATATATATGATTAAAAATTTAATACAAAGATTGGCAAAATAATTAAAATAGGTGGGATGGTTTTTCCTAATGATTCTCTCATTGACAAAGAATTAATTACATTAATGCTGCTCAGAGGGACAGAGTATGGGATGTCACTGGCTCTCCTTTACTGGTGGTAGCAGCAGCAGTCCTGGCAGAGATGTGCTGGCAGAGGGGTCCCAGAGCTCCCAGGTGGAGCTGGCCTGGCTCTGGGGATGCTGAAGGAGCTGCCTCCTTCTGCTGGTGGGTGCCAAGCCTTCGCTGGCCCTGCCACACTGCCAGGAGCTGCAGCAGCTGCAGACCTGAGCTTGTGCCTTCCTGGCAGCCAGGGAGGGGTGAGGGGAGGCAATGGAAACAGAGAATGGGAACAGTTCAATGTAGAGAGGATGAGGGGTTATAACCAAATCCTGTTGGCCCACCTGAACCAGCCTTTGCTTGGAAGGGCTGAGGGAGTTGCTGCAGCTTCTTTCACCAGGATTTTGCTAGTTTTAAATATCACTAAACTCTACTAAACGCTACAATTCTCAGTTATCCATCCCAGACAAGCTGTTTGATTTAACCAGATGGAAACCAAGGACAATTGTTTGAGTTCAAGTGATTTGGGAGGGAAAGGAGGAACAATATGACTGCAAATATCAGGAGATTGTCAAGCAGAAAAACCACTGAATTATGATGCAGAGATAATCAGCAGGGCTTGAAGACCAAGCAGTACCTGCCTATCTGCTTTTCTCAGAGCCTCTGAAACAGCTGGAACACTAAAGTCAGAAGAAAAATTGGTTCAGAATTGTTTGGTTCTTTTTTTTTCCAGGTTTTCCAAGCTTTCTGCCTGAATTGAGACCTATAAAACAACCTGAGCTTTCATTTTGGACTCTGATGGAATGTTGTATCAAAATACGTAATACAAATGAGGTTGGTATGCACAGGCCAGGGGTATATTGCATTGTGTTCAAAAAAAGCAGAGAATTCAGGGATGCTCGGGTGGAGGTTGTGCAGATGACCAAAATTAAATCAGTTGTCAGGGCATATTCCAAACACTTGGCATGATGAGCTGGTTACTGGCCATGCCAGAAGAAGAAAAGAGAGTCTATAATGAAATGAACATTTCAGTTTTAAAGTATAGTTGTTGCTATAGCAACCTCTGTAATGGACATATTTAATCCTAAAATTCAGCACTGCATCTGAACTGACTTGAACAGAAAGCAGGATGTCAGTGCTTGCAAACCATTTGAGTAACTGTGAAAAGTTTATCCTTCCCCACTGAAATGGGAGGGGTGCATGTACATGAACTGGTGATGAAGGATATTGATTACCTTGATGTCCTATAAATTTTTTAAGCTATCTATTTGGTTTTATACACCTAAAAAAAGATAAGAATAGCATAAATGATATTATAAGGAAAGAAAAGGCTGAAATAGAAATCTATGGAAACAGCTTTTGCAAGCTCAAGGTTGCTGCACTAAACAGTGATTTAAAATGCTTCTGTTTACCAGGTTTTTTGAGCATGGAGTCACAAGATAACTGATCTGTCTCTGGTTTGAGCCCTGAGCCATGTCTGTTTTACTTAAGATTGGTTTTTGCCTTGTTTTAATCCTCTGTCTGCTTGTACCAGAATGGAAAAATGAGATGACACCCTGCCAGTTTTTAGTACAAGTAAGACTAATACTGTTTCTGGGGGTGGTGTGTCTCAACATAGCTTCATTACTCTTTCTAAATTCTGACTTAAAGCAGAAATCTGATAAGTTTTATACGCCATTAAACAGGTCATGAATTTCATTTTACAGAGTCTGAAACTTTGGGTTTTTTAGGTTTTTTTTTTGTTTTTGTTTTTGTTTTTGTTTTTTTTAATCCCACTATGCTTTGGAAGGAGCAGATAAGTTTTAAAATGTTGCAACTGAGTTATTTTTTTTGCATTAGGTATGTTAGATCTTCTTTATTGTTTATGCTTCAGATAAAACAGAGTTAACCCTTAAATTTCCTGCAAAACTTCTCCTGTCAAAGAGAGATCAACACACTGCAGAAGTTTAAGATCCTCCATTTGGGGATCAGAGAGTGTGAAAGGAATTAAAACAATACAGGCATTTATTTACACTGCTTTTAAATCTGACCAATTAATCTTTTTTCCATTCTGTGGACTGAGGCTGTAAACATCCCACATGCCAGTGGGATTCATCAAGGCAGGGCACTAACAGTTCATTTTGCTGCTTGATCTCAATGTAAAACAAGAACTACTCTGAAAAGCTGTGCTGCCCTGACAGCTTGATCCCAGCTCAACTCCCTGCCTATAGAGCTGGAGTTCAGAGCAACCTGTCTGTGCTCTGAGCTAAGCCTCCTACTCCTGAGAGACCTGCACAGGCTGCAAAGTGGGCCAGCAATAGCAGCATCAGGTTTAACAAAGGCAAGGGGCAGCTCCTGAACTGGGGTGACACAACCAAAGAGCCCAGACAACCAAAGAGCCCAGGGCCTGTGTGCTGGGGAGCCTTGCTGAGAGGGACCTGGGGGACAACAAGGTGACCCTGAGCCAGCAGTGCAGGGCTGCATCAATGAGGAAAATCAGATCCTGGGCTGCACCCAAGGGGTGCTGGCTGAGATAGAGATGGGATCTTCCCACTCTGCTCAGCACCTGCCAGGCTGCCCCTGCAGTGCTGTGTCCAGTTCTGGTCCCCACAACTCAGAGCTGGACAGACTGGAAAGGGCCCAAGGTGGGCTGGAGGACCTGCCCTCTGAGTAATGTGTGAAGGCAAAAGGTCTTTTCTCTCTGGAAAAGTGAAGGCTCAGGATGGACCTTATCACAGTTTTCCAGTACTAAGGTCATCTGAAAGGAGGACTGAGGCTCTCCCTTCACCATAAATCACACAGAGAAAACAAGGGGGAGTGGGTGAAAGTTGGCCTGGGAGAGGTTTGGTCTCGATATAAGGGAATTGTTTTACATTGACAACAATCATTCAGAATAACCCCACGAGGACATGGTGGAGTTTTCCAAGGGACAAAGGAACGAGGTACCAGATAATCTGAGCTAGGTTCACTTTTCCACGAAAGGTTGGACCAGATATCTTTTGAGGTCACTTTCAATCCATGTTATTCTATGATCCTTTAATTCAATCCTCTAAAAAACAAGCAACCTTACATTTTCAGGATGTCCTGACTGCTGCAGGTAATAGTACTTGATTGTAGTGAACCATTTCCTTATGCTTCAGTGTGCTGGGAAAACCTGCAAAGTTATGTTAACTAAAGAATCAGAGAGGTAAGAAATAAAGTAAACTGTGCTTGAGATGTGAGAAAGCTAAAGGAAACACCCAAAATTGAGCTAAGCAATGATCTAATCACTCATGTGGACTATCAGAGGTCCAGTTCCTATTTATTTCCAATTTTTTTTGGTACAGTAAAATTCACCCTTTTCATGATTTAAATTGCCCCTGCAAACAGAGTGGGCCTGGAGCTGCTTATGGCTCAGAGCGGGCTGGAAGGCACTTGAGAGCTGTGGCTAGCTCAGTAAGGAATTCCATGGAGAAGGAGCAGGGCAGCAGTGCCTGTGCCAGGCCAGGAAGCCTTGTACCCATGTTAGCCCAGCATGCAGGTTTTGCCAGCAGCCTTGTGCCTACAGCCCTGGGGCTGGGCTGTGCTGGGAGCTGCTGGATGAAGGCAGATAGTGGAAGGAGGGCAGCTCTAGGGGACCTCCCTGGCTCCCTCCTGTCACAGGAGTGGCCAGGGGACACAGCATGAGCTGGGGGCAGGTGCTGAGGTGTGCCTAAAGCAGCCACTGCAGCCCATCCTCACAACTCCCAGCTGGATGGAGGTGGCTTGGCTGGGAGCAGAGGGAGGAGGGAGGTGGGAGGTGTTCCCTCCATGCTTGTGGAAGAGAAGAGGGTCTGGGTAGGGGAGGGCACTGAGCAAAGTCCTCCCTTGGAAACACTAGGAGATGCGTTCCTTGCTGAAGATAAATGCACTGGGGTTTTCCCTTTGATTACACAACATTCAATTATCCTGGAATGAACCCTTTCCTCCTTTTCCCACATATGGCTTCCTCTTGGTATTCTTACACATCTCACCCTTGTGCCAACCCTGCCCTTGTGGATAGCCTTTCAGAGGGAAATTTAGGTCCAGAGTTAGAATCAATGTTTTCTACTTAATATAAATATTTAGATTATAGCCCCATTTTTTCTCCAACTCTTTGTCTAAACACTGTTCAACTCATGCATGACTTTTTTTTTTTCTGGCAAAATTTTTCATAGACCCTTTTGTGTTGAATTCTGTCTTCTCTGAATTAGAAGTGATGCCTTTGCTTAGGCTACTTCAAAATAGATATTTATAAATTTTAGGACATGACAGATAAATTCAAGTTTTTACATCAATGTACTTGCAAAGCAATTGTGGAAGGTGGGGCTGATTTGCTACCACATTGAGAGAAGATGCAATAATAAAAACCGGCTACCAGGTTTTTGTTATTGCATTGAACATATGAGAATGTTCATACCTTGTGCTGTGGGAGGTTGGCTTTAAGATGCACCTTAGATATTGCAAACTTGCTAAATAACAAGGGGACAGAGATAGCTGTGGAATTTTTCAGTTATAATCAGGATAACCGATCCATTACATTTTCTTAAAATTACTATAAAAGTGGGATCTAAAGTATATGTAAAAATATAACCATAAAAATGCCTTTATTCTTTTATTATCTGAACATTAGAAGTTCCCATAGAGCATTTAATTCTATCCAATATTTTCCTGTCTTCTTTTTTAAACAAAAAACCCCTATAAAATTAAATATCTACCAGTAATACCTTCTATTGTGGCTACATATTGAACTTAAAACAGACAATGGTTTACTTAAGCACTACTGTCTATCAAAACAATGTCTTAGAGTGAAGTCTGGGAATTGCAGACACCATATTTTATTATTTGTCTTGGTTTTGAATGTTCTTTGTCAAGTGAATTTGCTAAGTGCCCACTATCCCTGATGCACACGGAAATCCCCTAATAAGACGAAATAATTTTTGTGTTACTTACTTCATATCCATTGAGCACTTTAAAAATGATCAAGAGACTGCTTTTAAATTTGAAAGCTATTTAAATAGCAAGTATGTAGGGCAATATCCTTTCCACTGAAGCAGTTCCATTACTTTGCTTAGGCAGCATAAAAGAGTCAGCCTCTGGCAGCAACTGTCCAGCTGGGAGTATTCCTGAAGAAAGGGAAATTTCAGCTGGCATGTAGCTTGTTTACCCACTTTACCAGACATGAAGTGAGGAGACACAGAAGAGTGCTCGTTTGCATTTGGTATAGGGTGATGTGAGGGAAGATTTGCGAGCAGAAACATGGAAAAGTGATGATCACCAAGACTTAAAAATATCACTACAAAAATGTGTTTGGTTTTGAGTTTAAAAATGTACCCTCTGAGGGTATAAGTCCTTCCTGGGCTAAACTGCAGCCCTCTGACTCCAGCCCTGCCCTGGCTGGAGTGGAGTGTGGAGAAAGGAGTACCCCCAGCCATGAGCCCACACAGCCTGGGTTGGGGGCTGGTGCCCCTGGCCTGCTTTCTGGGATTCAGTGGAGGGAGCCAGAGGCAGGACTGATGGTGCCTTCCTACTACCTGAGAGAGAAAAAAAAAAAAGTTTAAAAATAAAAAAACCTTTTTCTTAGAAGCTCCTTGTGGAGAAACGGTGGTAGCTGTTCCAGCAGAGCAGCCATCCTTTCCCAGCTTTGCAGGATGCTCTGCTGAGGAAGGCAACCTGCAGCTCCACCACTGATGCTTCACAGATGCCAGCACATGGAGCTGCTCCCCCTTCCTCCTGTGTGATCTAGGTGCTCTCTAGCACCAGACACCATCTGGGACTGCATGTGATCCATCAGATCCACAGCCATCCATTCAAATTAGCAGGTGGTGTTATCATTTGGAAGGCACGAAGCTGTGGCCACCTCATACAGAGTAGATTGCTTCTCACTTTTACAATGTCATAAGCTTCCAGCAAGAGCATTTGATACATGGAATTACACTGCTAAAATACCTTATCTATTTTTGTCCCAGAAACTGAAGTCTTAAGTCTTAATCTGAAAGATACCCAAAGCTCTTCTCTGCATCTGTAGGAGCCAAGAATAGCAACAAGAAAAAAAGCTTTCTGTTCTGCTGAAATGTAAGAGTTTCAAAAATGTTCTTCTTTCACAGCACACACCAGAAAAGGAAGAGCTGATGGTCGTCTCCTTGCCCCAAACCCTAACACTGGGGTTTGCATAGGGCAGGAGCTGTTTCTGAGGATACCTGAGCCCACACTTCCCCCATATCAGCCCAAGGTGCCGATTTCTGACTGCACAGCCACGTCTTCTTCAGGATGTCAAGCCACAGTAGGAGAGAAAGTTCATATGTAGTTAGTGGAATTACGTGAGTCTCCAAAACCGTTATCATCCTTTTAACTCAAAGCATCTTTTGAGTGCTGTTTTATTTGAAAATTCAGCTCCAGTTGCTCTCAAGAGACTTGGACACCAGTTGCCTCTGCCGCAGTTCTTTCAGCAGTTACTGCTGGCAGTATTTGCTCTTAAATGGTGATTAATTGTTTTCTTCCTGTGATTTTTCACATTTTAAGTATAGTAAAGGTAATTTGTTCATATGATCACAGATGTTGTACATCTTCTCAAGCTCCCTGCCTTCTACCCCAGTGTGTTTACTATATATCATAAGTCCTAGAAATTACTTTTAACAAGAGCAAAACTAGGGAGAAAAAATATCATTATCGCTGGAAAACTAATGATACCTGGAGAACATGGCTGGGTAAATGGCTAGACTTGATGATCCGAGAGGTCTTTTCCAACCTTAATTATTCTATGATACCTTACAGTGAGTGTTCGCATCTTAACAAAGAAGTCATAAATAAATATTCATAGTTGTTCTACCATTGTTTTCTTCTCAAACTTGTTGGAAATGGGTTGGTTTTATTACTTTGCCCAAGTAAATTTTGCATGATGTCTGCAGCTCCATCTGTGAAACTTCATTGATGTTATCTGAGGAAAATAGGAGCAGATGGAAAACATTTTTGCTCCATACTCACTGAGCACAAGATTAAAATAAAGGCCATGGTGCATTTTCACTAAAGGAGGTGATTACACATGGAGCACTCCTTTGCTGTCTGAGAAACCATGTAATTTACAGAGCAATCTGGACTTCCTTGGTCAGCTGATTTAAAAAATAAATTCTCAATTCTGTTGCCATTTATTCTCCTTCTAGGCAACTCAAGGAGTCTTTGATAATCAAAATCAGCTCTCTGCTCTATTACATATTAACACTGTAAACTGTTGCACCTGGAATTGATGAACCCTTGGTTTATTATGTTAGAGGAGTCATGTGCAGCTGTTCTTCCCCCAAGTGATTCATTACCACGTGTGAGAAATGCATCCTACATTGCACAGCAGTTGAACGAATTTGCTGTTTGCCATTCAACATTCTAACAATTAAAAAATCATAATTTAAAAAATTATTAAGCGTCAAAATTAGGTCAGAGTGCCAATAAATCCAAAAGTTATCACCAGAGTGTTTTCATCAAGGAGTACGCTGGAGATGTGCCATTGGGGTTCCTCAGCTGTATTATTTACTACAAATAGATTTGTTCACAGACAAATATTCTAAAAAATATTCTAAATATTCTAAAAACCCCCTTCCAAAGTGTTCTACACATTGCAGTGGGAGGTGATAAATGTTTCATATACAGCATAAGAAGTTTAAACTCTCTGCAGAGCATGTCTCAATCATTGAAGTGCAGAAGATTCTGTTCTGTTTGTAGCTTTTTCATAGATATCCTATGGGACCTGGGACAAGGTGTTTTATTTCTCCAGAGGAAAAGTCAGAAGTGTATCCAGCAGACTTGCCAGTTGCTGTTCTGAAGGATGAGGGATGGCTAATCCAACATCTTGTGCTGTAAAAGTAGTGGTGCTGTTATATGATAATTTAAGATCTAAACTTGTACTGCTCCTTAAAAAGTCACCCTCCCCTCAAATCCTCCCTGCCTGTTCCCCACATGGCTCTTCCTGCTGCCATGATGGGGCCAGGGGAAAGCTGACCCTGGGGACAAACAAAATGTCCTTCTAAGACAGATCTCTGAAATGAGCTAATGCACTCAGGATCTGGGGTGACTCGGTGTGACACAAAGCAGGTGATGGGAATATGCACACAAAGAATATGGGAAGGAAAGGTGGAGCTGTGATTCTCCAGACAGGCAGAGGATAAATGGCACCAGGTGACTGTAAAACCACACATTTACATTGCTGATATTTAGTGTGTTTTTTCAACTATTATTTTTATATCAACACAGTGATACCAAAAAGTGGAAAATTCTACTGCTATATATTATTTGGGGAACTGTAATGTCCTGTGTCAGTAAATGCTGCATTTGCAATAGAAGTGCTCACAGATATTGCCTTGCCAGTAACCTCCTTTTTGTCTGCACTGTACTTTATTGGACTCTTAGGAGCTGAGAGTTAGGGAAAATGCTTTGTGCCTCAATTCTCCTCTCATAAAACAGAACTGACCCTTCTTCATCTCATGGGAACACCGAGAAAATTAACACTTCAAGCAGCTGAACGTTTGAGATGCTGTGGTAATGACAGCTATAAAACATTTCAGTTCCACTTTGCACAGAAATCAGTCTAACTGCAGGCTGAGCTGGGTAGTGGTGATTCCTCTGGTCAGTGTGGTGCCCACACGCCCATTTCACAACTTTTTTGTGCCATTTTGGGGTTCTCACCAGTGCTGGTTGACCTGCCCATCCCATCAACAGGTACTTCCCAACCTCTGCTGAAGTGATTTCTGCCATTTCAAGGTCTCCAGTTGCCTCACAGTTTTGCAGGTGTCTCTCTGACTGGACTGAAATTGTTCTGCCTTTCTGTTCTCGTGCCTCCTTCCAAATCTTAGCAATATCAGCTCAAATCAATTATGTGGAAACTTTCTTACTCAGAATCACAGAATCAGAGAACTAACTAGGTTGGAAAAGACCTGTGAGACCATAGAGTCCAACCTATGACCTAACACTCCTGAATTATGGAAAAGCTTGTCCAAACAGCTTACAACAGCTTTAAAATTAGTTGAATAAGACCATGTCACCTTGCTTGTTTGGCTTTAAAAAGGGCCAAATATTTTATGCTGCCTGTAAAATCTATCCATAACAAAATTTTCCAAACCTAAGTACTAAGTTTTATTTAAAAGGGATTTCCAAATTTCACATCCAATATCTTGGTTAACTTTAACTGAAGCAAAAGCTTTTATATAGATCTCAATAAAACTGCTTATCCATAGTATTCCTGCATGGCTTGTACACATTTAATTACACACGGTTTCCGAAAATGTAAGATGCTAATGGTTACTTAAACTGAAACTCTCCCCTATCTTTAGCGTCATTAACATATATACTGTAGGTTAACATATCATTTGAATAATTTGATTTCGAAATCATGTCTTCAGCAGTCTTAATAATCTTTCTGTTGGGACATCTGGGAGTATCAGGGAATAAACACGCTTGTCTTTGTAGCCTGGACTGAGAGGAAAGCGAAATTACCGATAATATTGTCTGCACATCATTTTGGCTGCTGAAAGAAGAGGCATCATGCCCTTCCTGGAGCCTTCTTGCTTGTCTAGTCCTCTAAATACTTCCTGCCCATCTTTAAAAACAGAAGGTAGACAATCAACATATTTCATTTCTGGTAGGAATATTAATACATGTGTATAATTGCAATATAAACCAGTATCCATTCTTACATAATCATAAATATAAAAAATATGTAAAAAATATAGAGTTTCAGAAAGGCATTGCCTATATTGAACTTACTGTGAAGCAGGACTCAGTTTCTTTAGTTTTTTTCCTTGCTTCTTTCAACTTTATTCAGAAAATTAATAAATGTCAAAAATGCACTAACAAATGTAAGAGAGGCCTCTGTTATTTGCTTTGGCCTCACTTTGAAAAACCCATCACTTGTTTCCTGGCAAAAAAAAAAAAAGAATAAGCCATAGAAATCTACTTCTGAAGCTCTTAATATAGCTTGTTCAAAGCATATCCAAGGACAGAGCTGAGAGGAGAGGCATACACAGGTTCTTTAGCCCTCAGTATCCTTCATATTTCTGAATATGCAAGGATTTACTCATAGCTTTGAAGTCGCATGAAAATATGATAATACAGGTAGCATGAACACATTGTCATAATTTAAATCAGTCATGCTTTATATACAAATAATATCCCTCGGGTATTCCATTTTTTATTAGGAACAGGAGGAAGTACAAGGAATTTCTGCCCACAGTTTTTCTTGTAATGAAAATATCTCACCTTTCTTCCTATAGAACAACTGGGTCCTTCACAATACTTGGCAACTGTTTTGCATAGAAGAATGATGGTCATGGACTTCTGCTTTTTGTTATATTATATTCATGTAGAAATTGTTAGCATGGAAAAACAAAAGCATCCAGTTCTAACCTTGACAACAAAAGAAGCATAAGACAGGTGGGAAGTCCTCAGATTTAAATGCTCATGTTCATAAAGCAACATCAAATGCTTTCACAACAAAAACTACTGAACTCAACCTCTTCTGGAAGAAAAAAAAAATCTGACTATAATTCCTCATTCTCCTTTCTTTTTTCTGTCTTTTGACAGATGCTCACCAATGACAGGAAAATATTAATCAGCTTTCAGGTACAACATGCTCCCTAAGACTCCACTCTCCTATGAAGTGTAAGAAGGAAATTAATATCTATAAACTCACACATGGATAAGCTTCACAGTAGCTTTCCCTGACTGGTCATGCTCATCATTTGCTGTTTCACATGCTGATTTTTAGGGACAATTAAAATTTTTGTAGTAATCCTTTCAAGAATGAATGTGTAGAAACATGTGCATTTCATGGTATGCAGACATAAGAAGAAATGTTAGAAAGCTCAATAATAGATACTGACATTTGCTAAATTAAAAAAAAAAAAAAAGAAGGTAAATTTTCATATATTTATTCAGGAAAATGGCACTGTTATTGACCAGGAAGGGTTTTTCACATAAAACCAATAGAACTGGAACAAGATTTTTTTTTTAATTATTATTTTTTTTACCCACAGGCAGTCCACAGAAAAAGGGTGAATCCAGAAAAATGCAGTCCAGGTGGAAAACTCTATGTCATATATATCTCTTTGCTCTCTTTCATACCATTGTTGAAGGTTATATAAGTCTAGGGTAGATTATAAGCTATTTTATCAGTTTCACACCACTCATTAAAATAATTAAATAGTACAAAAAATTACAGACCACTGATTGCAGAAAGCATTAAAAGCCCTACTTTTTTTGCAGAAGTTATGAATACAGTGTTCATGTAAGATTTTCTAAATTATTTACTGTGTTCTTAGAAAAGAAGTGAAGTTTACAAAAATAGCCTTGCTCATTCCCCTATTCCACTTTCTCTGTGTACACAGAAAATAATCATTTTATGCTCACTGGTTCAAAAGTAAAAGGAAGGAACAAAACTCACAAGGCAAAAGAAATTGTGACAGTAATAGTACTATGTTAATTTCTACTGAAATACTGTATATAAGATCAAACAAATGCAAATTTGAAGTGTTAAGATGACAGGTGAATAGATTAAAAAACAACAAAAACAACAAAACCATTCAGTCTCATTATTCCTCAAATATTTTGCTCTGATTTAAAAATCTACAGAACTTTTCCAATACATCATTAGCACCAAATCTTCGGGGGTTTGTTTTAACTTTTAGAGTGCAATTAAGTAAACAGTATTTCATAGTGAACATAATCCTTTTTCATTTGAATCTTAGAAAGATGTGTTCAACAGGAATTCCAGCTAGAAAAATCTATTTAGTGTAGCCACAGGGCCAGTAATAAAAGTTTCTTAGGGGGTGAATCTCAGCAGAAAGCTTCAGCAACTGATGTTCAGAGCAACCTGCCAAGTAAAAGCCAAATTCTTGGCTTGGGTTAGCCAAACTGGAAAAAAAATCTGCCTCACTCCTTCTACTCAGTTTGCTCAAGCTTTAAAACTCCCAGAACATAAACTTTTGGACTAATCTACTGACTTCACATGGTAACTTTTCCTTAAGTTGTTGTGGAAACTGGGAATAGCCCCCGTGTAGAAGCTCTTTGGTCTCCATATCATTTATTTACAAATCATCCAGACACTATTAGCTCTAAAGCATAGCTTCATTTTGCTTTCTTGGGGAACAACATGGCATTTTGTGTTTCCAAAAGAAACAAGTTCAAACTTTTCTTTCAAAACCTATGAACAAAGTTTACCATTTTTGTAAAAAAACCTAATTGGCCCTTTTCAATTCAAAAAGAGAAATTTTCTCTCCAGTAGCTTACCTTCTTTTTTTCTCCTTGGATTATCAAAGACTTCATCACTATTCATTTGGCAAACTCATACAAGTAGTTTCTAAACTGCTGAGTAATTTCAAATGATAAACAAGTTCTGAGGAAATGAAAATCTTTGGTGATATCTCCGCAAGCAATACGACAACATTCACTACACTTTCTGAAGGAATTTAGACTCTTCAACATGCTACAGCTTTACCTGCTTTTTGATTCACTGCAGTAAAAGCAAGTGTTTAAATGGAAATTAACATTTCAAGAGTAACCCTGTGATAAGAAATGCAGAAATTATGTGGGATATTTCATTTCACTCAACTGACATTATCTCAGAAGATGATTCTGTTCCATTGCCACTGTTAACTCCTATTTGTTTCATAGTGGAGCAATGCATCACTCTTGCAGGATGGCAATGGCCAGCCAGTGATTATTTGGAAGGAGCCTTGTTATCTCCAATCCTGGTTTTGTTTTGTGTAAGCTTATGTAGTGTGTCATCAGCAGTGACAAGCTTCTCAGAATATTGCTAACTCCTTCATTTTCCTCCTGAAAAGAACAAGTGCTGTTCTGCAGTCAGCATTTTGACTTAATCCGAAATGGTGACGGGAGCCCATGACAATTACAACTGCAGACAAAAAGCAGGCAAAAATACTAAACTTTATGTAATGCTAGACTTAATGCCGAACTTTAAGTTAAACTTTAAAAACTTAAAAATTCATGACAGCATTTTGCAAAACTTGCAAGTATTTTATGTCCAAATTCTGCTTTATTTTTGCAGCTATTATTCATTCATTCTTTCAAAATGTGAGTTTTTTGCAGGAAGGCAGTGCTTCTCTAATGCACAAAAAGTATATATGGTCTTTAGTTTCTGCAGGTGTGAGGAAATCTAAACTTCAAATTGCCTGAATCTCTTCCAAGAAATATTGAGCCTTACCACCATTTCATACATTGTTTATATCTTCCAGGTGTTGTAAAAACAGTACATTCTGTGTTTTGCAGTCACACAAATATGGTCCAATAGGACATTTTCTGAGATACTTTGCTGATGGCCAGCTAAGATATCTGGCTAAATGTGCAAGAGGAATAGAAAACAGAAATAGCTGCCATTCCTGTAAGAGGACATGTGGAACTAACACACTTTGCTTCCTCTCTCCATCTAGGTCTGCAGATGCTGCACTCAGCCTGGGAGGGAGTGGACAATGCTGATGAAGAGGGGCCATGGTTAAAA
The DNA here is from genome assembly GCA_025920805.1 of Petroica traversi. Classification (NCBI taxonomy): domain Eukaryota; kingdom Metazoa; phylum Chordata; class Aves; order Passeriformes; family Petroicidae; genus Petroica; species Petroica traversi. The sequence continues at coordinate 17,317,387 of JAHLSL010000057.1, read as the reverse complement.
CAAGCACCTCACCACTAATTCAGTACCTCTGGCAGGGTTTTTGTCCCTCTATCCTTTTTGCACTTTTGTTCTCACACATCCTTTCAAGCACGGGGTTTGTCCTATGCAGGGCCAGGAGGTGGACTCAATGATCCTTGGAGTCCCTTCCAGCTCAGGATATTCTATAATCCTGTGGTTCTATCTTGATACTCTGGTGCTGGAGCACTGCTTTGGTGCCAATCAGCCTGGTTAGCAGACCAAACAGACTGACTGCCCTGCAGCACTCTAGGGATTGACTGTCATTCTCATGATGGAGTGTCTCAGGGCAAAAAAATTTAGTGAACTAGAAATACAAATAATTAATAAGTCTTTGAACCTTAGAAGAATTATAAAGCTTGCATATTTGGGGATATGAAAGGATAAAGTGTGCTCTTTTTTTTCCCTTAAGAGATAACTGAATAATAAGTTACTGAAAATGTAGAGGACTGTTCTGCCTTCTTGTTACTTAAGTGACCTTCTAAAAATTATGTGTCTTGATAGTGCTTCCACTTGCTGCTCTTCTGATAAGGGCAGTATGCCTGGAACTGTAATTAGGAAAAAGAATATCTTAAAATAAGCACTCTACTGCTTTTCCCAAGAAATAACTAAAGCAGATCTATATGATTCATGAGAAATATTCTCAAATATATGTCTCGCTCTCTACTGATAAATGCTCGTATAACTGCAAATGCTTGGATACACACTCAGCAGTATGCATAAAGCAGTGCAATTGACTTCAAATACAATTTTAAATATGCATGTATGTAAGTATTTGCAAAGATTCAGTCTTTGTAGACATAAGCTCTAGTTCTTTTTAAGGTAAATAACCCTTCTTACTAAGTTCAGCCAGCCACACATGCATGTCAATTTTCTGCCTTTAAAAAAATGGCAGTACCAAGATGGAGACACAGTCTGACAGTTTGACTTTGGCAGTGCTTGGAGATCAGGTCTTTCCAAACAGCCACTTGTGCCTCTTGCCCGAGAAAACCCACAGACATCATCTTCAAAGGACCTCTCTCCTTTCTGTCCCATTGTGCCAGACTGAGGTGAGACAGTCCCCACCTCATAAGGTTTCACTGAAACCATTTACTGCCTAAATGTTTTTAAAAGCGGTTTCATTTGGTTGATTGTGAAGAAAATAAAACTGCAGTTTGACTCTTTGTTAAGAGAGAAAGGAAAATAACTGCAGTGGCTCCAGCAGCAAACCTTGTATGCAGGAAATTATTACTCTGTTTAATGCACTAAAACCTGCTCCTCTCCTTCCCTCTTCCATCTCTCACAGAGATAGAGGGAGGGATAAAAAAGAATGTAAAACACTTGAAAATATTAATTTTGGAAGCAAAAAAGCAGCCATTTGGACCTTCTCATTCTTGTATCTCTTGATTAGGAAAAAAACAGGTGACCCAGTTAGGCAGCATGCTTGGTTAAGTTATTGGATCCACTTTTATGGAAATTTCTTAATACCATTTTGACAAGATGAAAAGCCTTCAAAGTGTCTGAAATGTAATTCATACCCACTTGAATGCTTTTGCACTGTCACTCAAATGAAAGCATCTTTGCTGCAAATAAGATTCATATTTCCAATTTTAAATTTTTTTTTTTATTTGAGGTTGGTTTAGTGTGGAAGTTTTCTTTCTGATAACAGGGCTGGTACATGTATCTATTCCTCTGGTGGTAAATTATACTGTGAATTAACCTTTTGAATGCTGTGTCAGTATCCAGAGCACTGCTTTTATCTGGTCATAGTGTCACAGTAGTTTCTTTTTGTTCTGTAAGGAAAGAGGAAAGTTCAATGGATAATTTATCTGAATGTAATCATTATATATTGAATTCTATAAAAAAATGTTACCTGCTTTTTGAATTTTTTAAGGGAGTCAAGACAGACTTTCTGAAGTTTCTTCCAGGATCTACAGTATTTTGTGAAATGTGCCCTGAAATATGTGTTGAAAATAATTTTCAGTCCAGTCCAAGAGTAAAGGTGGCTGTTAGCATAGTCCAGGAATTCTGGAATCATCAGCTTGTTTTGTAATTTTTTTTTTCAACTCTTGTCTTCCTCATCTCTTAGTAGGCAATGTTCTGGTGGCATGGTTAAAACCTGAGTAAAAGAGAATCTGTGCCAAAGACTTGGGGAGTTTTTTGTATTCTGTTGGTTTTTGTTGATAAAAGACTCCAGGTATCTGCTTTACCTGTTTATCTACTTAGTGTAAATAAGAATGCTACCAGTTTAGACGGTTATATTTTTGCACATTTTTAAACAAACTGAACTGATGTATACATTCATTTGGAAACTTTTGCAGTAGCTTTGAGAGAAATTATGTGGGTTTAGCTTGTACCAGTGTAAACAGCCGCTAACATACATCATTATCACTGGTATATACACATTTCCTGGGTTAATTTGAAGCAAAACTGCTAAAACTGCATTGTCACATGAATCAGACTGTATTCCAGGATTAAGAAACCATGCCAGATAGAGAGATTTAACTAGTAAAAAGAAACTAACATGCTTCTTTTGAACTTGCTGGTGGCTCAGTAAAAATGCATCCCTACTGGGGGAATTGATGAACAAGCAGTTCCAGGAAAATTGTTCCTGTGGGATCAGGCAGCAAGCAAGGGGCTCCTGCTGCCCCAAGGAACCTGCAAAGTGCCTGGCACTGAAGTAGGGAATACTCTTTGAGGGGGAGAAGGACAGGTTGTGGTTTGCTTGTTCATCCTTAGGCAAATTCAATGTCAATCCTGGCACTAAGCTGTTTACTTCAAGAAGGGGAACTTTAGCAAGAATTTGGTCCACTCTGGCAAGGCTGTGACCAAACAAATCTTTGCAAAGTAGAGCAAGCTGCAGTGCTAGCAGTACTGAGGAGGTATTGAAGAGTTCTGTATGATGGATGATGCTCACTTTGCTTCAAAATCTGGGAGAAAGCTCTGGTTTAAACAAAGTTGCCTTAAGGACAAATATTTATGCTAATATATATATAAAAATTATATATATATATATATATATACTACAATGTAGAGAGAAAGAAAAACACCAGTTAGCTGGAGACAAGCAGGGGAGACAATGCCAAGAAAAAAAGGAAAAGATCTTTTTCTTCTTATTTTTTATTCTTTTTGTGTGCCTTGAGCGTTGGAGCTCCTTGAGATACTAGCAGAGCGACTTTTTTTCTTTCTCTGCTTGATGGCATGGCTACAATTGAAAAGGAGGGGTAGGCAGTTTCTGGTGAGGATTTTTTTCCTTTGAATTTATTGCACTACATTTCAGATCTGCCTTACAGCAAAACTGCCTGTACCACTTTTCTGAGCCAACTTCTAGCACTCAAAGCATGCTTTCTGGTTTGACAAAATATTGAAGCTTAAGAAAGTATAAAATAAGTAGGAAAAAGATTTTGAGATTCCCATTAAACTTCAGATAACTTTCACTTACTCAGTGATTAAATATTCTGTATTTAAATAGTCTTTAAAATTATTTTACATTGGTAATATGTATGAATTTAAGGCAAGTCACTACTGCTCTTTGCAACAACCTTAATGAGGAGTTGATAAGTCAGGCAGCACATACCAGGGCAGTGATTTTCCCCTTGTACTGGGCATTGCTGAGGCCACACCTGAAATCTTGTGTTCAGTTTTGGGCCTGTCATTGCAAGAAAGGTATCAGAGGCTGGAGTGTGTCCAGAGAAGGGCAATGGAGTTGGGAAGGGTCTCAAGGACAATCCTGATGAAGAGCTGGGAGTGTTCAGTCTGGAGAAGAGGAGGCTCAGGAAAGTCCCTGAGCTCTCTTCAAGTCCTTGAAAGGAGGGTGTAGCAATATGGGGTCGGTCTCTCCTCTCAGATAACAGGAGATATAACAAGAGGAAATAGCCTCAAGTTTTGCCAGGGGAGGTTTAGGTTGGACATCAGGAAAAATGTCTTCACTGAGAGAGCAGTCCAGCTTTGGAGCTGCTGCCCAGGGAAGTGGTGGAGTCACCACCGGTAGGTGTTCAGAAGACAGGTTGATGTGGCATTTGGGGACATGGTTTAGTGGTGAACACAGTGTTGCTGGATTGATGGTTGGACTTGATGAACTTAGAGGTCTTTTCCAACCTAAAATAGTCTGTGTCTCATTCGGGCAGTAGTTTCAGGATAGTAAACTCATTATCATGGCTCACTCAGCTAACAGATTTTTGACAAGGGGCACAGACAGCCAATAGCCAGATCACATTCAAGATGACGGAACACCAGAATGAAGGTGATTACCCACAGTGCCCTGCTTAAGTCCTTTCCTCTCCTTTCTTCCAAATTCCTCCATAGCATATGAGTTGATTGCAAGCCGGAGAACTGACCTCTCAAATCCTGGGAACACAAACACTCACTAAGAGGCTTCTACTGGTCCTCTGGATTGAGTATGCCTCAAAGCCTTTCTTATGCTGTTTGGTGATTTTCCTTGTGGTGACTACAACACCTTTCTATTTATTACAAAGCCTGAGTGAAAGAGAAATACAGTTGAGAACAATTTATCAGAAGCAAACTGAGACATTAAGAACTTTTGAAAATGAGAGAAGAAAAAAACTCAGTGCTCCCAAAATATTAATCAAGCATTACCTTTATTAGATCTGTTTCAAATCATGGCTTAACTAGTATAAAATAAAAAATGGACTGAAAACATATTTTGTAAAACAAGTTCCCAAAACATTGTTCCTCCACCCAGAGGGCCAGCTGATGTGCCCAAATGAAGCCAGAGCATGCAGTGGTGCAGCTGATCAGGAGTGAAGACCTAGACCTGAACCTGAGAGTTCCCTGCTGTAACTGCATCTAGGGCACTACCCAGACAAGTCTCTGCAGTGACTGAAAGGACACTGGCATCCCTGAGCCGTCCAGAGCATGAACTCATGCACACAGAACAGGGCAGGTGCTTTCAAACTGCTGTGTGAATTCCTCCATTGAAGTGCCAGCAGCATTATAAACTGCTCCAGCACCTACAGTTCTAAACAGCTCTACAGCTGTAGAGTTAATTTCTGCTTTCCTCAGTGCAGCAGCCTATGGATATATTTTCCTCAGAAGTGAAAGCCTCATTTCACAATCTCCTCCTCACCAACAAGAAACTCCGGGAGCCTGAAGAGGCAGCAAATGAGCCTTATCTTTCAAGTCTGTTAACAGCTAGGTTTGTGCTAACCCTTCTCAGTGAGTTCTGGAGCTTCCAGCTACTCTGAAGCCCAGAAAGCTTCCCCTGTGCCAGTGGTGTTTCTGTTAGTGTCTGCCTCTAAATCTTTGCAGCTACACATGAAATTAATTTAATGAGTGTTAATTCTGTATATCCACAAGGTTCAGATTATTTATGGAAAAGACCTACTGCTGCATACCTCTTCTCCAAAATGTTTGAAAAATATAAGTGAAGGTCTGGAGATAAATTTAAAGCACGTTCATGACTGGCATGAGCCTGGAAATTTATTTGGAAACTACTTTATGGCTATAACTGCTAAGTGGTGCCATGAGTCCAGGGCTATTCCAGAAACCCAGGTGCAGAATACGGATTTAGAGGGTATCTTCAAGCAATTTTTTCTTTGGGAAACCTGTTTTGTGACGGTCTCATTGCTTTCCCCATTGGCCACACATTGCAACTCCTGCACCCCAGGTTATGCTGTGTTTTGCCCTGCTAACACTACTACATAAAATATACATTTTAACATTATCTCTTGAAATTGTACATGTATGTTTCTAAGTCAGGATTAAAAAGAACCTTAGAAAAGTTCCACAGAGAGGCAGTTCACATGCTAGGGATATATGCTTGGGGTAAAGGAGTATGAAGAAAATTAATAATAATTAGCTAACCTAAAGAAGTTCCATTTGCATTTCACACAGAACTATTGTGCTTTTAAAAGAAATTAAAAATTTGGATGAACTATTCTTGATACACTGAATAAACCCAACTATATCTGGAGGGCCTGAGATAAACAGTTAATCTAAGACTTGCTAACTCCTTGAAAAGATGACAAAGAAGGAGAGTTCACGTGGTAAAAGCATCTGTGGATTGCTGCACTTGCCTTGAAAAGTCAATATCACATAAGCAGCAATTGGGCAACAGGGATAGATAAGGAAGCAGAAGTAACTTGTAGAAAGTGCCTCACATGAGGAACCAGAGGTAGGAACTGGGATGAGGACACCTGGGAAGGAAGGGAGTTGTCAGAAGGATTAAGTAGAGTAAATACTTTCCGTTTAAGTGTGGTCAAGTCCAGTTTAAATCCAGTGAGGCCAACCTGCCCAGAAGCCCAAGCTGGCATTGGCAGATCAGCAATGCAGCTTCAGAATGAAACGTACTTGGGCTGACACCCAGCAAACGTACTTTCCTGTAACAAGGAAGAGGGATTAATTCTTATCTGTTTAGTCTGGGGGAGGACACTGGTTTTCCTGTTGGGGATTTTTCTCTCTTTAAGTAGCAAAACTCCTCTCCTGCCTGGTTTAAGCCTATGTTTCTCATTAGTTGGAAGGATGCAGTGCAACTCATGGCCCACCTACTCAGTTTGGCACTTTCCAAAGACAGGACACGATTTTTCCTTGACAGAAGCTTTAGCATTTCAGGGAAGACACACTGAACCCAGACCCAGGCCATCCAAAACCTGGCAGAGGCTGTAGTTGTTATTCAAGATGGAGGAACTTGCTCATTAACAAGGCAGACAGTGAAGAAAAGCTGCTTCATTTCAGTGTTTGTGTGCACAACATGAAGTAGCACTCCAAACTGTACTGGAAGCCTTCATCATACCAGTTAGGCTTTCTGCTCTGATTAGAGAGATTTGTATTCCTCAAGACAGTGAGCTCATGATGATCTTTACTGACTTTTCTTCATAAGTGGATTTCTTACATTAAGCATATCTCTGCTTTTGCAAATTTGCCAAAGTACCCTGAGTTTGTTATAACTATTTATCACAAAATGCAGTTGACCTTGTCTACAGGGGCTGAGGCCCAGATTCTCCTGGCTTCTGAAGAGGATGGGGCTCTCTTCCTATGGTTTGGAGCAAAACAAATATATTTGAGTTCCATTTAATCAAGCTTCTAGTAAATCTTTCTGTGAAAAGGAATTGCTATGTAGACCCTTGAGGCATTTAGTCTTTGTGGCAAAACTGGTTAAAGACATTAGTTATGGGATTTTGATTCTGATGATAGATGAAGCAAAAGGATCTCGTTCAGCAGTGGTAATAGACTTTCTCAACTGGTGTTAGTTGAGATAAGAAGCAATTCCCTTTTTTCTTTTGAGCTTTTATACTGATCACAGTTTGTATGGTGGTGGTTCCAGAGTTTGTTTATGCTCTGTAATGAAACTTTTTTATAGGTCCCTGTTCTGTTATTAATTTTATGGAAATAATTTTATTTGGACTTTCTCAAACATAAAGATAAATAATTGAGGAATAAGGTCCTCACAGGTGTATTCCCCAGAAATCCCTGCATCTTCATAATTTTCTTTTTCTTCCTGTGTGTTGATACAAAAAGATTTCAGATGGTAAGTGGCCCACTTTTCAAATACCTGTTTTAAAACAAATACAGATACACATTATTGACACAAACTCGATTTTTTTGTTTTTCAGTGTGTTGAAGAAGCATTCAGTTTGATCATAAAATGGATTCTTGATTATTTTCTGTGCTGGTAATTTCTCTTGCATTAAAAATAAAAATATTCTATATGTGTTTGTTTTTTTTAGCACATCCCGATTTCAAAGGGACTCAGGGACTACAGAATCTGTACGGTGTGGAAAGCTGTTTGGTTTGTTTATACCAGCTTTAAATAGGTCTGCAGCCATTATTCCATAATTTAAATTATAGCATAGGTGCCCTGTATCAGTAACAGATTTGTGTTTCATTCCAATTCATGTTGAAAATGAACTTATTGTCATGTCATTTAGTTCAAACTGGAGTAAAATTGAGAGTTTACTTCAACAAGATTTCCTTACAAAATAAATGTGAAAGCAGAATGGAATTGCTTGTGCTTTTTCAGCAGTTTAACCTCAAGTAGTTATGAGGTGATTTTTTTATTTAGTTCAGTTATAAAATATTTATGCAGAAATACTCATGGAGAAGCAGCATTTCATTCAAAGAATGGCTGGCAGTGAGGGGTAAGTTGCACATTAAAAATAAATTAGAACACAATACTCGTTATACAAACACTGGCAAAAATAGGAATGCTAAGGACATAATTTTCTAAAAATGTACATCTGCAACAAGCTCCAGTGGTGCATATAGTAAGTGAAGTTTTTTTTCTACAGCTGCTTATCTGTTTTATGCCATTTCTTGCTGTAAGGGGAAACCAGCTGCTAAATTGTTCAAATCATCAGCAAGCAATCCAGTCTTCTGTGCATTTTTTCTTGTTTAGAAGGTATCTCTTGTGCTGTGACTTGCACCTCTATTATTTATCCACCTTACAGTGCTGTGAGGAGCTGCAGGCCAGGACCACAGCCTGTTGTGAGGCTGCATTACCTACAAAAGGAACTCTCCCGATTCCAATGCGTCACCAAAAGCTCCAATCTTGGAAAAGCTTAAAGCCGTGTAATGAGACCAGCCTGTTTAGTGGGAGGCAAGGAAATGTCTTTGATAGTTCAGGGTTTCCTGGGCAGGTGAACTAAGCCAAAGGTAATAGGGGAGAGTAACAACAAGTGAAAAATAAATAATAAACCAAGGCTTAATCACAGACTGGCATCATCAGAAACCCAGAAGGGCCCAGGACCCAGCTGGAGATACGGGATTTCTTTATGAGCGTAGATACTTTGTTATGGCACACCTACTGTGGAGTGACCAGACTGAATATTATACAGACCATTTTTAAAAAAAGTTTTAAACCACCCTTCTCCACCTTAAATCAATTCTGACTGCATAACCTTTTTTTCTAAAATCATTTGATGAGCAAAGGAAATAAAATCCACAAGTGTACAAAGAAGAAAAGAAGCAGAAAATATCAAAAGAGCAATTTCAGCCTGTAGTTCCCAAGCACAAAAACAAGTTATCTGCATCCATCAGAAAGAACCAGGTACATCAGCTGAAGCTGATGGGATATTAACTTGGTAGTACCAAAAACAGGTGCAGGACATGAGATTTTAATATGTCACACTCAAATCTGAGCATCCTTCCACTGAACTTCTACAGAGGATTTTATCTGGTTACGTTTATAATTTTTATAAATCTATATATTCTAAGGAATAATTTAAAATATTAATTAGAATAGAAAGAGATTTTCTGTGCAGACTCAAGCAGATTGGACAAGGTGTTCTTTACTTCTAATTGTCTCCTATTTATTATTAATTTCCATGTGTTAAAACCTTTCAGCAGTTGGATAATGGAGAGATAGTGTTAGTTTTGGGGATTACTGCAGTTGCGACTTAAGGAGACAGGAACTGTATGTCATAGCAATAACAGTATTGGTGGAAGGAGAGGTCTCCATGCTCCTCCCTCCCAGGCTCTCAGTGAAGTTGTCATAGTTCAATATTCTGCAGCTTTCCCCACCAGAGGAGTGTAATCCACTGTGCTCTGCCTGGTGATGACCTCTACACCAAAGCACATTGTCTTTTACTTCTAAATTGTGCATACTGGGAGTTCTGTGTGATGCATTCATAATTCCTCTCGCTCTTATTTGCTTGGAGACTGTTCAGTCTACATTTTTTAGACACTATTGATTTTGTGTCATGGGATGTACTATATCAATACAAGGAAAAAGAAAGGAGACATTCAATAATCTTATTCTAATCTTGACAGACCTTATCTATTTGAAATTAAGTATAAGGTCATTCACCCTTTGTTGAGACTGAGTCAAGAGTCCTTTCTTTTGGAAAATGCAAAATATTTCAGGTATGGGACTTGGGTTATCTCTAGACTAATAATGATTTCTTTTTTTCATATATCTTATATTAAAATGTTCAGAATATTTTTTTCCAGCAAGCTTAATGCTTCAGGGGAATTGAAAACAGGCAATTGCCTGGGATCATCTGCATTATGGTTAAACTAATGTCCATTAGTTTATTCACAAGGCAAATGGAGGAAAAGGTCATATGAACTGTCATTTCTGAATCTGTATTCTGATATAGTTATGGCACCTCCCATGAACTTCTCCGGGGAAAGTAAACAATTTACTGTCTCAATCACTTTGGAAAGTATGGAGAATGGTTAAATTAGGTACTGGAAAATGTTTTAGCTGACCAGAGAGTTCTTTTGTTCATAATGGACAGTCATAACTCACTCTGTTCAGCTTACTAATGTCTGGCTTACTGGAAATATTGGCATTTTTGGTCCTGGCGGTACAGAGTGCTGCATGCATGTGCAGTAGATTTGTAGTTCTTGCCTGATCATCTTTTGAGTTCACAAAAGATAATTACTCCCATTCACCCAAGCAAATGTCTCCAAATATATTTTTGTCAAATATCTTCCCAGTCTCCTTCCTGTACTTATGCCAACCAAAAAGGATGAGGTAGTGATAGCTCAGAGGGCAGTGCTCTCTCATGGTGCTCTGGAGGGTCTGCTGCAGTAGGGAGAGTTGAAATTTTGTTGGTTGCTGGCTGTTGTGGTTAACTCAGCTGAGTCCACTCACTCAGTTAGAATATAGTTTGTGAGTCATTTGGCTGGTTTGGAGATTAGTGGGCCAGACAAGTCCAGGTTTAAGCAGTAGAACACTAAGGACCAGAAGTAAAACATATTTGGATGAGCTTTGAAAGGGAAGGAGGGATTCACAGGAAGGCCTCTAAAGACAGGACAAAACCAGCACATGGTAGATACCTCTGCAGCTGCCTGTATAAACCAGCTACTCCAGCTTTGTTGGAATTTGTAATTAGTGTTATCTACCTGAAGGGATTCCTTGGTGGGATGGCTCTTGAGCAGGTGCACCCCCAAGCATCCTTCAGACACCAGCGTGCTTGGCTTTGCCAGACCATGTCTTACCATGCAGACCTGGCATTAAAGATCCACCACAGATGCCTTGCAGTTCTGTTGGTACCTGTAAGGACTAGATACCCTAGATGGATGAGGGCCAAGCCTCAGATTTCCAGCTATTGAAATAATGATTCAGAGAACTGGAGTAGTTGAAGGAATCAGTGGTAATATCAGGAAGTCATGAGGAAGAATTCTTGGTCAGTGAAAACCAGAGATGAAGACTAAGGATGGTGCTTTGGTGGTTAATAGAGATTATGATAGCTGGTTCTGTCTGACACAATCAATGGCACCTGAAATAGGTGAAGGGATCATTCACATCTAGCTGAAGATCACAGCTGAATGTGATGGAAGTGACTGCAGCTACCAGAAGCAGTGAACGGGATAGGAAGTGACATTATTGGGTAAACTTGGTTCTGAAAGTGACAGGCTGATTGTGTATCAATGCAATTTATGAAAGTAAAATTTGTTGCATTGCAATTAATGTGTTTGTGTGGGTGACAAGTGGGTGTTGTAAGAGTTGATGAATTCATTCACATTAGTGCACATTTCCTCCATCACTTGTAGATTGATACTTCACCATCTAAAGAGGAAACAAATTCAGCCTCTTTTTTTTTTCTTACTGTGTTTTCCCTTACACAACATCCAGAAGAATTACTGAATTCTGTGCTCTCCCACTGCTTTGTGTTTAAAGTTACAGGCATCAGAGGCAATCCATTTTCTTGTTCTTTTGCTAGGAACAATTCAAATTCCCAGTCTTCCTTTTCCTTGTTCACAGTCCAGCACAAGATTCATTTCCCATGAATGCTATCACTGAGAAACAAAAGTGATAGATTTTGGCTACTACCTACCATTTGTGCAGCAGCATACATCTCAAAAGCACTCACAAACAGCTTGGAGGCAGCACTTTTTTGTGTGTCTGAGAAGAGAAAACAAAGTCACATTTTAGATAGCTGCATCCAGGCCACTCCCCTGTAAAAAAGTGTAGAGAATATTGACTTGGCACCAGACCTTAAGGCTGGAGAGGATGCTCAGCTGATTTCCCTGATGATGCCAGTTTAATGCATCTGAGATTTGAAAGCAATATAGGCACCAAGAGAGGCGACATTTTCCTCGGTGAACTGATTAGATGTGTATTTATGACATCACACTGCCTGGTACCTTCAGGAAGCCAGTACTGGTGCCTTGGCTTCAGGTCAGTGCAGGGAAGTCTCTTCTTTGGTGATACAGTGTTTGATGGCCAGTGAAATTCTTGGAAGGGTCTAACTGAAGGGAGGCAGCTCCATCGGCACTTCAATTACCTGTGTTTATAATTGATGGCATGGCTGGAAATCACTGTGATTCATGACCTATAATATTCAGGAAAAGACTGACTCTTTCATTCCAGGGAAAAAGACCAGGAACTGCTTTAAACTGCACATGATTGTGATTAATGGCTTGGGAAGATAAATAGTGAGTGGGAGCCTGACACCAATGCTGTTTTGAGAAATCTATTTAAGTCACTTTCAGAGGAACAGGAAAAAGAGGAGGAAAAAGCTGTCTGAGCACCCTTGCTTGTCAAATACCTCCCACAGACTCTAAACAGAGCAATAAAGTATGTACAGGTAGTTCAAAATTGCAGCAATGAGTTTTGATTGGCCAAAATTTTGTTATATTGACTCTCCAACATTTTGGCTGCTCGGGATACATCCTGTATTTTGTTGCATACACAGGTTCTTTGTGTTCAAAATAACCCAGATGAAAAACTGAGAGGAGGGAGGGAAGAAAGAATGGATGATAAGGTGGCAGAAAGCACAGGATGAAAAGTAGTGCAGAGTAAGAGTCTACTTCTTATTTCCTAGGAGAAGTGGAAAAACCAGAGGATTTTTTCACTGCACAAATCTGGGGTGAAAACCAGATTTGTGCAGTGCAGAGCAGGACAAGGTCAGGACTTCAGCAAAGCTCTCCCCAAGCAAAGAGCTACAGCCCCCAGTTAGGAAACAGATCTGAAAGATCTGGGATGGATTTATTTGGAAAATGGGAATATTCTTGTAAAAATGATAACTGACAGAGATGAGAGAACTATTTAATCAGCACAATAATCTGTGGACTCCTTCCCATCCTGTTCAAAGGATATCATAATTTTCAGCTGGTTCTTACCATTGAACTAAAAATCCTTTTGCCCTTCCTTTTTTTTTAATGTCCTCATAACACAGCTTTAATCTAGTGAGTAAACCCATCTATTGAAGATTCCTCTTCAGTAACAAATAGGAATATGCAACTTTTCATCTCTTCATCCTCACAACAATCTTGTTTATGAAGTGTTTCAGATTTAAAGTTTCAGCTTGTTTGCCAATACTCTTAAACTGGAACATCTTGTTTATTAAAATACTCTGTTGGATAGAAATACACACCTAGCTGATAATATCTGTCATCAGCAGGTGTATCCAGGAGCCTAGTCATGGACTAAAATTCATTAGGCTCTGTGCTGTCAAGACAGTGAGGGGGAAAAAGCTCCAAATGCTTTGAAAAGCAGGGTATATGAACAGTGAGTTCAAGTGAGGCTATAGTAATGCTTAATTGCTGTTGCTGCTCAGAGAAAGAAATATTTTTAAAAGTTGTATTTAATGCCAAGCTACTGTCCTACATTCTTGCCTTCTTTTTCATTAAAGATACAGAAAGTACTTCTGTGGTGAAAAATCTGTTCCCTCTCAGGAGCTGTGCTTTCCTTTGTAGAGCTTGCTTTAAAAATGTACCCTGCATGTCCTGCTAAGAGATGCCTTTTGGAGATCCTCTGTGTGCTTAGCAAAATCACACATTGAAGCTGAAGCTGTGAGTATGGATCCAATTGAATCTGTAGTCTGGAGCCTGTTCTTATTTAAAAGAGATTTTTGTTCTGTTAGATTTTAACATGAATACTGCCACTAAATAATTTGATGGAATTTTCTTTTCAAGAGATATTCCTCTTAAGAGCCCAGGCTGACCCCTATTTCCAGTGGGCTTTTGAAGAGCCCAGTTGTGCTTTCCATGGAGCTGCTGAACTGTGAACCAGCTCTGCTGCTGATGGAGGTGTTGGGAGAAGAGATTATTAGAAAGAAATGGGGAAATCACCCTTACAAAATGGCAGTGGCTTTAATGAGTTGAAGGTGCTCCACCTACTCAGCTCAAGAATTTTCCATCTTGTCTCAAGAGAAACTGCGGCTGTTGTATGTTATTTTCCATGAATAACATTTCATTTGTTCTCTGGTGCCATCTTCCTCTCCTGTCTCCTCTAAGTCAGAAGAGTAATCTAGTAGACAGAAAGACAGTTACATTAGAAATAGCATTGTGTACACAGATGCCATTTAAGGTATATCTAATAAGTATTTTGTATCAGACACAAGTTTTCTTTACTCATGTTTTAGGCTGGATGGTGAAAACTCCGTTCCAAACGATGTATTGTGGCACTGTATGTAAATCAGTAAGCCTACAAAGAGCATGGCATTTTTTGTAATAATATCCTCCATCTCATATTTATACTTTCTTCTTTCTCAAGTTAAACCTCCAGTACTGAAATGGAGTCTTTGGAAATAGTCTCTGCTGATATTTCTGAAGACGTACATATGTTGGAAATCTTATGAGAGTATCTGCTTTTCTGAGTTTTCAGAGGGGCAAGAAAAATTGTTCCTGCAGCTGAGTAAAAATTCTAGGTCTTGTTTGTTGAGGAGTTAAGACAAACACAAATGCTATTTGTCAAATTCAGAATGATTTTCCTCATGGCAAACACTAAATGCCCTAGTGTGGTGACCTTAATTACTGGCAGTATCATCAAAAGATGGATTTCAAAAAGAAAAAGAGTTTGAAGAATTCTGCAGACCTGGCTCCTGTGCCTGCCAGCAAAGCTAATCACTCTTCCCGCCAACCTGTTCACTCTGTTTGCAGTAGGTAGCCTTGCCCTTCTCATCTCACCACTGCTTTGATTTCCCTCCTTCACCCAGTTGTTACTCACTTTCCAAAATTAAAGACCCTTGCAGTCATAAATGGATATTGAAACTGTTGTTCCTTTCCCCTGGCTCACTGTTATTTGGTCACTACTTTTTAAATCCCCTTCTTTTTTCCCCCTCCATTTCTTTCTCAGTCACTGTCAAATTCATATAGACTCCAAAGTCTGATTAGTCCCCTCAGTCTCTAGCTCATTGTGAGAGTCATAAAACCAAAGCCACATTTATCTGGTGTTTATCAATGTGGTTTTATTTCATCAGCTCTTCTGACTAGAGAAAAATTGCTTTGCATAAGTCAAACAAGGCTTAGACCATTTAGTCTTATTGACCCTCTTGCCCAGCAAACCTAAGTGTATCTCAGATGATGAGTTAATAAGGTGTGGAGATGAAAAAATGTTATCTGAGAAAATCCCCATGCATGCCATAGATAATTTCTTTCAGTTTCTCTAATTTCTGGTACCTACTTATTTTAGTCATGTTGAATTAAGCATTTGGTCATGTATGCAGTTTGGTTAGTGCTTATGGGATTAGTCACTGCGAGCTACAGATTTTCTGCCCCACAGATACTCATGTTACAGGAATGCTGTAAGAAGCTGCTCAAAGTTTTGCATTATTTCCCATTACAAAAATACTGTAGACTTCTAAGGCTTAGAGACTGGCAATTTTAATTCCTTCTTCATACTCTGTTAGACACAGACTTGTTTGCTTCCAAAAGATTTTACTACACGGTAACAGGAGACAGGTAAACTGTTTTGGACAAACAGAATCTGTGTGAACCAAAAGATGGACCTCTGCACTTTGTGTGAGTATTAAATAATTTAGATATAACAGTCACACATCATATGCTTCTTCAAAGGCAGTAGTTTGATAGTTGTCAAAACCAGCTCTTTTGTTTGTCTCTAATTAGAAGAATAGCCCAGTAAGTTGTTTCAAGTCTGTGAGAGACAAAATACTCCCCAGGATGATGGTGAAGAATTTTTCAAGCCCAGTAATAATCAGTCTCCCCTAAAGTTCTTGCAATCAAAATAAAAGATTACGTGCTAAAGATTATCAAGACTGGCAAGCTGGGTGTCCAATTAAACTGATCGTTTCTCATCTTGTGAAAAGGATCTGGGCTAAAACCAGATACTCTTAATATATGTGCCACGATGTACTGCTAATTGGATGTCAACATTTTCCTGTCATTATGTTTTTGACCAGATCAAGTTAATGATGACCTAGTGGTGAAAAGTTCTTTGCACTATTATCCAGTGCTTCATTTGCAAAGCTTGCAGGAGAACACCTTTGTTGTTATCAATGCAATAACTTTAAAAAATTCTAGCATAACTCAAAATATCTCTGATAATATCTCTGATTGCCACAAGAGTGGCAATCATAGGGCAGAGAGAAAAGAGGTAAGTTAAGGTCAGTATGATGGTCTCTAGCAAGTCCACAAATTCCTTTAGTGAAAGTAATTTATTTTCCCTCAGAAGTTTCCTTTATGTGGGAACAAGAGTTCTCTGCTTCCATGTACTCTGATTCCTGTGGTCATTTTTAGTTACAATAAAAGGTACTTATTATAGGGTCTAAAAAGACAACTTAGACTCTGTGAAAACAATTTAATAAAATGGGCCTCCATGACACATATTGCTTTTCTTGGAGGTAATGTCTTCATGCTAACCTTTTACTTTCTTTTTCATTCTGTCCAAGTGCATGAATATTTATGAGATGCTACTCAGTTCAACTGAAATTTCACCTACTGGACTATTTTCAAATTTCAAACTTAACACCAGTTTGCTTCAATTTTCCCAGCTCTGAGTATTCAACTACAAGGTTTCACTGTCTTGTCATGAGGACAGGGATAGACCTCTCACATAAAGAGGAAGGGCAAACTACAGCATGTATTCCTCAAACTGGAAAGCTGCAATGAAGCTGAGTAATTTGTGATTCTCTGAGTGGAGCTTAAGCAAGCTGAGAGGGAAGAATGCCACACAGTACGGGTGAGAAGAAAAAATGGCATTTTTTTGCCTGCTTAGGAGTTCAGACAAGATCAGAACTGCCTTTTGGCCATACAGTTGACTGTGAAATATCAGTGAAAAAAAAATCAGTTTAAGCTGTATGTCATGGAGCACAGCTTCTCTGCAAGAGACATGGAGCAGATGCATCATGGCACACTTGAAAACTTTACAAAGCCTTGCAGATTTGAAATCTAACAGTGAGGAATAAAGCATTATCTATTTCCATAAATAAGTAAGCGAAATGCCGTGGACAGTTTTAGAAAATTAGTGATGATAGAATTGTCTTCCATAAATGCTCTTTGAAATAACCTGTGTGTTGTTACTACATGTTAACTCTTTCACTTTCATTCAATTTCTGTAATCTCATCTATTTCATCGGGGTTTTAATTATCTTACAGCAGAGAGACTGTTTTTTTTTCTCACCTACCCTACCCTTCTTTCTGAACATTCTGGCAATGATGGTGATTGAGTAAGTATCATCAACATAATCTTAGAACATCTATGGAAATCTCAGATCCAATTTTTCTCTTTTTATACTTCCCTCTAAAGAAGAAAATGTACCAGAAAAAAAGAGAAAGGAAAAGGAAAAAAATAAAGGAAAAAAAGAAAAAAAGAGAAAGGAGTACATAAAAAATTTACTTTCTAACAGGGACTTTTGTTTTCAAAACAAGAGGGGTAGAAGGAGGCATGGTTGTAAACAATAGGTTGGGAAAGCTTTGTGAAAATAACATGCAGTTTTTAGTACCATCAAACAAGGGAAAGGAGTTATAATTCAGCTGGATTGAAATCACTCTAAAGAAAGCTGCTATCAGAGAATTGATCAATCCCATCCCTCTAAGTAGTGCTTCATGAAAATTAGGATGGGAAAATTGGAAAAATCTTTCACTGTTTCTGTTTTAGGTATTAAAAGATATAATTCAAGATAAACAAATGGAGACTTTGTGTAATGAAATTGATAAAAGCAGACAGAAGGGAATTTAGTATATGGTTTAGTGAGCTGCATCATTTATTCCAATGTGATTTGTAATTATTCAATTAGATGCCTTCATTATCCCAACAGAAATGATCTGGGAAAGAATTTGCCTGTTAGCAGTTTGTGGATAAATATGGAAGATGTCGAAATTGTAATGGATTTGGATCAAGCTAAAAGAGCAGATTTTTTATTCTGTGCAGACTATCAATTAATTTTAGAAATAAAGTGCTAAAAATGTAAAAAGAAAAGAAACTCCTCCATTTTTGCTTATTCTTCACGATCTGCTAAGCTAAAAGAATAAACATAAACCTAATCAATGTAAATAGAAAAGCTCAAATACTACTGTTCAGAAAGAAAAAATGTTAAACTGGCTCACAGCAGATTGATATCAATTTCTCCTGATGAAAGGAGTGAGAAGAGAAAGCCAGAGGTTGGAAACACTGTATAAAAATCTCAGTGAAATGCTTCTGAGCATTGTGCTAAATGGAACAGTGTTATAATTATTCTCACAGGTACTAGGATACCATAGCAATGAGCACAGAATTGCAGTAAAATGGGAAAAAGGGTCTCTGGAAAGTGCAGTGGCAATGCAGTTCAATCAACTATTTCAAAGGCTATGCACTTTTGTACTGAACCAACATAAACACCGAAAATTATTCCACAGGCCCACGGTGTGTCCAGCACATTTGTGCTACTTGAATGAATTGGTTGTCTGTAGGCACTGCTTCAGAGTAAATTTTAGGGCTGAGAAAATATTTTGGAAGTGCAATTTATTTAGTAAATCAGATTTATTTTTCTCTTTGTGAATGTTCTGCAAAACCATGCATCACCTCACAAATTCCTGATTACTCTTCTGCTCTGATCTCCAGCATGGGGCTGTCCTGGTTTTTGTTGCATATTTTACTTGTTGGTACTCAGGCTGGCAGCTGTCTTTCAAAGCAGTGGCAGAAGTGGATAGATTTGGCTTTGGTCTCAGCTGAAAATATTTTTCTTTCCATTTTCTCATGCCAATGCAGATCAGCCTTCAGATAGATTGGCCCGTAATTGCCTTCAGAAAACAGTCCTGACAAAACATGCTATTAAACAAGGGCATTCACTGCCACTTTTCTGTCCTTGCTGGGCTGAGCTGTCAGTGATTTCTGCAGAACACCAGACTGGCCATCTCTACCAGTGCAGGGACCCATTGCTCTCTCCTAATCTGTTCTCCATTTCTATCACTTAAAAGAAGTATTGAGCCTCTCTTGCAGGTGCAAAATCATTCTGAACTCGTCCCCCCTGCCATGAATTCCCATGTTTCCATTAGTTCTTCTCCATTCACGTCTCAGTAATACATACTTTTGGAGAATGAAAACTGGGAAAATGTGTGAGTTGTAAGCTTGGCCACAGAAGGTTATGGGGATATTTGTCTGTACATGTAGAGACTTCTGCAAGGAGGAGGCTTTTCTGCACCTCCAGTGCAGCCCACAGCAGAGGAGCAAGCCTGAGACATCAGCCAGAGAAGGGAAAGAGAAGGTAGTACAGAGAAGTGGCAGCTGTCACTAAGGGCATTTGGTCAGTGAGGGGGTCATAACCAATGTGGGACTGGTAATTTTCTGGGTAGTTTCATTAAGGTTGTTTTAAGTACCTCATTTTTCTGAGTTGCCAAACTCAACATGAAAAATTTTGTGGGACTTTGATTTGTTTAGAGCCAAGTGTATCGCTCTGAATATGCTGTTAATTTGGAGGATTTCTCTTCAAGTCTCCAGCTGAAAAACACTTTGGATGTTGCCTGCCTTGCAGAGAGCTTTCTTCTCTTTGTGGGAAAACCCATGGAAGTTCTAAAAAATCACTAACTACTCAGGCAAAGGGGAAATGCAAGAAAGACAGAATTAGTAATCTTTAATGAGAAGTCAGTCATCAATGCAGTTAATAAGCAGCTTTTTGAAGGGTTAGCATCATTGGATTTTTCTCCTAACAAGCCTGTCATCAACTGCTGGCACAGATTAACCTCTTTAATCCTGGTCAGTAGAAATTATCTGTGGCCTTCTGCAACACATTAGAAAGTTAAAGCCAAGCTCAATGGGTTTGGCTCTTGAGTTTACCTCTTTTAATCACCCCCACACCCACCAGGGCAAAAAAGATGTGTATGAGTTTTTGTTTACATTATGGAGTGCACAGATGGCCAAAAAAGGGCTTGAAAGGTTCAGTAATGTTAATTTTTATTGTTTGTGGACCAACAGATTTGATGATCAGCTTTTTTCCTAGTTAAATTGGAAAACAACATGTTTTTTCCTGTTGTCCTATATTGCTGTTTGGCCGTGCAGAGCCAGATCTGAGTGCGAACATGAGCTCTCAGATAGCTACATTGTTTAAAAAATATGAAATTCTTTAGTCATTCACTAATAGATTAAGTTATGAATTCTGCTCTATTACAAATGTATAGTTAGATTGTAATGCTTCAGTTATGTCTTTATTGCAAAGGTTAAAGGATATACATCATATTTCACCAACTGGGCTTTTGCCATTAAGGATTTATGTCTACTGAGATTACCATCAGAAAGGGATGCTTGTACTGCAAGATCAGTAATGTTGCTAACTTGGGTGCAACCAAGTGTCTGGTTCAGGCTTTCCATGAACTGTACATGATGAGCTTTAAAGATTTCAAAGCAGAAAATTTATTATGGAAACAACCCTTAGTTCTCAGATCTTCACCATCAGAATTAACATTTTGAATACTACACCTATTTTTGAATGTAACTCTTTAGTCTGCTAAAATACAAGTGAAAGTATTATTGGAAAACTATTATATGTTAGATTACATCTAATTTCTTCAGTGTATAAGTCACTGAATTAATTCAGAAAAAAACCAGCCATTACAATGCACTAAATCCCAAGTGTTTCTTCTAACAGCAACTGCCAGGAAGAACTACTATAATATTTGATCTGTTTAAGACAGATGGTACTCTCAGATGGTCTGTGGAAAGCTACATCTTGAAGAGCAAAAGGAAGAGGAAGTATGTAGGTCACACACAATACTGATATCTTAATAAAAAAGCAGTGGACACTTTACTAAAGCAAATCAAAATAAATCATTCAAGGACTTGGGAAGTGGACTGAACATTGTCAGATCAGATTAAATGTTCCTAAAACATGTCAAGAATAAAATTTCTTGTGGGAATTGACCAGAGCGATGCTAAATGGGGCAAGGATTAGCCACATGTGCTTGTATCATGCAAGCAGCATTGGGCAACTTCCGAATTTTCATAATTTCTGTTTGCTTTGGATAAACAGCTGAAAGCTTAGATGACTATGTGAAGACCATCCAAGTAATCTGAATCTGGAGGAATGAGCTGGAAAGCTTTCAGAGACAGATTTTTCACATGAGATTTCTAGCACTTATTAGCTCTGGTCTCAGAAAAAAATGTCGTTAAGAACATTTTCCTAACATTCTTGGTCTTGTTTGGGAAGTATATGTAGGGAAAGAAATGTGTGTATCTACCAGAAACCCAGGTTGGGTTCTAGATATCTTAAAAATTCAGGGAATATAGCATCATTTTTTTTCATTCTTACTTCTTGGAAGGGTGGATTTGAGCTTCTGAGAAGAGTCTTGGCTTGGCTTGTCACTGGCTACAACAGCAAATTCTGGTCAACCATTTCATTGCATAATGCACAGAAACATTTCTTAGAGTGTCTTACACCATTAGTTGCAAAATGCATTTTGCTAATCTTTGTTTTTCCTATTTTTCAACTTAAGCCTCTGCAGGAATTTTGTGGGGAAAATGATTGACTTCTAGGTAGCTGAGTGGTACTGCTGGGCTGCAATAAACACCTTACTTCTCATCTTGGCATAAGGTGACCACTGTAAAGGCCAATCTCATTTTACTTTCACAATCTTTGCTCATCCAATACTTTCACTCACCCCTTACCAGTTCAGTAGCTTAAGGTGTATGTTGCAGGCACTGCTGCTGAGCAGGCAGTGCAGTTCCTGGGAGGCTGGAGCTGTGAGCTGGCTGCTCTGAGGGATCAGCACTTCAGCACAATAGCTCACAGCTCTCTAATGCTCTCTGTCTACTCTAAATCCTTCCACAGAAATCATAATTCCTAAGGCGAGGGCATTATAGTCTTTAGTTGAATAGGGATGCTTTCTAAGCTGAAAAGTAAAGAAGTAATATTGCTAAAATGAGCATAAAGTCAGTCCTGGGCAACAGCTGCAGCTCTTGGGCCCCACAGCTCCCAGTCAGACCACCAATAATAAAGAGAATTCAAACACCTATGAAGAAAAGGGATCTACTAAGTGACAAAAAAGGTAACAGTGATGGGATCTTAGTCACTGCCAACAGGGAATCTATGGGAGTCAAAATGGATGATTGGATAGCTGAGAAAATTTGCTAGCTAGCTAGAAGACAAAGCTTCTTATAGGAAATGGGTTATTTTGTTAATAATGCAATCCCATGAAAAGCTCTATTGCTCCTGCAGTACAATCAGATCTCAGATCTACACAATATATGCGTATTAATACTAAAAGTAAAGAGCTTCTTTTCACAGTTGTCCTTTGAATGTAAGATGACCATAGTATCAGAACAGTTTCCCTGGAGAACTGCAAAAATGAATCAGAATTTTATATTCAAAAGCTATGCAGTCTCACTCTTTCTGAAATGTCCAGAGAGGTTAAAAGATTTTTAAAAAGTTTTTCATTTTATATTTAATACATGTCTTTGTATATTTTTCCCTTCCTCTTTCTCAATTTTTCTTTCCATGACTGTCTTTTTCTCTCTCTCTTCCCTTCCTCCCTGCCACCTTTTTAAAACTTTAGAGGCAATTCCAACTAGTAAAATTTCAAGATGAAGATTCCATGCAGTAAATTTTGGCAACTCAGAATTTGTTTCTGAATTTTTATAAATAGGCCCCCTTGTTTTTTTTTCATAGAATGAACCTATCACTTTTTATAAGTTCTTTAGCTTTATTATCCCTATAGAAATTATTGGCTATTTTTTGACTTCTGCTGCTTTCTTTCTATTACTATCAACATGATGATGTCTCTGTCATTAGTGTGAAAGCTCACTGTATGGGGCTTCCTATATTTTTTTTTCCTGCAATTCATGCTGGAATGAAGCTTCATTTCTCATAACTCATTGAAAATTATCTATCCCCTGAAAGATGGATTTATCCTCCAATGGAAGTCCAGCAATATTTCACTTCTGTTGGCCTGTACAGGTTGTTATAGAGACATGGCATCACCCTGAATACTTTCTTTTTTCCCTAAGGGGAGCTTAAAATCATCAGTAATAATACCAGACCATTGTATTGTGTGCTTTGTATTATGTTTTGTCCAGCACTAATGCACTTTATCCACTTCATTTGCACTCCTTAACTCCTAAACCCAGTTCAGAACACACGCTTGTCCATTCCTTACATAGTCCTTGACTAAAAACCTATATGGAGAAGGACAAAATAGACTTCTGCCCAACAGGGAGAGAAAAAATGATTTGCAAACAACTAACCAGCAAATGTGAAACGCAAGTAAGGACAGTTTCTGCTAATATTGGCTAAAGGGCAGCACTGATACGATTGACCTACATCAGGGAAATTGGAAATTAATAGAGGAAAGTGTCAAAAGTGCTCCTGCTGACATAAGGTTCTTCTAGCCAGTTATTCCTGTGGACTGAAAAGAGAAAGGATTTACTTGAATTTTGCTTCCATATTTTATTGTAAATTTGGTAGGGTTTGTTTCTTTTTTTTTTATTATTGGAGGTGAATCTTGGAGATGAGAAAAAAATCAAGAAATATATAGGGAGGAAAAGAAGCAGTTGGGCAGGATGAGAGGAGAAGTGAGAAGTGTGCAGGGTACAGTTCTTTGTCACATGCTGCCCTTTAGTTCTAACATTTCAGTATCATGCTTGCAAGAATATTTACCCTACACCTTCAAAGGGAGTAAAACACTAATTTACATGCCATCTCTTCCAAGACTCAGGAAACCTTTTTTTTTTTTATTTATTTTTTTTTTGTACTGGATGTTGCAAATAACTTGCATAACATATATTATGATTTAATTATGCACTAAAATTTCAGTGCAGCCAGTAAATTCTTAGTTTGCCACCATAATCAAGAATTAATAACAAGGCAGGTAAGTGAAAAAATACAAATTATGTTATTTAGTAAACATTTTATTAATTTAGAAAGCCTGATAAAAGTGTTTAAAACATGTCTCTCATGTAGGAGTCAATTTTGAAAACAAAATAAACAATGTCAACCTCTTCCATAAAAACAAACAAAAAAAAATTATAATGATTGTGGGTTTTTTAAAATTGTTATCTCAGTGTACACATGTAACTGTACTACCTGATTTTCTGGTAGCATTGCTGCATGTTGTTTTCAGAATCTGTTTTTTTAAGTTCAATATCTATGTTAATGGAAGCAGTGCTCTAGAAATGAAGCACAATGTTTCCCGTATTCACAGTTTATCAAATATATCTGTGTTTAATATTAATATATGATGTTTATTTTCCTAAGCATTTCTCTGCTTATCTTTCAGTGTGTGGCTTTGCACCATCATAATCCAGCCAGTCTGACCTCTCATGGGGTTTAAAGTTCAGAATAGGTACAAGCCCTTAACAACCCCATGGAAGTGAGGTTGGGAAGGGGTAGAGGTGAACATGCAGAGGAAATGCTGGACCAGACAACACAGAGAAAGGGTGGGCAGGGCATAGAAAAGTAGCACAGAGCAGGGCAAAATATGTTTGCAAGACACAATGCTAGTTTTTGTACCTTATAGTGTTAATATTTTTTGTTACTTCATGAATGTAGAACGAACACAGTTCAATCGTATCTTTTTTTCTCACCATTCGTCAAAGACTAATTATTACTTCTCCTAAATTTATGTTGTTACAGAGTAACTTTGCTGTTTTCAGTTTATCTATTTCATGCTGATAAAGGAAGAAATCAGAGAACCGTGATTCAAAACTTTAAAATATATGCCTTGAAATAATAGTATTACCAGAAATCACATTAAAAGGGGATTTAAGATATGGAATTTTACACTGCAATCTAATAGTGTTCTCAAAGAAAATTCAACTGTATTTTGCAAGTACCTTGCATATGCAGTGTACAAAGCAAGTGTGAGATGAATAAAGTAATTGAAATTATTGTTATATCAATAAGTTTTACATAAATAAGTGGTAAACGGTTGCAATTTGAATTCAACGAGGATTCCAGCAGAAGTGGGAAGTGTTGCCTTTGACTGAAAGAAGGAAGCAGCACGTGCAAAGGACCTATGGCATGAGTGGGTAAGTCAGAATGTGCAAAAAACATTGCATGGATTTTGCTGATTCTTGCAGGCAAAAAGAAGTCAGAAATTTGTTATGAGGAACCAGGAGGATGGGCTAAGGAGGTAAGAAAGAATGCCAGAAACAGTTAAGACTGGACAGAGACTTTGATTTTGATGCTCATTTCTTTCTTAGTAAAAGCAAACTCCAGGGGCTAGGTAATGTGGATAGTATTTGCAGGTCAGGTATTTGCAGGGGCCTCTGTTCAGATACATTTACAGTCAAAAATCTTTGGGATAAATAGTATCTATGAATACACAGAGAATTACAGATATATAAGATTAACTAATGCAGAAATTAAAATTACTTAGACTTAACAGAGGGAAACAGGTTATAGATCAAACTCCCAAAAATGAATTCTGGGAAAGATGGAGAAGGAAGGGTATCCAGGTACTATAACATTGACATTGCAGCTTTGTAAAGAAACTGAGAAGCAGGCCATCTGTCAGCACAAAGATCAGCAGGAACAGCTGATAGGGACCCAAGAGGTACTAAAAAAACACCCCAAGCATCCTGTTCTAACTTGTATTTATCTCAATAAAGAGATTGAAAAACATTACTACAGAATTGCATGACAGAATTAACATTTCCCAAACATGTCATGAGTGAGGCTGAGAGCCGAGAGGAGCTGCTCATGGGCACTGAAGTAGAAAAGGCTGTTCTGTGCCCAAGAGCTGGTCCAAGGCCAGATGGCTTCATGATGGCTCCTTAAGATAACTCTTGTTCTGAAAAGACTTATCACATATAGGGATAAATGGGCAATAATGGTCCCTTCGGAAAAATGATCTGGCATAACTCTCCCAGTGCCTGAACTATGATTTATTTTGTCCAACAAGACACCACGGATGGAGCAGGAGAGACTCACTGAGTGATGCTAATGATCTTTATGCATTTAGGCACTGTATCTCACTAACTCTGATGTTTAATGAGTATAATTTTAGAAAAATTTATAGGTTTTCTTCATAGAATGCTGGAGACAAGCTGACTGGCAGGCATGAAGAAGACAGTTTAAAACTGGCACTGAAATTTGCTTTATTTGGCCAGCAGAACAAGCAAAGTTGCTTCTGTCTCTTTTGATACTAATTTTGCTGAATGTGGCCGGTGGCGAGGGCCGGACAGCTGACCACAGGGACGGCCAGCGGCTCGGCGGCTTGTTCTGAGAGCTTCCTCTTCGTTAAGTCAGCTTCAGCTAGGGACTTCTTTTCCCCTCACCGCGAGCCGGGCTTCCCTGGGATGGTGGCTGCTGTCCTAAAAACCAGAGAGGTGCTGAGAGAGAGAGTGTTCCTTTGCCCGGAACCCAAAATCAGACACAAGACACGAGGGTCCGCTCTGCTTGGGCTCAGGGGCAAAAGACCCAGAACAGCCCAACATTCAGACTTTTATTCTGAGGGTTACAACTTATCTCATAACGGTACAGGGGAGGACACGGAGAAGGGTCGAGGGTCAGGATACAGTCAGGAAGGAGGAAGGGAGGAAAGAGTGAGACACAAGATATTATTGTTAACTGGGGGGAGGCGGGGAGAGTTCGACTCCCTTTCCAAGGTCAAACTTAACTCTACCTTCAGAGGGGCCTCACTTTCTAGGCCCCCAGAAATTCTTCAGGGGATATGTCATTCTCTGAGCTTGAACCACCGCTACATCTGAACATACTATTTTATTTGATCAACAGTGTAATTCTGGTGTTGTGCAAAAGGTAGAATATGCAAGAACTGTGTTTTCTCTGCCCTATGGAATTCACCAAAGGAGTTTAACTAAATTACTGTGTGTATTAATGAATGGACAAATGGCTAAATTTGAAGCAGTGAGAACTTTGATTGTCAAGGTGAAGGGAAAGCATCAAATAAAAAAGTAATGAAAAACTTAAGTGTAAATCTTTTAATTGTGAAACTCCTCTTTGTTTTAGAGAATAAAGCATTTTTAGTTTTTGCAGTCATGCAGACAAGTTGTACGTGGGAGACAGGAGGTCATATGCATGAACTAATTCTTTCATGCTCTCACTCAAGTCCCTTCTCAGAGCCACTCAATAAAGATACATCTGAGATGAAGACAGTTCCATAATAAATCTTATATTTGCTTTGCTTTTGAACCAAGTACAAGACCACAAAAATTTACTTTCTCCAAATATAAAGAGAAGTGGGTTGGACAGCATCTGGTCAAACATAAGACTGTTGATACTTAAAACCAGAAAATTTTGAAGAATGTAGTTGGTTGGTGTCTTAACCACAAAGGCATATTCTCATTGTAATGCTCCAAGTCTTACCAACACAATGAACACCACCATTTACAAAGTACCTTACTGTGTTTACTTGACCTTTCCTCAAATCTGTTCTGAGGCAAGACTGCACCATTTCTAACATGTATAACAAAGTTTCTCCCCATTGAGTACCTGCTCACAGAGGATTTGCTGCACTGGGCAATGTACAAGGTTCTTGCAGAGGTCAGCAAAGGCCTGGGCAGACAGACCCAGAGTCTCTTGTTTTAAATGCAAAAATCCAAATATGAACTTCATAGCGATTCTTTAATATTATATTTTCTTTCTTTTTCATGAGACAGCTGTTGAAAAATATTTATGATTTTCAATATAGAGAAAGTAACGTGGGCCAATGAGGACTTTGTGAAGCATAGGCAAGTCCAAATGAATATACCTTCATAATCTCTTACTCTGCTCGAAATGGAAAATTTAACAGACAACCTCGCTTACACAGCATGGGCCTTAATTTGGGGAAAGGTAGACTGTTGCTGGAGAAACTTAAAATTATATTACTGTTTTCAATACTATTTTAAATAAGTCACATGGTAAGATTTATGTCCAGGAGAATTAAGGTATTGGGAGTACAGGATTTTTTTAATGTGAACTATTAAAAGCATCTTGCATTTCTTACTTATTTTGGCAGCACGTTTCGTAGAAGCTGGTATATGCTTGTACACAAAGGAATAGGACATTTTGGAGCCCAGACATCAACAAATTAAATGAGACAGAAGCTCCTTGAAGCCTTTTTGAACCTCAGTTTTACACCAGGTAAAACATAATACATTTGTGATGGGGTTTTTCTTTACTTTTAATATCTGAATTTGTGAATTGAGTCCTTGCAATAGTGCTAATTAAACTAGAAATATTTCTTCTTTTTTGACAATAATACAAACTTGCATAACAAGTGCAAGTTGGAGATCTACATGTATTAAACAGGCCTAAAATTTAAGATTTTGCAACCTTTATTAGCCTCACATATTGTGTAAATATTTTAAGTGCACTTAGAACACAGCTTCCAATATTTATGTTCGACAGTTTTCACTTCCTCTATCAAAAATTCCCTGCATTTCATGATCCACAGGAGATGAATGAGAAACTCCAGCTCACAGCAACTGAGCACGTCCGACTGCTCCCTTCTTTGATCTTTTTTTCTAATTTGTTGCTACATTTCTTTTTTTCTCCAAGAGATTTCTTTGGGCTTCTTAACAGACTTACCTGGGATTATTCATTCTCTTCTGTCCATTTTCAGAACAAAGAATCAGCTATTTGAGAGTCACACAGTGCTTGTTAAATATCTGTTGCCTACTGACATTTAGCTGATTATACTGCAAATTATCCTGTCTTTAATTTATTTCACCTTTCTTTCAGGAAAGACATTTTCTCTGAATAAAGATGCTGTTAAATCCACAGGAAGCTTCCAGTATTATTTTCTTTCTGTCAGATTCAAACTCAGCTCTCCATGTATTCTCTGCTATTTTTGTCATACCTGCAGCCCCTAGGACTGTGTTTTAGCTGTTTGGGTAACACTGGGTTACAGTCTCCAGTCTACTCAGACACAGACAGCTAACAGGCATTTGTTTGAGTTTTTATTAAAGCACTTGAATTCAAAAACCTTAGTACTGATATCATTAACTTCAGCTACAGGGGGCCAAAATGATGTAACATTTATGAGGAGAATTGCACACCCCTCTGGGAGCCTGAAGCCATTCACTGTGGCACAGCTAAGCACAGGAGGAATTAGCTGAGCCAAGGCATGTATTTCAGCAGGGTCTCAAAATTTTATTGCAGATGCAGCTTCCATTGGTTCCCAGACTGAGACAGACTCGGGTGTGCCATGAACACTGACCCTTGTGGTGGGTGGCCAGTTCCCTGAGCACCTTGGTAAAAGCACTGAAAAATTTGGATTTTTCACACCCCTGTTAAGATCTGATTAGTGAGAGAGGCCTCTGCCCAAATCAAGATGCAAACAAGACCTCATGACAAAGTCCACAACAGAGATTTTATTTAAGAACAAAATGCGAGGAAGAGATAAAAATAGGAAAGTGGGGTGAGGTGGGGAGAGCGATACTGAGCAGAAGAGTCACCACCTGTAGATCCAGCAGTGTCCCATTGGCCCTTCACCTCTGGCTTCTCAGAAGTGAGCATCCCAAAGTCCCAACAACCCCATGGCTTCAGTTTTGGCCAATAAAACAGGATCTGGTAAAAGGTATGCATTTACATAAAAAGTTGAATTAAGAAAATGTGACTGCTAACATTTCCTGTTTACTTTAATCATATCATACACAAAGTTAATTTTAATAGATTTTTTGTTGTTGTTAAACTTCTCACTTATTTTTAAGGATTTCTTTTAAAATTCAAGACTATCTGGTTGATCTTCTAACCACTTAAATTTTCAGAAATGGCAAAGATGCATTATTATTTCCCTTAGAAAGTAGTTCTTTCTGTCTCAAAAGAGCATTTCATTGCTATTCTCATTTAAAACTGGCTTAAAGAGTATGGCACAAGACTAGTGTCCCAACCCAGTAGCAGTGAACCC
Organism: Petroica traversi; assembly: GCA_025920805.1. Lineage (NCBI taxonomy): Eukaryota > Metazoa > Chordata > Aves > Passeriformes > Petroicidae > Petroica > Petroica traversi. The sequence continues at coordinate 17,287,486 of JAHLSL010000057.1, read as the reverse complement.
GGTGCTCTCTGGCCACACTGACACAGTTGACTCCAGTGTCTGATGCAGTCTCTTTTCCCTGACCCTCTCTGAGTGTTCTCCCTTGCTGCGGCTGAAAAAAATTCTGCTCTTTGCAGCTGCTGTACTGATGCCCAAGAAACAGAACAAGATGCAAGGGGCACAAACTGAAACACAGGAGGTTCCCTCTGAACAGGAGGAAAAGCAGCTTTTCACTGGGAGAGTGACCAAGAACAGGAACAGGTTGCTCAGAGAATCTGTAGAGCCCAATGAGATGGTTGAAAGCAATCACTGTGGTAGCAGGGACTTAGCCCAGCTCTGGCTCTGTCCCCGGAACACAACGGGAGGTAGAAAGAGAAGGAAATAAATAGGAAAGAGGTCTCAGAGAGAGAGAGAGAGAGAGAGACAGACAGACAGACAGACAGACAGAGAGGGAGAGGAAGAGGAAGATTGAGAGAGGGAGAGGAAGAGTGAGAGAGAGCAGAAATAGTAATTTGTAACTAGATAATCTTAAAGGCCTTTCACTTCCATCTGTGATTCTAGAAGATGTATGGATATGTATTTTAATAAACTGAGGGGAGGGGGAGTGGCTGCAGAAGTCCTAGGTGAATTTGATCAGGGTACAGAAATGCCACCTGCGGAGGGTGACAAGAGGACAGAGTCAGATTGCTGCACCAGCACAGGCCAGTCAGGCCCCAAATTTTCACCTCTGTTCCTTGATTCATTTAGCACTAACTGGGGAAAAATAAATGGCAGTAAAAACAAAACAAGTAACAACAGAGAACAATTTCTTAGTCTAATAACTGAAACAAAAAAAATTGCTTTTTGAGAAGAAGCAGGCCTTGATGGTTTTGGCACAACAGGTGCAGGTGTGAGGAGGATAAATCCCTGGAAATACAAGCCTAGACTGAATATTTTGACCCTGTGTTATCACTGTGTATTTGTTAATTTGCCACCACATACAAACTTGTACCAGTCACTAGGGAGGTGCAGTACCTAAATGCCTGTGCCTCTCAGTGTTGTGCTGTGGCTGTATTGAATCACGTTAAAACATCACCCATTATGCATCCTAAGAGCATTTCTCAAGTAAAATCAAGGTGTAAGGCTGCCTTTCCACAGAAGGTATAGAAAGCTGTCAACAAATTCTTGGGAGAAGCTCTTAAGTGCCCACAGAGATCAAAGGTGCTGACTCAGTATTGTTACCTACAGTCATACACTTCTAGACTTCCTCTCTGCTGTGCTCCCCACATGCATCAGTGAATCTACATTTTCTACGGATAAAATTTACTTTAAAAAAATTACCTTTTTTACCTATTCAAGCCTGTTCTTTTGTGTAACCACTGATTCTGAGTATCTTTTGTCTACTTTGCACATGATATTTCCTATTACTTTTTTTCATACACAGGAAAGCATTCTGTAAAACAAAGGTATATGTTCCTAATGCCTCTTTTGGCTTCAGATTCTCCAACAAATTTTTCCAATAGTGTAATAAACAAAGACAGTAGACATTGTAAACTTTTCTAGCCAGTTTTCAGAAATTCAGTGGGTAATACTAAAGAGATTTGACAGTCTAACACTGTTAGCATATCTCTCTAATTTGATTCAAGAAATGGATCAATTGAGTATTGAGACCTAAAAAAATTCCATTAGACTCATCTATTACATATGTGTGTTTATGTACCAGTGTTCCTGCTCTAATGTAAGGAAAAAAATTTTCCTTTGTCTTCAAATTTTTATCAGTAGAATGTAAGTCTTATTATTCATCTAATCCCTTTCATACTAGAAGAACAGTATAGCAATTCTTAATGGTAAATAAATCAATAAAGGTTTAGAAGTAGCAATTTTTGTTTCTTTGGAAAACTTAGTTCTGACTCTACAAAGTCCAAGAGGTCAGGATGTCCAATACCACATGCATGCTAACAATATTTACAAATGCTCAAAAATTCAAGTCAAAAGCCATTAAAAATTACTGAGGTTTTCTTGTCACAAACCATTATTTCCCCACAATTACCTCCCATTTATTGCAATGACTTCCAGAAAATCTTTGTCTTTCAGTATATGCAGTTAAATGCAAAACAGAAATTATTGTTATTGCCATCACATGCTAAAAAAACCCCATTTAAATGTGTATTTAGGGTGACCTTTTGTGCTGCTAGAGTAGTGATTTATACTTGTGATCAAACACCAAATTATAACATAATTAGCTATGCCCAATGAAAAGCAGTGGAAAATAAGACCCACGCTTGCATTTTCAGGAATAATATTAAAGTACACTATTCTAAAGATATAGGAAGAGATTAGTTTTTACTTTAAATAATTACTATAATACTGTTAATAACACTGGAAGGTACTCAGCAAACACCTACAGCCTAAGGTAGCATAGAATCATAAAATCACTGAATGGTTTGGGTTGGAAGGCACAGTGTGGCCTTGTTCTAGAAATCATTTTTATGCACACACTTTTGTGATTTAAAGATGTGCCTGAATTTGAGTGGGCAGATGTGCTTTTTAAAGTTTATTCATAAGTGGAGGTATTTGTGTGTGTATATATGAGTATGTGTGTGTTTATTTCTATCTATAGACAGAACCACATGGACTTGTAGGGAGTTACCTCAGAATACAAACTAAGAGCACATCAAGTCATTGATAATGAAAAGCTATTTCTAGTTTTTGTCTTAATACATCACTTGGAGGGCTGCTCCATTTCCTCAGCTCTACCAGAACCTGGACACCACTGGCATGAGGGTCTATCTGTCATAAGGTGGTGCTTCTGAGTCTGATGTCTTAACCTGTGATTACTCAGTTATTTTGGGGAGGACCTCAGAGCACAAGGGCACCACAAAGGGCAGGAATAATCTTTTTTTGTCTGTTTAATCTTTAGCAAGTCAAACTTTCTTAGTGAAGGGAATGCACACAAGTCCCATTACCCTCAGTGTCCTCCTTGTCTCCATTTGCCTCTGCACATATTGACCCAGTGCAATGACAAATGAATGGTGACATTAAATGAGGTATTAAATTTAATCTTCTTTACTTCATGTAGCAAAAGTTCCTTTTCCAAATTGCCTTTCTTTAATTTTTGCTTCATGATTGTCATTTTTCATTCGCTGATTTTATTCATGCTAGACTAGGCCAGTGACCTAGAACTGCCAACTGAGGAGTGAAATGCTAATCACATATCTTCAGTTGAAAACATCAGTGTAAAAGTTTCCTATGCATTATTTACATTAATTATGTTCTGTCTCAGGAATTCTCCCGGTACCTCCTAAAAGAGTTCAAACATAAACAAAATGGCTAATTTTGGTTGTATATATTCATTGCAGTCCTTCCAATCTACAAAGTCAATTTATAATTGTTTAATCCAGGATGTCTTAGACAACTTCTGAATTTAGGAGGTCACTTCTCTACCCAAAAAAACTTATTAGCAATTCCAGAGCTTTCTTTCAAGATGTTTTGCAGTCTTTTAATTTCTTATAATGTATTAATGGGGAGTGGTGTTTAGTCTTTAGGTAGGAAGATTATTAACAGATTTTACTACAGCTTATGCAGCCATAGTGTTGTTAAATGGTGAATTTAACATGAAAAATGTATCACCAGCAAAGAGTTATTAATAATTTTTAGTTTTATATTACATATTAGGAAGAGATTCTTCACGGTAAGTGTGGTGAGGCATTGGACAGTTTGCCCAGGCCCATCCCTGGAAGCAAACCAAATAAGGTAATGGCTGAAGATTCTTTAAGAAAGCACTTTAAAATAAATAAAAAAATTGTTATTTTTTTGTTTGTATGAGAAATTTTTATCAGTTTCAATAAAAATGTTCCTAGAGTATTTTCTCAGTCCTAGGACAATAACCCTTGTGGTGTCATGATTGTAATTCTGTTGGGTATCTTGTACCCTCTTTTCCTACCGATGGAAATGTTCACTGAAACCATTCAATTCACATCCAAAACCCCAGAGGCTAAAGTTTGGGGTTTTCACACTTTCATTATTGTATCAGCTCTGTAGCATTGACTGCCCTTTGCTTTCAATTGTGTTCAAATCCCAACACTGTCTTGCAAATCTTCAGTGTTTCACAATAGCATGAAACTTTATCTGCAGGAGCTCAGTATGTCTGAGTCAGTAGACCTAGGTATTAGAATATTTTTATTTAACATATCACAAGCTGAATGCTGCTGCCTTCTGTCTGTGATACTGGCTTTCAGTCACCTCATCTCATTTAATATAAAAGCATAGTGCCAGAGTATTCTTTATAGAAGCAGGCAATTTATTTTAAATTAACCACTTTTTAATAGATCTACATTTATTTTCACAAGTACTGGTGGAAAGGAAGCAGATTATATGCACCTAGCTGCTGAAATAAAATAAAATGAAGAATTAAATAACAGAAAGATGCTTCAAGGAGGATATTAAAACAGATTTTGGGAGCATCAATCATTCAGTGCTGTAAAGATGAAAGGGTTTATTCTTTCCGTAAAACCAGAAATTATTATGGTGCAGTCACTCTGTTTATTTCTTTATTTAGCCTCATGGTACTGGGGTGAAATCCCTTTATCCTTTGTAAATTTATATATGGGAGGCCAGATAAATGTTTTGAATATAAAAACTCATATGTTGGTGGTGTTTATGCTTACAGCATTCTTCCCTTAGTTTAACAGAGTACTGTATAAATTTTGGTCACTTTACTGCCCCAATGATCCCTTCTGCTTTTCAAACTTGAAGGTATGTTGAAGTCACTCAGAGATAACAATATTCTATTTAATTAAATATTCTATTCCTGGCAGCTTGACTTTGTGAGGTTTCAAACAGGTCACTTGGCAAGCACTCCCCTTTTCAGCCACAGGGTGCTCAGCTTACATGTTCACTTTCCAGGCAATTTTTCTGTACATGAGGTCCAGTCATACACTGGATAAACTGTCTGTAAACAATAAAAGAAAATTAATTAAGAACATGTACAAAGTGTAAGATGTTTAAATATAAGAAGAGATAGAATGAATATGGTAAATCACAGACTGGGAACTAACAGAGTCCTGTTGCTTGCAAAAAACCCCAAATCTTACTGTCTATAGAGTGTGTAAAGCGTAGAGTATTTCCATTTTAATAAGGCTGCAGCTGAAGTATTGTGTTTGGGTTACTTGTGACCTTTTCAAGAATTCTGAGCAGACAAAAAAAAGTGGATCAGAGGTCCTGGAAAAAAAGTTTATAGAAAGATAGGAAGACCTGGAGTTGTTTAATTTAGAGAACAATGCACAAGGAAAATTGTAATAATAGTCTTCAAGTACATAAAGCCATGGTTTCTACAAGTTCAAAGGCAATAGACTTTTCCAAAGGATAGGACAGGAACTAACAAACTTAATTTGCAGCAAAGAAGATGTAGATTAGATGACAGAAAAAAAAAAAAGTGCTAACTATAAGAGTGAGGATAAACTCCCTGACAAGGTGACAGAGTCTACACCACTGGAGATTTTACAGAAGAGGTTAAGCAATCATCCACCAGAATTATCTGACATTTAGCTGGCTAAAAGTCATCTGAACATCTTTCTATATTTACCCAGTTTCTGGTTTTAAAATGTTGGGTTCAGTAAGACAGTCCAGACAAATATACACCACACCTCAAATTTTGTCCTCTGTGAAAACTGAAGAAAAATAAAGGTAACCCAGATTTTCCATCTGAACAGTAGAGCAAAGAACTGTAGCATTTTGCTGAGTCAGCAGTCAGTGACTTCCTCAGCCCAGCTGGTCTCAAGAAAAGGAATACGCAAAATTTCAGTCCCAATGTTCTTATGGGGAAAAAGCCCACCCTCAAAACCAATAAAAAAACAACCCCCCCCGAAAAACACCAACCACCAGATCTTTAGGGTTAATATTCAAGGCTCATTTTACTTTGGGATAGGAGTTAATAGGTGAGAACATATCCATCCAGCTTATCACTCCTCTTTAATAACATTCTTCTTTTAATTGTTACTTGTTAAAAAACCCTTAATCCAGAACTGCCACTGCACAGTATCTCAAGCAGATCTTTATAATCCCATCTCTGTTAGTGGAAGCTACCCTCACTTCCAGGTGAATCTTATTAAAGGGGTTGTAGGGAGCCTCCTAGGTTTAAGGTATTAGCTGCTAAGCAGGTCACTTGTCCTCTTAGGAAACATAAGTTATGGTTAGGAAACATGGTTATGAAGATTTGAAAAAAATAAAGAAATAACGTTGTCTTATTTTTTTTTTCCCTTTTTTTTTTTCCTTTCCAAGAAGGGCTGTTTGTTGTGCTGAAATGTCATGATAGGGGTGATGTCATCACAGAACTGACCTCTGTCACAGAGGGATTTTCAAACAGAAAGACTAACAAACACTCTTCAGTTTCTTGGGGTAGGCAAAATATTTGTGGTGTATACATATTTTAGGTTTGGGATTTTTTTAAACTGTAGTCTTGGCACATGGTATAGAACAAGGTCAAGCAGACCTTGTGTTTATTTTCCCAGTACATTCCCTTTGATTTCCAAAGCACACACATGTGCCAGCACTGCCCATCTCGTAGAGCTGGTAGCTCTTGGAACCTGGAGATGCCTGACCTGAAGATGTCTGAACTTCAGGTGTGGGACTGGCAGTGGCTCCCTAGGAAGAGGGTGTGGAGAGGAAACACACCACCCCTTCTAAGTTCCTTCCAGGGGAAAGAACACCCACCCTCCATGGTGGTGCAGAGAAAGGCCAGGTGCTGGCCTTTGGAGTGAATTTCTGAAATCCACTTACTCTTTTGACAGACTTTCTGCTGCTGAAAATAGTATTATCTGACAATCTGTCAGAAGCTGATGCTCTTCTAGGCCTTCACAGACTCTTATCAGCCCAGGGCCCACCCCAAGGAAGTGCTACATTGCTGCTGATGGGAAAGATTTAACTCCTTTCCCACCAGGTTCCTGGGTCAGGTGAGGTGGGCAATCATCCCACGGCGTGTCTGGGGACCTTGCAGGCTCTGGAAAGCAGCTGCTCAAGGTTTCCTGCAAAACTCTCTGGCATGGAGCCAACTCCCAGGCCTTGGGGAAACAGCCCAGGGCTGGGAAAGGGTCCTGTTTGTGAAACCCTCAGGTAAATGATGGGGGGATAAGTTGGCACTTCAGAGAGAAGAAGCTCTCCGAAGGGGCTGGAAGGCTTGCTTGCTTCTGGCATCAGGAAAGGTTCTTTCCTTATCTAACTGCCTTGGTTTTTTTAATGTTATTCAAAATGAAAACCCATTTAAAAGAGAAACTCCCAACACTGAAACAGTTTATTTACTTACCCAGGAGAATGTAGAGCCTATAATATGTAATTCAATGTATGCTAGGGTCCCTTTTGGTGATAGAAAAAGTGATTTGCTTATAGCAGCGGTTGCTTTTTCCCTATAGGTATGAGTAAATGAAATGAGAAATCTAATGATATCGTCTTGTTACTCAGTTGCCTGTAGATGGTAAGGCTTGGATTCATAATTACATTAAGAGCCATATCTTTGGCTGATCATTAGCAAAGAAAATTTCACACTAGAGATTCATTGTACTAAAGACCAGTTAAATTACAGTGTGCATCTGCACATTACAGATATTATGATTCATTTCTGGCTTTAAAATACTATAGTTAGGAGGAATTATCTTGCATATTTCAGAGTAAAACCAAAGCCTGGAAGAAATTACTTAGTGTTTGTAGCATTTGACATTTTCCACTGTAAAAATGTCACTCCCAGCTCCAATTACTCTGTCAGCTTTCCAGTGACCGACAGTAAAAATATTATAGAGGTAGACTTATTAACACTTCTTTTTCACAGCAGAGCAGAAGTCCTCCCTGGTTATTTAAGCAAAATAGCAAGAACCAATGTCAAAAGTGACATAAGGTGCCTGGAAAAGAACAAAAAATTTGAAGCAGGGAAGCCCAATATTCTACTCTGGTCTGCTATGCTGAACTGGTTTATTTAGCATTTCTATTCCAGCTAGCTTACAGAAGAAATACAAAGAATAGAGGATAACAGTTCTGAAGGAACTACATCTTCACCTCTCTCTTTTGGACATGAAATAGATTGAACAGTAGATAGGATGTAATTAGGAACCTGTCTGGCAGTTATGCACTTGTATGAGAGGACTGCAAATCAAGGGTCTACCACATAATTAGTTTTTCTTAAACATGCACCTAATTAAATTGCAAGATAAAGCAACTCTGATTCTCTCCCTAATGTGCTATTTAAATGGTCAAGGAATAGGGTTTCAGAGAGATCCTTCTTCTGGGAAACAACTGCATTCCTCTTTTCCTGAGCATTACACAATGAATTTACTAATTATTCAGGACAGATAATTGCTCTTGCTCATTTTGAGAGACCCTGTTACTGGTCGTGTTTACATGCACTTATGGTGGTGTTGGGGTTTTTTTGTTTGTTTGGGGTTTTTTTGTGGGGGAGGAGGGAGGGGTTTTATTTTTGTTTTTAAGACTTGGCTGTCCCAGCTGTTGCCCTTTACCAGTTTTGGCCTGGGCACTTGTTACCCTGGACACAAGCACCGCAGCAAAGGAGCTGAAAACAGTCCATGGGGAATGAAGATGGTGTGGGATCCTGGATTTTTTTATACCTAAGTCTAAAAGAGGTATCAAAAAAAACCCCGTTCAATGGGTGCTTTTGTGAAGCCAAAAGAATTGGCATTTCCAGAGAGAAAAGAGGGAGAGAGTCCCAGCTTTGCCCCATGGAATTAGGTCTGAACACCAAAAGCAGATAAAGGCAGGGATGGAGCACTGGGCATTGTGTCTCAAGATGTAGATATGGATTAAGAAAATCTTGCAACAAAATAGACCTGAATTTCCTCATCCCAGAAATGGGTCAGCTTCAAACTGCCTTAAGGGAAATGTGTAGCCTTATCTCTTAGAGTGCTTTAACACTCTATAACAGTGTGGAGCAGGTTCAGACAAGCATAAAGAGCAGAATTAACATTTGCTTCCTGACCTCTATATTGATTTGTGCTCATCAAATGAACAATCCCATTCAGCTAATCATGAGGATATTGTTTGTTTTGCTGTGCTTTCGTTTCACTAATCAATTCATATATAAATTACAGAAAAATAAAATGATGTTTACTTTCCCTTTATTACAGGAGAATGAAATATATCCAAAAGTTTCAGCAAAAAGAAAGTCTTTGGAGGCTGCTGAGTCAAAATCTTGGTACTGAATTTGTTCCTATGTAGGTATGTGGATAAAAGCCTGGTTGCTCCTGATTGTGTATTTTATGGGAGCAACCACACCAAGAGAAAATTTTAAAGTTCATGTTTACATTTCACACATTGTTATTTTAGCTTTAAGGTTAAATGCAGGTGTTTTGCTAGAGTTTCCTATGCCCTTCTGAGTCAGTTCCTGTTTCAAAGCCAGTTTTTACAATTAGCCAAAATTCTAAGACGTATCTTCAATTGCACTGGAGGGACAGATTTTAAATTTTTTCTTTTTTTTTTTTATATCAGTAAATATTACCATTTTGACTGTGTTTTGGGGCATCCTGCAGCTCTCTCAGTTGATTACACTTTAGAATAAAATTCTGCCAGTAAGAATCTGTCTCGAATTATATAAAAACATGACTGTACCATGGGCACACTTGCAGTTTTTGTTTTGTTTTGTTTTTTTAATTTCTAGCTGGAGAGGACAGCACTGAACATAGTTAAGTTTTAAGGACCAATTTATAATTTCATTTTGCACTGGTGCTGCCCATCCCTGGCTCTTTCTGTGGGTAGAGCAGCTCTTACTGGACTCATGGCTACTGAAGATTTTATTATCATCCCTTCATCTTGAGTCAAATCAGCTGCATGCTGCATTTCCTCAAGAAGTCTAGGGGTGCATAATATTGATTTATTATTTTTTAAACAGATTTTTATTTTCCACTTCTCCATGGTGAACTAATGCCTAAAGAAGAAAGAGATGAACTGCATAAAGACTCAGATTACTTTGCTCTTTTCTCCCTAGTAATTATTTATGAGCACACAGCTGCTATATTCTGCAAAGTTCATAGCAAAAGACATGAAAGTTGAAGGTAGGCAAATGTGAGAATATAAAATATTATGAGAGATTACCAATGCAAGTAAATTGTTCGGAGTTTGGCCTTCAATCTGTTCGTATTCACATTGCATGTACTTTTAAACTCATCTAATTTTTCACAGAAATTTCATTAACATTTTCATATAAATATATTTTCATTTATATATCTCATTTAAACCTATGCAGAAATCCAGGAGATAATTCTGACTCAGTCATTTATTCCTTGTGTAAGAAATTAATTTTCTAAACATTTTCAATTTTATTCACCAGTCTTAATTTAAATAACTAAAAATTTTAGATCCTTTGAAGAAATTCAGTAACTCAAACTAATTCTGACATGTCACACTCTTTGGAGAGAGAGGGGCAACTGCAATACTTTGCAAAGGCTATTTGGATAAAAGTAGATTCCAATTAACCTACATTATTAACAATTGCTTCTTGCTATCATGTAGGTTATGAATAGACTCATTAATAAGCCAAATAAAACAGGTATGATCACCTTAACTGAATATGCTCCAGAGTGCTCAAATTATTGCTGTTTTGTATTACACCAGTTTATAATTCTGTTACAATAACTCAGTGATTATACTATTATATACAGAGATATAAATGCACAAAAGGACTGGTGGATTTCCTGCTCAGCTCTTGCTGTGAAGCCTCTGCAAATGTATCACCTCCTGAAGGATTTCCATGGCTTTAACCTCTCAGTTCTGCCTTAAATGCCAAGGGAAGGAGCACAAGACAGAGACCCAAAAGCATAAGGACACTGGCACTGCATCTTTTTTGAGGCACCCATTGTGTGTGATGCTGATCCTGTTAACACGGCCCTCTAAATGTGTGATTTCATAGAGAATGGTGCCAGAAACACTACACTGCAGCTCTTTAACTTTACCCAAGCAGCTCTAGGGATTTCCAAACTGTACTTTTTACTGTAATTTTCTAGGTGCTGCTGAAACTGTACTCTTCCTCTAAATTTGCCCTTAAAATATATGCTTATTGTACACATGTAAGACTACTGCCAAGTAGTTTGTAGTTGTCTGAAACTGTTTTGCACTTGCAGTCTATGACAATCCCTTCTTGACCACAGTACTTTTCATATTAAATATATTTTTATTAAAAGCCTATTCTCAGACATATGATGAAAAATATAATTAATGGTTTTGTGGTTTTATGTGTGTGTGTGTCCAGAGGACAAGAACTATTTTAATGATCTTCACATCAAGTATTGCAGTTGCAAATAATTTGAAGTAAAGTACAACGTAGGTCTGTGCTAAACAACTGTTATCTTAACCTATGGTAATTTTTAGGGGGAAGAAGGATGAGAGTGGGGGAAAAGGAGGAAAAATATCAGGATTTATCAATGTTAAACAATCACAACGTAGCTATGTGATTGTTTTGCAGATGTTGGCAGTGACAGGAATGAAAAGTGCACTAGTGCAAGTTCCTAATAAAAATGTGTTCTGCTTTTGCAAAGATTTACCCACCCACCACTCAAAAAATCCTCACTTTTCTGTGGAAATGCTTTAACAGACCTAAAATAGGTATCCTTCATACTTCAGTAGAAAACTCTCCAGAAAAGAGACTGCTGGATTTTCTTTCAGAGAGACATAATAGGACCAGCTCTACTGAATCCTGAACTAAACTCTAACCAGAGTAACCACGTAGTAGAGTTACAAAAGACATGGAATTGGAGTAATCAAGTACAATGTAAACAGTGGAATTGAATATACTGAGAATATTTGTGTCTGTACTGCACATTGTATGGTGTGATTTGGTGTATTTAATAATTTGGATTTTTTTTTAACTCTTCTAGAAAATCCAATGCAAAATTTCTGCAAGTACGCTAATAATTAATGCAATCAAACTAACAGAACTGAACCAACTGTGGGATGAATTCTTACCTGTTAATCTTTTCAGCGATGGGCACAACCCAAATTTCATACCAAATTTGGCTGCACAGATGAGGCACTGCAGTCTGCAGTTGTCTCCAAAGGCTTCATAAAACAAAATCAGAAGGTAGATTCCCAGCTTCCAGATCTCACTTCCAGCTTTTCCCTTCTAACACAACAGTAACCTTAGCAATGAGACTTTTTTTCCTTAGATAAATGCATTAATGCAGACTTCCCTTTGAATAGAATTAAAATTTCTTGAGACATCTTTACCAAAATTATCCCATCTTCACATTAAAAGAGAGACTGTTCCATTGATTTCACTGACAATGCCAGCTGATAGAGTAATGAAGCAGGGGGGTTGATGCATTCCTGACCTTTCCACAGTATATTCTAGAGCTAAAAAAGCCTTTTCTTTTTCCAACTCCTCCAATATTCTTCTTTCTTGAAATGCAATATATCTGACTTTCCTATTCCATGAAAAACAAAGAAACAGATTTAATGCTTGGGCAAACTACCAAAAGCTGTGTTACTAGCCTTGTTTTTCAAAGGAGTGAAAGTTAACCTGTGAAACCCAACAGTTTAAAAGAGCAAAACAAAGCAAAAATGCCTGATGCATGAATGGGTGAGGTCTCTCTTTTTCTCTCCTCACATGATCTGTGAGGAACTCTTGACAGAATATTTGGGTGCTATCTCATGATTACTTCTGTCAGCACAAGCTGCTGGTCTCTGGGTCATGTTGTTTTGTCTAATTGTTAGCTGGAAAACATTAGGAGTTAATTTATGGCCTCATAAAACAATAGAATCTTGTTTATTCAACAGAAAATTGCTGTATCATTCTGTCTGAATGGAGAAACTGTAGCACATACATAACTCATCCAAAGTTTTAGGGTTTGCAGGTTTTTTTGGACTGGAGTGCTGGGGTGGGTTTTTTTAAGTTAGTTGTCTTTAATTACATGAACATTGAAAAAATTGTAAGAATATAGACAAGGGACAGATTGCATAACATTTCTAAACTCTAAAATAGAACATTATTTGAAAGGATAAGTAGCCTTGTGCATAAAACACTTATTTATTTTAATAAGATTTAATACATTTGTAAAGTAATATACACAGTTTACTTTATGGCCAGTTAATATTTGTTCCTTTTCCAAGACAGAGAAAATAAATTTTTATGCAATTTACTTCTGTTGTCAGAACTAGAACAAAAAAGAAAATAAACTTAGATCTCAACAGACAACCTAATTATGTTACGATTGTCTCTTTACAAACACAATTTTCACCTGTTTTGAAGTGCGTCCAATTTAAATTCCTAATTCAGTCCTGAAAAGGCAATGTCAATACAGGAATCTCACATATGGCAGGGAAAATTGTAGTAAAGAGTTTATATCAGCTGTTGCTTTCTAAGTACTTATGCTCAGTATTTAAGCCCCATCATGGGAAAATAACCTGGAGCATTTCATTCCATCCCGCTTGTGGATACTGCAGAAACATTTTATAGTTCATCAGTTTGGCAAAAGCAGCAGTCTCTGCTCTAAAGAGGCGCAGAGGATGAAATAAAAGAGGTCCCCTTGCTTCAGACCGGAACGTGATATAAGACCATATAAAGAAGTGTTCCCTGGAGTTTGCCTGCCCTGCTCCTGCACTGGCTGGGGATCTTGGCAGCCTGGAGGAGGCACCAGGAGCAGCTCAGCCCAGATGTACCTTTCTGAAGGTCAGCTTTATTCTGCTTCCCCTCTCTCCCTTCCAAAGCTGTGTTTGGTTGTTTCTGTAGTGTTTATGATTCTAATGCTGAGGCTCAGATTGCAGCATCAAGAAGAACTATCGATTTGTGGTCCCTTGCATATAAGGAGGGAAGATGTGAAAGTTTGGTCCTGCTCACCTTATTTAGCAGTCTGGAAAATGAGACTGAGAAGAAATTTCTCTTTTTTTTTTTCTGAGTTGAGAGGAGGCCTGTTTAAGCCTAAAGCTGTTTGGAATTAGTTTGCACACTAAAAGCATACTGATGGGCTGTGAGCACATATGCCACAATGATACTTCACAGGAGGTTTGTTATTTCACAGGTGCATTTTGCATATGAAGTTTGCATTGGGAAAAAAAGAGACCAAGAAAAAGGCAAGTAATTAACTCTATTCCCTGTTCCTTCAAAAGGTCTGTTCTGAGGTAACTCAGGAAGTTCATTATAAACCTGCCTCTTCTGTCCTCATTAGAGCAGCACTTTACTTTTTTGGTAACCCAACTGAGCTTATAATTTGTGACTGTAGAGCCATCTGCAGCCTTTTCTGGGCTCTCTGGTCTTTCCCCCATCTTAACTGGCTCAGAGCAATTTTGCTTCTATTACTGTAGGCACAACTATGATACCAAGTTTTTTCCCATGCTCTTGGAGGTCTGAATTGAATAAATTTTGTTTATAATCCCTGGAAAAGTATTCTTCTAGGGGAAGCAGAATATTTTAGAGTAAAGTGCATTGGGGTGTCTCACAGCTTATCTGAGGTATTGTTTCAGTCTGTCCATGAGCTCAGGAAGAAAAAAGTTATTTGTCCCATAATGCTATCAAGCATTCCTTGATATCCCTAAAAAGCTGAGGACTACAGACCAACTAAAACATAATTAAGGCCAAAGCTTAATTATTTTTTGTTCATTTATTTATTTATCTGAAAAGCAGTTTTACAGCATGCAAACTTTGATGATACCTTGTGACATCTTCAGGTTATCTAATTATTTTGGCACAGTACTAGCTGTTGGCCAGGTCCCCGTGAAGACCTGCAGTCAGCTAAGCAGTGCTTAACACTGGAAATGCTGGATCCCAGAAAGACTTGGGAGGAATTTAGGCCCTTGGAATATGGCTGTCAGTGTTGATACCATAATCCAGATTTTTCTGGCATGTGCTATTTTTCAGGCTCTCCTTTTATTATTTCATGTAGGTCTAGAAAATCTAAGTAAATCTCTTTCATCTCCCTTTAACCTCTTAAAAAGTAAACCTCTTTCTCTGTCAGACCACAGCCTTCTATTATGAAAGAATCCTCTTAAATACATGTCTGAGTTCAAGATTTGTTTTGTGTGAATTTTTTACCTTAAATGCTGAGTTCAAAGATGTAACCTGTGAACCCATTTTCATGTTTCCTCAGGCATAGAAATGGTCCCCTGCTATGTATGAAAAAGCAAATTCTTTTCTTATGTAGAAAAGAAACTGTAGGGGGAAAACGGTGATTGTTGACTCCTTTTCTGAATGAACATAATAATTCTTATATCCTTTCTGTGATGTGTATAGCAATTTTTTTTTCACATTAAAAATTATTTAATGGTCACTTTTAACTATTATTCTCTTTCTTCTAGTTTGGATACTAGGAAAAATTCCTTCACAGAAAGGATTGGTAGGCATTGGAACAGTCTGCCTTGCAAAGTGATGGAGTCACCATCCCTGAAGATATTTAGAAAATATGTAGTGTGGCACGTAGGGGCAGGGTCTAGTGGTGGATTTGGCAGAGTTAGGCTAAAGGTTGGACTTAGGGGTCTTTTCCAATCTTAGTGATTTTATAGTAGTACTTAAAGAGCCTGCCTTGCAACCCTTCTTTTTATTTTAATGGTGCCACAGGCTAAAATTCAGATTACAGTGATTTATTGTTAGGAACGTGGAAACTTTTGTATGGTGAACATAGCACTTTGAATTTAATATGGATTATTGGGTTGGTAATGTTTCAAAGTTTTGTTGCCACAATGAGGTCATTGAAGGTAAATAAAGTAAAAAAAAAAACCCAACACTTTTTTTCCCCCATAACCCAAAATAAAGCAATGAAAAGAAATTAAACCAAGACATGCAAAATCTGGCTCCAGGCTTGCTCTTTAGTATATGTATCTATTTTATTTTCAGTGAAATACCTGATAGGTTATTATCAACATTCTCTGGAAAGCTGAGTTGGAGATTGTCTTGTATTCTTTGATTTCACCTACTACTTTCAGTTGTCAAAGTATACAAATGAGAGTAATTTCAAAGGAGTTTTTCATCTAGATATCTCTTAAAAAGAAAAGCTGAAATGCAGCCAGAAAATACAGGAAAAGAAATTCCACCTTATATCAGGATTATTCACCTATTATGGAAGGCAGTTCCTTGGTTTGAGTCATGGGCTTTCTTTGGCCTTGTGTTTTTTGGGGAAGGGGGCATGAGGGCATTTATTTTATGGGGTGTTTTAAGGGTTAACTGAACTCTCTGGAGAACAGAAAGAAATAGAAACTCCCCACTCCTTTTAATTTTCTTTTTTTTTTTCCCAAGATATTATTATATGTCACAGTGAAAAAACACAGAAAGCCTTTCTACTTCCAAAGTAGGTTCAGTAGAGATGAGGATCTTTCAACAGTCATAAAATCTATCTTTTCTACTAATATTAAGGACTGTTGTATAAATTTTTTCATCTTTGACTACACCTGTTTGGAACTTCTCCCCTGATACTTCTGGTCCATCTCCCAAAGGAAAACAGAGATGGGCTTTACACTGCTAGACTCCAGTCATCCTCTTTCCTTCCTTTTCTTCCCCAGTCTGCAACCATTGACAAATTTGCCAAATGTTTCACCTGACAGCACAGGCTCCTGGGGTGCTACATTTTTACAGATATTACCAGGATGTAGTTAAAAAGGAGAGGACAAGACAGACATCATTACCATCTTTTCTTGAGAAAGTGACTGCAGCAGGAGCTCACCTCAGTAAGACAGAGAAGTAACCAGGCTCAGAGGATTTTTATATTTTTCAGTGAATCATGTAGGTCAATGCTCTCTAATGATGACAAAATGGAAGTAGAATTATGAGCTGGAGATGTAGAGTGTGTGCCTGCAACTCACTCAACTCTTCTGCTTATCTTCTGCTAACTCTCTGCCTTATCTTTGGTACTGCTGAGTTTTGGAAACCTGCCATACCAAATTTTAATCAGAGGTGCTGGAACTGTGCTGTTACTGAAATTGGCATATAATAGAATGGGTTTTTTTACAGGTTGACATTTTTCTGGGCAGCACCTTTTGTAGTTGGGTAAAATAACAGGAGCTGATCAGCTGAGTGTGAACCAGCTGGAAGGTGAGTTGCTGGGCATCTGATGATTCATTTTCTCAGTAGCCTGCAGCCTGGTTTAACTCCCTCAAAGATCTTGACCAGATTGCTAAATTTTAAATATAGAAATAGTGCTGTTAAATCTTCCCTAGGTTTTTTAATTTTTAAAAATCTTTTAGGGTGACCTACAAGCTCTGAAGCAAGAACCTGAGGGAGAAGTAGTAGTTCCTGGTTTTCATTCTGAAATGGGCATTCACAGTCATATATGACCTTTCTTATCCAACACTGTTAGAAGATAATTTATCATGATGAAAGATATGAACTGATTTCGTAGTCTGTAAAAGGTTATAAACACATGAATTAAAATATGTGTGACCAGTAGATTTCTCACTTGTGTTTACTGGTGATAAAATGATTGCCTACTGTCATTCAAGGTATATTCAGATATTAAGACACAATATGGTGAATACTGGCAAGATAATTTTAGGAATTCTATAACCTAAGAGAAAAAAAAAAAAAGAGACACTTTTTTTTTTAAATTCTGTAAAGGCTTTATTTATGTCTCTTCTTACCTGGTTTGCTTATTCCTTCTAATTGTACAAGAGATTTTGGGACCACTTTAAAGCATCTAGTCTGACTATCGAATCTGTAGTGTCAGTGAAAAAAGCACTTCACTCCATTGGACATTTAAAATAATAGTTACATACTGCTGTCGGAATTATCAGAGAAACTCAGCCACTCCAGAATTCAGGTAATGCCTGCAAGTTCTTCAGCCCAGATTGTTCTTTGCGTAAAACAGATCATATTTAATTCCCCATGAAATAAAATTTTACTATTATGGTTGGCTGTGATGAGATTACAAGGAGAAATAGGGGGTGAAAGGAATGAAATTCAATTTGTTTTCCGAGGTGTTGTAATATATCACATCTTCTATCTATTTTGTGTGATCTAGAGGAAAAATAATTTCATTTCAGTCAAACAATTCAGAAGGACACTGAAAAAGTCTTTGCAACAAACAGCTGGAGAAAACCAGCTTAAGTTCTTGAGTAACAAATGGCTCAGAATAGCTAATTCCCTTCACTGCGTCTGACAAAAGACCCCTAAAAATTTCAGTGCATATTTGGAAATGGGAAGATATGGAAGAAAATGCTGTTTACAAAGGGCCTCATGTATTGTCATATGAAGCTATTGCAGAAAGTTGATAATGTACTGAAGATGCTCAACTCCACTACCTTGCATGTGACTGGAATTGTATTTCATGCTCTGAAGGACATGTTGGTGACTAAGAGGAAGAGAATGTGCAGAGAGGAAAAAGTTTGGACTTAAAACTCTGGAGGCACCCAACAATCAATAATGTTGGCAATAACCTGCATATTAAATTTATCTGGCAGAATAAGTATAAAAAGGACAGAAACTTCAGATTAAGCTGTAAAACAGCTGGGGAACTGCAGAGGCCTTTACATTTGTAATTTAGTTTTTAAATACAAAGATATTTGAATAATTCAGGATAAAGAAAAGAGTTGTAAAACTGAGAATATGATTTAGAAAGAGGTCAAACTGTCTAACTTGAGTCTTTCTTTTTCTGATGGCTTCTCACAGGCAAGAGTACAAAAAATGTACTGCTAAATTGAGGTGAAAGTTCTTTCATAGGTACCTTTCTTTGCTTGTAAACTTTTTTCACTAATCCTTAGTTAAATATTTGACTTTAAGTTTTGTTGAACACACATCACTGTCATTCACTCTTATGCCTTGCTGGATTCTTGAAAATGTTGGGCTCTGCAAATTCTAGGAACTAGTTGAACATCTTGCATCAACGTCATCTTTTAGTTTGAGAAAATCTGTTTATTTCAACTCACTTCAGAGGAACACACACATGTATGTGAGCAGAAAAAGCAAGAGCTTGGAGTGAAGATCTAAGATAATTTCCATTTTGGAGGAAATTTGGACTAAAAATTGTTACTCCTAGTGTAAAGTCACATGAAGAATGATGAATTTTGAGTGCAGAGGGGGTTGGTAAGAACTTTGAAGAACCTGGCTATGTACATTCAATATGTTGTCCAGAACTATTGTTATTAAATTTTCTGATTCAATCTCTATTACATGGAGGATATTTGTTTAGATACATGTGATTTTGCTTAGGAATAAAATATTTTAAGAATATTTTGCTTATTTTATAGACACATTGATATGTTTTATGACTTATATATAGACTGGTTCCATGCATCAAGCTCGGTCAAGACAAGAATAAAATTTTAGAAATATGGAATATTTTGTGTGGAAATAAAGAAACAAGATTCAAATCTATTATCTGTATAACATCTTTGTGACAAAACACAAGCTGCCTTTTAGTAGTTTACTTTGTTCTGAAACGACTTAATTTATGTGGTCACAGCTGTTGGACTGCAGAAAGTGGAATTAACAGTGGACAAATCGTCTACTGCTATGGAAGGAGATAATAGCCCACTATAGCCCCACTTGGGAAATATAAAATAAACATAACCTGACACAGCTCAGTAAGTACAAGGCATTTCATGGTCCAGTAAACCTTATAGATCATGATCTGAGTGCTACTGAAAATAATTTGAGGGAGGAAGTATTACTGGTGTATTATAATCCCAATATGACTTAAAAATAAAATAAAGATATTTACCTGCTGAAACTGAGGCCAGTCCCTGTAAATGTACACTCAAACTGTGTTGCACAAATAGTAGTGAGCCCTGGCCATAACTCAGCCAATGACTACTGACTTTATGCTCCTACTTTTCTGCCTCAGGGAAAGTCAGCTTGGCTGTGTCTCCTCTTTTAAGACCCCTGGTTTTCAAAGAAATTCAGGAAATGAAGGGGAACTCATGTTCAGTAACTTTAAACAACTACAATTCTTTGTCTGCATCTGAGCACAGCTCACCCTTAGCTGTGTTTTCAGTCAGCAACTCCCACATCTTTTAGGTAACACAAATTATGTCCTAAAGGGTTGTCATTCCCTCCATTGTCATTCTAGACTGCTTTTTGGGGTTAAAATCAGGTGCAGATGCCTATTCTCAGTCTCTCTCCTGAGCTGTGTTAGCTGTCAAGACCAGATTGTAAACTCTGCTTTGGAGAAGACAGCGAAAAGCTGTGTCTCTCAGGCCACTTGAAGAAGGAGCTGGAGCCAAGCTGAGGTCCAGCCCCTGGACGGGCTCACCCTCTGAGCTGTATCCTGAAGTTATGAAAATGAAAAATTGAAGTAATTGAAACAGTTTGCTTGTTGATGAAGCAGACATCATATCTCCATGCAGAATCTGCTCACATTTGCTTTCAGTGAAACAAACCACATCCAGGTTACATACTAATACAATTAACAAGAATTAGAGAGGAACTTGCAGAGGGAGCTCGCACCAATTTCCCTGATTTTTTAAATAGTCCCATCTAGGAAGGGGAGCCTTATAGGTGGCACAGAGCTGAGAGAGATCACAAATATGGGAGGTAAAGGGTGACTTAGAGTAGGCGGAAAATCCCAGGATTTGCAGGAACCTGCTCTCGTTCCCACTCATATTTCAGAGTGGGATTTTCTCCCCCAGAATCAGAACAGCTGGTTGCACACTTGCATAGGGATTTACTGAATCCAGACTGGTTGACTGTAAGTTTGTATGAGTAGGCGGATGTCAAGGATATAAGGTTTCCTGTGGTTCTGTCTGTTACAGAGCGAAGAGAGACACATAAGCCCACTTTTCTCACTTCCACACTTTGCCAGGATCCTGAATGAGAAGAAAAAATAATGCATCTTCAAATGTAATGCAATGGGCAATAAAATATGCTATATGAAGTAATACATTTTAAAAGCACAATTAAAGGTGACTTGAGTAATTATAAGGTTTGTGAAGTACCCAGTGCACTGCTGTGCATGAGAGACATTTTAAAAGTCTGATGGGCAGAAGTGTTCAGTCAAAATTGCTCTTGTTAGAAAATTGGAATAAAGCTGATTTGGTAATTTGAGAATTTATATTTGCAGAATCCAGCAAATCAAGAATTAAATTCTTTGCTTAGTAGCAGAGTGACTCCCAGTCACAGCTATTTTAGTGCCTCTCTCACAATGAACATCTTAAAGGGGGTATAGACTGCTCATCACAATTCTTTTCCTGTGGTGTTTCATAATGCTCAAGTTTATAAGGATTTCTGCTAAAAGAGCTCTTACTTAAATGCCATCCTTACGAGAGACCTGTTCTGTCTTTGGAGGATTACAGTATTTAAAGCTCCTGAGAGGAGTCTAAAACATATTGACAGACTCATGGTCTAGAAAAATTCTGTAGTTTCAGAATTCAAAGTTTCTCTGTTGCTTTATGGTTGTACATTTACAAGCTGCCCAATCATAAGGACACTGTCTGGAAAGAGTCAAAATAAAGGAAGGATAGTGTTCAAAAGTGACGTTTTGTCTTGTGAAGGCCTGTTCAGCTGCTTCTACAGGCTCTGCAGAAGTCCACAAATAAGTTTCAACTCCAACACCTGCAGGGATTTAATCAGTGGCTTAAAGTATTTGTCTTAGTTTATAGGCACACAAGACAACTTAATGGTTATTAAAATAACAAGTCTCTGAGAGTTTGTTGTGCTCATAATATTTGTTCTATTATCAGAGATCTAAGTAAACAAGTTAAGTCACAGATCTTTAAAATGAGGCAATACTTGTGCTCAAAGACCATAGCCTAATATAAAAGTGTAAAATGTTAGAATGGAGTTCTACTTCTTGACTGCATAATATATAATGGTTTGAGAGTACAGTAACAGATGGAAATGTATCTTATAGTACCAAGGAAAGAGCTTCCTTCACTTAAATGTGAGCAGACATGATGCACAAGTGCAAATAAACCTCTTTCAAAATGTGTTATGGAATTCTTAGAAAGCCCAAAACACTCTGCTGAGAGGTTTATTACCATACAGCTGGTTCCACAGACTCTGTTTAAAAAGTAGATTTGGGCTCATTGAGACACTCAGTATTCTGTTATAATAATTGATCCACAGTACAAATATATTTCTCTATTGGCAGGGCTTTGTAGTAAACTACACACAAAATTGATATGCCAACCGATGCGTCAATAGACTTTGGTGAAGTAATATCCATACACGAGAAATTATTTGCTCCCCAGTCTAAAACCCATAATCAGACTCATTGGATGAGTGAAGCTCTAAAGTTCCTAAACCCAGAAAAAGACTTTAAAAACACCTGCAGGTGGTAAATGCAATCAGATGCTCTGTGTGGATCCAGCACATAATTCCCCCAAGGAAACAGATGAAATCATTACACTGAGTGGCTGTATCCTTGAAAAGTACTGTTCGTAATTGAACTATTCCAAACACTCTGCCACTAAAAATGCACCTTTCAGACGTCAAACCCTGCTCTATCGAGCAGTGTATGTGGTCTGCTGGCACAAATCATGGCACAGTTTTGATGTGGCTGAACAAGCTATTTGATACAACTGGTTTTCAGTGGATATTGTGTGAGCATTCATTTTTATTTATGGCCATGCAACATTAACCAAAAGCCTTGGAAATCAAATATTCCCTTTCACAAGGAACTTTTCACCTTTTCTTGCCAATGTAAAGAAAAGAAATCACAACAGACCTAGAATGCTGTAACTTTTTAACATGAAGGGCAAAACATATTCAGTAAAGACAGTCTCTAATTGAGCCCAGTTACTATTTCCTATTAGCAAGCACAAATATTGCCTTGGTTTTCAAAGGATGTTTTGATAAGGCAGGACAGCTAGCTAAAAGGAGGGTGTGGAAACAAAAATTATCAGCTTGAAAAGAAGCAGAATTCCAAGGTCCATGCATTGCATTTAGTAGGGATTTGTCAGGGAACCTCTACCACAGAAAGCTGGAGGAGCTGGCACACAGAGCTGGCAAGAGAGCTCTCAGCAAATCCAAGTCAGAGTGGTTCTGTACTACTGAAAAACAAAAAATGTGGTAGATAGTTTTAAGAAAGGGGAAGTAAACCTGGCCAAATATCAGACTGTTACAATGGTGTCAGTACTGTGCAGCACTTCCAAGAGGAAAAAGAATAAAACAAGACCTAAAGAAAGAACCCTTGGAAACAGGTTAATTAGAATATTGCATTGACCAGAAGCAGATTTTGTAAAACTTATTTTGTACTGCCTATGATCCAGCAGTTTCAAACAGGTTTGCGCTCTGTAGAAGACGCTCTGTAATTCTGAAAATTTTAACCAATTTAGACCTACTGGGGATTAGAAGAGAAATTAGCGAGTAATTAACTTGCGCTAGGCACAAAAGCAGTAAGTTTAGACTAAAGGGCAACTGTTTAACTAATGGTAAATTATTGTCAGGTGTCCTTGCTGAAGAAAGACACTGCCTAAACAGTGACCATTCATAAGCTCAGTTTGAACATCAGAAATAAGTTTCAAGCCACAGCAAGATTCTGTATGAGGCTTCCAAGAAGAATTTAAACAGATCAGAAAAAAACTAGGTTTCTTCACGAAGGAGCTAAGCAAGTTTGTGGAAGGGATTATATTTTAAGGAATCATAGTAACCACCACTGTCTAAAGCAATGGGTCTCTGACCACAAAAGTAATTTTCACAATGCTCAAGAACTGGGAGGGGAGTGCCAAACAGTGTTGGTGACTCCTCATTATTTCAAGGGCTCACTTGGTGAGGAGATGCTGCTCATCAGCACTGGCTCCCTGCAGATCACCTACCAAGCATTTTCCCAGGTTTCCCAAAAGACCCAGTCTTTTATTTGCCCTCAGGCAACTTGGAATTCTGGGAGCTGGGCCACGGTATGGCTGTGAATGCCCCAGGCTGCCCTTGGGTCTTGGGCAGTGTGTTTCCATTAATTGGAATGATGGTATTTTCCCAAAGCAAGTATGTTTTGCTTGTAGAAGCTGAATTTCTGAAGGTATAAATAATCCTAAATCAGTTTTGAAATCTGAAACTTTTTTGTAATTACTTTTTTTTTTTCCTTCCAAAGGAAATACCTGGTGTCCTTGCCCATGACATGAAGTCTGGGACTAGATGATCTTTAGGATCCCTTCCAACCCAAACCATTCTGATTCCCTACTGTGACAGTGGGTCTTGGCTCTCAGACAACAGTCATTACCCTTGACTCTTGAGTTTGTCTCTCAGGAAAGATTTCTGTTCTCACAGGTTAACCTTAGGCTCCTAATTACTATGAATGTGTGATTTGTGGGATTTTACATTTCCAGCCCCAAAGTATACAGGTTTCTTATGGTACCTAGGTCTGTCACAGGAAGTTTCTGTATGGAAAGGATGGTTTAGAAGGGAAGACAACATTGCTGGTGAGGGGAGTTGTGCATTTTGAGGGTGCAGAATGGGAAAACAGAAGTCTACTGAACAGCCACAAGGTAAAATCAACTCACTGAGAGAGCTGGGAAAAAGCTTATATGCAGCTGTCTTCAATTTGCCTCCAGTTTTTAATTAGCTAAGTTTTCAGGAACTAAATTTAATTTCTAGATTAAGTGAAACGAGATTTTGTTCTGGTCTTGGCTGGAATAGAGCTAGTTTTCTTCTTGGTGTGTGCTGCTGTGCTGTGTTTTATATTCAGTATGAGAATAATGCTGATAACCCAGTGGTGTTTCAGTTGTTGCTGGGCAGTGCTGGGCGTGAGCAGGAGAAGCTGTCAGGGAGCACAGCCAGGGCATGTGACCTGAACTGTTCCAAGGGACTTTGCACACCAAAGATCTTCATGCCCAGTACATGAACTGGGGGGAGTTGGCCATCAGGGGCTGACCACTGGGGACAGGCTGGGCATTGGTCAGTGTGTGCTGAGCAATTGTATTGGGCATCACTTGTTTCTCTTGGGTTTAATTTATCTCTCTTATCTTCCATAAAAGTTATTATTAATTTTATTACTGTTATTGTATTGTTAGAATTATTATATTTTACTTTGCTTCAAGTCTTAAACTGTTCTTGTCTTCACCCATGAGTTTTACTTTTTTTTTCTGATTCTCCTCCCCATCCCACTGCTGGAGGTGGGGGATGGTGAGTGAGTATCTTCACGGTATTTTGTTGTTGGCTGAGGTTCAACTATGAGAGATTTCTTTTGATTTTTTTTCCAAAATGGCAGAAGGTTACGGCAGACACTTGAGAAAGGAAAAAGATTCAGAAACGACAGTAGATAGAGGTGAAATTTGAGCAGTACAAAAAGGAATGAGTGTGTGGCATCCTATCTAATAGAGTTAAACTTGCTGTATCAGAAAACGGACAAGGCTGTATGAGGAAAAATTAGTAGAGACTGAGGCTGAAGAACAACCATATGAAAAAAAGTAATTGATTGAGGTGGAGTGGATAAGGAACCAAAGATCCCTAACCTTCATCAGAAAACAACTAAAATAAGCTCCTCCATATTAGTTCATAGCAAAAGTAGGAGAAATGGAAGTGCCACAAGTAAAATATGTATCAGAGAAGAATCACTGCTGCTGCTTTTGTGTTTGCTTCTATAAAAGTTAGAAACCATCACAGGCCGTGCAGCTCCCTCTTGTGTTTATCCCTCTCTCACAAGCTCAGCCTGCTCAGTACATTTGCAGCCTTGAGTTATCCCACATACAGCCTTAGATGCTCAAACTGGAATTGCAGCTTATTTATTTTTAATAAACAGTGAATATGAGTGGTACTGAATGGGGGAGGGGGAGAAGAGAACTTCTGTTTACAGATTAATACTGAGAAGACCATTAGGAATGAGGGTCTCTCAGTGGTGCAAACATGGGGTCGATGCCTGGCAGGCTCACACTGTTTACTTTTCTATTATGAACTTCCTCTGTGACCTTTACCAAAAGACTCCCTTTGTGTGTCTGTTCAGCAAGTCTAAAATGGAAGTATATTTCCCTACTTCCAGAGGTAAAATAAAAGTCATAGGGGTCTCGATTTTTATGGTTTCATGAACGATACAAATTGTCAGAATCCAAGGGAATGGCTGAAGTTGTGTCAGGGGAGGTTTAGGTTGGATATTAGAAAAAGGTTCTTTCCCCAGGGGGTGGCTGGGCACTGGAACAGCTCCCCAGGATAGTGGTCACAGCACCAGCCTGACAGAGTTCAAGAAAAGTTGGGACAATGCTCTCAGGCACATGGTGAAAGAACAGCTCTTGGAGCTGTTCTGGGCAGGGCTGGAAGTTGAACTTGATGATCCTTGTGGGTCCGTTGCAACTTAGCATTTTCTGGGATTCTGTGATACACATTTGAAAAGAATGAAAAATTAATAAACAACCAACCAACCAACCAACCAAAAAATCTCCAAAACAACAAACAAACAAAAGCCCTAAGGTGAAGGAGCAGAATTAAAACATCCTCTACTTTTGAGCTATTTATGGTTTTTCTGCCTGTTGAGGCCATTTGGTGAGTTCCTAAATATTAGTAGGCATGAGCTGTTGCTTTGGGCCACAAACATATGTAATACACACTTTCAGTGTTATCACCCCGTTCATTTCTCTGTGGCTAACACAAATTGCGATAGATGAGCCTGGTTTTGAAGGATTAAATGCGAGCAGCTCTCTCCCTGCACTGTTTTTGCTCCTTGAAGACCTGGATTGCTGCCCGTCCCCTCCCGCTGGCCCTGCCAGGGGAGCGCTCTGTGGGCACGGCGCCTTTGGGATGTCACTTGTGTGCGAGGGGATGTCACTTGTGTGCGAGGGGATGTCACTTGTGTG